>JBBPDA010000138.1:17639601-17658546 GCA_037974385.1 Arnoldichthys spilopterus | reverse complement strand
CCAAGATCCTAAACTACTGTAATAAATAGATACACCAAGATTCTAAACTACTGCAATAGATAAACACGCCAAGATCCCAAACTACCAAAGAGAGGAAACTCCATATGCCAAGTTCTTATACTACCAAGGAGAGAACTACAGTAGTAGATACATGTGCCAAGTGCTTGTAAGAACTGCTGTAGTACAACAATATTCAATATTACAATACAACAATATTAATTGCAGGTGGTTCTGTTGCATTTGTAACATATGTAACATGTAACATATGTGCTTTTCATTTACTTCTTCTTGGTAACAGTTGTGCCAGTGTAAAATGCAGAACCACTGGTTAATGTTTCAATCAAGTATTCTCAAAGCACATTTTTCTCAACACAATTAAGTAACAATTTACTTGAGCCTTTCTGCATAATACTGGCATATCCAAGTCATAAACATGTCATAGCAGATATCTTATGATGGGAGATTGTGTAGTTAATCGAATGTGGGTGGAGATTTTTTTTGTAAACAGACAATATGAAATATATTCTCTGAAAATAATGTTTACAGATCTTTTTATTTGTATTAAGTCTTAATGTGCATCTACGACAGACTTTATAAGTCAAAAAAGACTTCATGTTGATGGATTTCAGTGGATTTAGGACTCTAGCCCTGCAACAGGACTTCTGTCACATTTCACTTGTATTGAGTCAGTCTATTACAAACAACAGAGCTAGAAAATGTAGTTTAACTTTAAAATAATAAAAATTAAGTAAACATATTGTATTTTATAATATAACTTTTATTATGCCATTTATTACTACAACCAGAAGCTTTTAGAGAGTATAGCAGGATTGTCACCGATATGCCTAGGTGTTTTTCTTCATTTCATGCAGTATGAGCACTTTGTTGATAGTCCCTTAAGAAAGGCTTCACAAGATTAACTTAAGAGACCATTTAGACATTTGGCTAAAATGGGCTTACGTCTCAGAGATGGCCCTCTTCACCCATTACAATCTTCTCATGTGCCAAGCCCAGAGGCCAGGAGCTGTTTTACTTTTTGTGTTTTTTTGCTTTTTTTTTGACAGAATTCAGAAAGTGTGGATCTCATTTCATTCTGCCTGATTCTGTCATTAGGACAAGTCAAAAGGTCCCAGTACTGACATTGGGCCCTCAGTGTACACAATCTTAAAAAATAATAAACACATAATAATAGGGGTCCAATATTATATTTATTCATAAGCCACAACATATGTAGAAGCACTTCTGGTGTGGTGTGCAGCAAAACTGCTTTGCAGGTGCTTTGTGGTAATGAAGGTGCATGGAAGAACACTGCAGTACTACTTAGAAAGACAATATCAGGCCTCCTGCACTTACAGCTTCTACGCTATAGGGTAACACTCAAAATTTCTGACTACATTGCCTAGTGTCAGTTATTGTAACACCAAAAAAATTGTGATGCCCAAACTAACAATTCCCTTTATAATTAAAGGGTGTTGCATGTCAGAGACAGAATGTTATCTGTGTCTGTGAACATTCCATACTGGTATATAATTGCTAGTTTCAAACTAGGCCAGATGTGACAAGTTTCTTTTCTCTTCTGTGGAGGGTCAAAAGGTTAAATGGGCTTTTTAAGGCCTTGGGAAAGGTATGTACCAACAGTCTTCATTTTTCATTTTTGACTGTCTCTCCCTTATCACCACTCCCGCCAAAGTTTAATGACTTGTATGAGAGTAAAATGCAACTGGAAATCCACTTTCTGACTACTTGTTCAAAAAAAGACCTTGACAAAAAATTACATAACAATGATAGAACAGCATGCCAGAAAACACAGGCTGTCAGTATGCAAGATTCATACACTATATGAGAAGCAAATCCTCTGAACTTTCTTTTGTGGATTGCTATCATAGTCTACAAAGGCTTGCTCTAGTGTTTATGAGTGTGTAATTATCCCTGAATTAAAGTCTTTCCCAGAATTCCAGAAGCCTCATGTTTTTTGAGACTAACATTCAACCACAGTGGAAGAAATTTCCTATAAAATGTATATCTTTATCATAATTTTCTCTTTTTCTTTCATTGAGCTTTAAAACTAAACAGTATCCCTGTTGAGCAGGGCCAAACTAGCAAAACTCCATGCAACAAATAGATCTGAGTTTGTTTTTGAAAGGCTGCATACATTAGCATCCGTTATGCAGAGGATCCAATATCACACAATGACATGAGACCGGATTGTAGTGAGAGTAGACTCTCATGGAATGAAAAGGGAAGCAACTGTTCAAAAAGCAAAGCAACAATCCTCTTCATCAGTGTACGGTCTCATCAATATTGATGGGGGGGACTAAAAGTGTTTTAATGTAACAGTGTATAATTTCACTGTACAAAATAGAACGGGGCAGAATATAAGGGGGTACTTGTCTAAAGTTTTGTTCCATTTAAGGCACTTGAGTATTTAATTAAATCCAGTTCAATTGTTACCACGAGTAGTATTTTTTAGGTTCAACTGACAAACCATTATTTACAGTGTAGTTTTATTTCTGGAACACACTGAGAAACCCATTTAAACAATTGAAAGGGCAGCAGCCATTTTCAAGCATTATGAGAAAAATAAGTAAATAATAAAAAAATAATTACAAGACAATATAGGGTTCCCAGGGTTCCCAACATAAACCCCGATATATAGAGTAAGGCCACTGAAAGTGAAAGAAAATCTCTATATAGCATGACAGTTCAGCACTGTGGCCCATATGACCTGTATTCCAGTCCAGTGTGCTTGAAAAAGATGTTTGTTTGGGAGGAAAGAGAAAGAATTGATGATGCACAATACTTTATATTACTAGCTATTTTGCAGCTACATTGTGCAGTTATTAAATGCCTGAGTGCATATGTTGGCCTGCGTTGTGCTCCAGCCTGCTTGCTGCCTGCAGCTGTTGAGCCTAATGAGTGATCCCCAAGGATGAAGAGGGAGACGGCACTCAGAGCTAATACAGTCACCATGCTGGCAGACAGAATATGCTAAGAGTGTCACTCAACTGTTCTGCTGCGCAGAGGTTAAGGGTCAGGTGAGGAAATGGCAAGTGCAATGAGAAAGAATAAAGAAGTTGCTGGATATGTGGGTTTCATACTGAGGGGGGTTTGTGTTGGGGTTATATCAGCACACATTATAAGCTAAATATGCAGTTTTTGTTCACTGAAGTATTCGGTTTACTTTTTGTGTTTATGTTTCTAATCTTCTCTTAGCCTTGGACTATCCTTCCTGACATGCAATCAAACATTCAGATACATTGGCATAGTGAGCATAATGTAATCACAGTATAGCTGCGATAGTAGACATTTCATTAATTTCCAGCACTTTAAAAAAACAAGAAATCTTAAATTAGCACCATCACCCTTAAGGAGAAACATATGGTCAGCAGCTGAATGGTGATTGCTTGAATGTAAATTATGGCTTCTTTCTCACATGAGATGCAGCTTGTTCCATAAAGGTTGCTAGTCAAGTATGGTTTATTCATGTGTTTGGCCCTTGCCATTTTGACAAACAAGAGACAATTTATAGCAATCTAGCAGTCATCTCTGTATATATAAATCTGGAACAATATATGGCATCAAATTATGTCTTCAGGGCTTTAGTGAGAAGGCTTCTGTAGCACGCACAAGAATCAGACCCGGTTAGTCTTTTTACACAATAACACCATTCAGCTGATATATTTGTGAATCACCAGTTTCGAAACATAAACACGCTTCTTTTTTAGGTTTGACTCAAAAAAACTAGGGTGATGCATTTCATGCTGTTTTGGACAATGACAACAGTAGTGCTGGTTTTTCCAGTACTAATCAGCATGTTGTCATTTTGCTTTGCAGAAAAAAGGCACAGCATGGCTTGCTTAACTTTAATCAAGAATGAAGGGGAAAAAAGCTTTTTTGTGTGTACAGAATACCCTGTAAGACATGTCAATTCCCATCCAAAGTCTGGAGGCTAAGACAACCAACTGATTGTCTGCCTAAATAAAAGCCATCCTGAAATGTCACTGTGATGTGCACAACCAGACAGCACATCCACCCTTAGTTATTAATAGCTACAACTGATGAAGCTGACGTGTGTGCAAAGGAGGAAAGGGATTTGGTTCTTTCTTGTTACCTTTCTTGTTTTTGAAAAGATGCAGAGTGACATATTGTTTTGATGACATAATACCACCACATCCACAGCCCTGTCTAAACTCCTGGCTCTGGTTCATGCTGATAATGACTAGAGGTGCTGGTGTGTTTGCTGCAGTGAACATAAATAAGAATGATGACTGAGCAGTATTGCTGGAGGGAGAGGGAAGCAGGTCAAAGATGCTTCATCCTCCTGTGAAGTACTGGAAACCTGTCCTGGCATATTTATTCTCTCTCATCCTATGCACCTTAGAGTCAATTGCAACACTTATCTCCTGGGATTCCTTCAAGGCACTTCTCATGCAGTCACAAAATGCAGTATGCAGCAGGAGGAAAAAGCATTTAGGAAATGGAGAGCAGAAATTGTATCAATATCTGGGGCAGGACTTGGTTTGTCATATTTAACGTGGTGAGAGAAATAATGGCTGTTAAAAGAAAAACTTATATCTTTGAAATGGTAAGAAACCTTTATAAAAGAAGGAAAAATGTTCATAGATGTAAAGCCATTTAATGTTACAATATTTTATTTCAAGACATTTTGGACCATTTCTTTTGGCCCATTTGTCAAGAAATGTTTACACAATATAAAGGGCAGCTGGCATTTTACAGCATTTCCAAATGCTGTGAAAATGTGAAATTATGAAATGAAAAGTGAAGGCTGACAAAACTCTTTATAAGCATTTTTCAGTTGTTGTTGCTGTGAAAAAAACAGACCTATCAGTACATGAAACAATGCAGAAGCATTCACTTGGATTTCACAAAATCAAAGACAGTTAAGTATGACTTGGACAACAGAAATTATACTACACTCCTCCATGGTACACTAACACTTTAACTTATAAAATTTCCTTCCTGTGCAAATCTCTTTCCTGTCCATATCCACAGTTTGCTGTGAAAGATATATCCATATAGTGGACATGGACAAAAATACTGAAAAAATACAGGCTTCAGAACAGATTTTATGCATCTTTTACAATGTGGTAATTTATACATAGTTTGCATAATACTAATTTAAGAGGTAGAAACTTTGAGTTCACGTTAGCTACAATAGACCTGTAGCTTAAAAAAAATGTCACAAAGGGTTCTTTAAGTGATGCCATATGATAATCATTTTAGAACCCTGAAGAACCATGTTAGTGAATGAAATGTGTAATTATAAGGAACATTTTAAAGATTTCAAGAACCTTTACGTCATGCAAAGTTATGTTATGAGCTAAACGGTTGGGCATTTTCCAAATAGAGATCGTGTGAGGGTGGAGACCTGCTTCATGGAAAGCTCAGAGCCAGAGCTCATCTGGCTGCTTTTCACCACTAACAGATGTCCATCATCCCACCACCAGCAGTGAGCCAGCAGTGCTTCCTCACAGTAACATTAGGATCCCATCAGACATTGTGTACTTTCACTAGACACATTTTCTGTCGTGGATAATGTTACTCAGCTAGACTCTTATAGATTTCAAGTTGATTTCAGCCATTTGTTTAAACTTACTAGTTTGTGCATCAAGGAATTTTACTTTTAAGAGCCTGAGAGCCAGGCATTAGGCAGAATATCCCGTTTATAAGCCAACATCCCGCTAAGAGGTAAAAGCTTATCAAATAAATCTTCCAGTCATTATAAGCATACCAAACAGGTGCCTTAAACATGTGTCAACAAAACTGTCCTCTAGGGTGGGCACTGAGATGATGTGTTATCGTTTTTGTGAAAATGTCTTCAATAATGTTATATTGTAGCTACGTCACCAAGTCTTTTAGTCCTTCCCTAAAGTTCCCTTATTTACTTATATAATCAGGACGTCACACAGTCTCTGGAACCAGAATGAACTGATTTTCTACACAGGGAGCTCATTATAACAATCAAAGACTGGCACTCAAATTACATTATCACCTTTCATAAAAAAGGACACAAAAAGATAATTGAACCGTTCTTCTTCCAAGTTAAGAGGACTATAGCACCACCAAGTGGGCCTGATAAGAATTTCATGCCAATGTTGTGGTTTAAAACAGTATTATCAGTTTACTTAATTTTTTTAAATCTTTGAAATGTTTGAAAAGGCATAGAAAACTGTGTATAGACAAACTACTATCTTGGAGTTTAAATTATTGTTCTGACTAATTCCACATTTAAAAAGTCCATACAGAAGATGTAACTTGTATTTTTTGACCCAAATATTAAATTATACATATCAGTAACTTCATAACATACCAAAGATCCTAAATGATTAAGAATGTTTAATCACTAAACTTTTGCAGCAAAAAAGTGTAGAAATGTTTGCTGTATTGGCTCTGAAGTCCAGCATACTGGACACTGAACTTTTCCAGATTACAGTCAAAAACACGCTGAGACGTAGCAATATACTTCTGAGCTTAGCAACAGAACATTAGATAAACGCTGGAATGTACAAAAATATATACTGCTTTCAGCTAAACACCTCAAAATCCAGATGGTACTTCGCATTGCAGTAGATCAATCACACAGGACATGTTGCTAAAGAAACTAGGGGGCTTTTGACTTAATTTTCTTATTTAAGGCACAAAACCACCATGTTAGCATTTTAGCCTTCAGCTAACTGAGATCAGAGATGCCAAGAATGTGCAGCACACCAAGCTAATTAAGCATAAAATAGCCAAGTTGTTTCCAACTTGTTTTCCTAATATGTCCAGACAAAAGTGCTGGTGTGTGGAGCTGGCTGTGTATAGAAACGTGCAGT
Organism: Arnoldichthys spilopterus; assembly: GCA_037974385.1. Lineage (NCBI taxonomy): Eukaryota > Metazoa > Chordata > Actinopteri > Characiformes > Lepidarchidae > Arnoldichthys > Arnoldichthys spilopterus. Next base: position 17,651,710 of record JBBPDA010000138.1, on the reverse strand, counting down.
CCATCAGCTGGCCTCATAAGCATGCCCCTCACCCCTTGCCGTGTGCCAGATGGTGTCTTTAGGATCTCCCGATAAATATTAATGAGGGGACAATGTGAGCCAGACAGTTTCAGTCTGCTTTTTGCTGTCTCACCTTAACATTTCCAAAGGGAATTTCAAGCATTTATAACTGTATCCATCTTTTCACACTGATGCATGTCTCTACAAATGGACAAATGCATAGTCAGTAGAGTTAGAAGTAAGTGCTAACGGTGAGTGGGAGAAAGACAACATTATATAAACAGGAGGAGTAGAAGAACAGACAGGTGTGGGCAAGAGTGATAAGAAGGCTAAGACTGAAATAAGAATTGAGACAGTGAAAGAGAGAATTAACCCTCTAGACAAAGTAAAAGTTGGCAACACACTAACCCAAATGGCACCCTTTGTATGCCCCGTTAAAACGGTGCCCCCTTTTCTGAGTCAACTCCACTGGGTTCCTGTTCCTATGCCAAAAGCTGGGTCTGTGCAGTGAAGTCTTTGCAGCAGGAGGGAGGATAAAGAGTTTAAGAGTGTGTCACCTGCCAGGCTAGGACACAGCTGTACCCCCTGCAGAGGTGCATCATTGGCACATTTACACAGACAGACGGCTAAAGGAACATGCAGAGCCCTGCCACTGCCACTAAAATGATTTCTAAAACCTAAAAGACACTAAAGAAGAGCCATCCAGCTGGAACCTTTTATTAAGTGTGAAAGCCAGAACTGGCTCTAGTTTGTGCTTAGAGTCCTAAACAACAAGATAAATGACTTTATAAGGGATGTAATTAGAGGGGTGTTGTATTACACTAAACAGTGATCCAAGGCATTGATCTCTGTTCTGTTTTCTCTGTGTCCAACATATTGCCTAATCTGCAGGTTCAGTATGGCAAAACCACAGCAATTTAACATTAGCATATATGTGACCACAATTAACTGCACTAAAGCAAACCATGATGTAATTCAAAGAAGCACACAGATGGAGGCAATGGACAAGTTTTTAGGCCAGACACTAAACTGCTAGATGGATAAAAACACAAAATCAAAAGTTAACCTAGGTAACACAGTCCCACATACTTTTTTATTGGCTAGTTTCATCCAAGAAAATATATTTTAGTTACCAAAAAGCGATAAAATCCTAAGATTAATAACAGGCTAATTTAACATTTAGAGGACTGTGTACACCTGTGGAATATATAGTTACCATTACTTTTACCTGTAATGGGTGTTTGGGTGGGCAGTTCAAGAGGGAGCAAAACCAGAGCTGGATTAGTCAAGCAGCCAGTAAGTTATCCTAAATTCAGTTGGAATGATTAAATCAGTCGTGAAGACCAGTGGAGTTTCAACAACAGTTATGTTTGACAAAAGGAGGGGGAGTTGTAGAGGAGGGAGGGAGGGAGAGGGGGCAGAATAAAGCAGCTGAGATTGACGTTGCACACAGTAGATCTCCTTGTGTTCACTGGGCTTATCCTTCATCAGTCTGCCGCTACAAAGCTACCTCACAACATCCTCTCTATGGCTCTTGCGGCTTACAGTTAGTCATGATGCTGGGACTGCAGTTCTTAATGTGCTAGGTGGACCTTTTTTAACCCCACTTTTGCTTTCACTGCAATGATCTTTTTGCGGGACTTCATCTCAAGTCGCAGGCATGGTGGTCTTTCTGAGTAAAAATTTTCGATCTTTGTTGTCAGTCTTCAAGAAGAAGGGTGAGTAGAGAAAGACGTTTCAGTGTTTAAGACACCGTTATATATCAGCACAGTAAAAATAAGTTCTTGGCTTAAACTTACTTTATGAAAAAGGTTATTCACATCGTACATGACATTAACAATAGAAAAACATCTACTGAAGGGGGAACCAGAAAGTGAAATCTGTAGTTGGGATATATAGAATGACAGGGATGTATAACTAGCCACTTTATTTTAGCTACTTTATTACCCTATTTATGCAAGATCTTCTACTATGCAGAAAGATTTTTTAACTGATATTCCATATTGCAGTTATATATCTTATAGTATTCTGGACCAACAATTCACACAAATTAACCCCTTCTAGCAACAAAACGGTGTGGATATGAGAGCTGAAGTCTTATTAAGAAACAGAGAAACAGGTGTTGTGCTGTGGGGCTGTATTAAATTGACAGCAGGTCTTAGAAAAGCCAAAAGCTTTTCTTAACCTTCTGTGTCAAAAAGAATAATCAAGAATGAGCACACTGACATTAGAGTGCAACATTATGGTCTTTTATGATATTTTCCTGATAAAATAGTGGAGAGAAGGGCTTCTTGTGACCCAGTGTGTCTCTTATCAGGCTGCATCCTGCTGTTTATAAGACTCACAATTTACCTTTATTATTTCAATCAATTACATACCATTTCTTTTCTAAGACCACCTCATATAGTACACCTGCATCCGTACATTAGATCTACATCATATCACAACCCCTATCCTTACAGCCAAGTCACCCGACACCCCCACTGGGTGTCCGCTAATCCAGACACTTAAAAGACGATGCCTAGTAGGGGGGTTACAAACGCTAATAAAGAGCTAAAGGGATTTATTTTAGGGGAAGGCTTTAGGCAAAAACCTTTCATCATGTTTGCATCCTAATGTCCTTCACAGGGCCCAAAGCTGAGTTTCTACCCTCACAACAGTTCAAGGCACTCAGGGGGACATTAGGAAGCTGATAGCAGGGCTTGTATGAGGCTTCTTACTGTTTCTCAGACAGTGTCCAAAGGCAACTAAAGGTCACCCTCAAGTGTCATGTTTCTTCCTATTGTCCAGCTAACAGTCAGCCTCAGTGCTAATCAGACATAACACTCTTGGACTTCAATGGCTCAGGGGCCACTGGCTGTCTCATTGAAATATAGACAAAATGCAATGACATATTGCTAGTGCTGTACACTAAATATGGCACAGAAAACCATTGTTAAATGGCTTTGAAACATAACAAAATGAAGAGGAATTTTAAGCATGAAATACAACTAACAAACATCTAAATAATCCCTAACTCTCAAATGCCTCCAAAGCAAGAAAATATTACATTCAAAGCTGGGGGTTTTATCTGGCCAATCCAGCTTATCTGCTACCTGGGGTGAAATGTCTTTCTGGCCTTAGCCAATCCTGGATTTACCCAAGCGCATGCTGAACCTTGTATCCCTCTACCAGTCTGTTCCCTGAAAGAGACAATCATGTGCGGCATCATCGCAGGTGCTTGGGTACCTGGACCACCCACCTTGGAATTCACCTTAGCTCTACAGGTTAGACACAATGGTACAGTGACCAACGGCACCTGACTGCTGCAATTAAAAAGAATGAGAATATATATATATATTTATTCTTCATGTTTAGGTTTTATTTTGAAATAGAGTCAAACAATCTGGTAGAAAATTCCCGTACAGACACATGATAGTTAAGTATTGAAGCAATATCTGCCCCCCCCACACAAAAAAATACATTTTTTGTTACTTATAGTTAAAATAAAAAAAATTAATAATAATAATCACAACAAAAAACTGTACATTTACTCAGAGACTGGTACAGTAACAAACCCATACTCATATACTGTTACATTGTTACAAAAATCACTAAAAGTTTAAAATAAAAATTTGGGCACCCAGGGCAAATTTCATATTTTGTTAATTTGGTAATTTAGCGCATCCTCTAGAGTCAACACACTTATGCACATATTTATGCACAGAACTTTATATTTTAGATTTTTCCCCCAATACATTTCCAGAACTCATGTTATATTTCTGTATATATTTATATTTAAGTTAGTTCCCTGTAGAGGACATGTACTTATTTTTACTTAGTAATAAAAAACATGAAAAACAGTAAAAAAAAAAACAAAACAGTATTTTCACTAAAGGTGTTTAGACATTGCATACAACAAAAAACAAGTTTAGCAGAAGTACAAATGTACTGGAATACTTTGTAGAACCTCATTTCAAATCTTTGTGTGTTGTTTTAAAATTATTTTTAAAAAATCCATCAAGATTATACTGGACTACACTTACATTAAACACTAAGCCTGCTTTTACATCTAATGTTGCTACATTATTACCCATTCTATTTACATTACTGACAATTGAAAAACAAACTTTTAACAGCATTAAAACCTCACATTACTGTATGTTGAATGAGAAGAAAGGAGATGCAAGTGTAATCTGGTATTGGATGGCATTAAAGGTCAAGACAGCTAGAGAGATTATTTGGTGTGAGAGTCAGGACCTCTAACATACTGCTGCTGAGATCCTATCTACAATCTGTCAAGTGCTTGTCTGACTGCCAGCATTAGCAGGTGCTGCTCTTGAAAATAAAGAAAAAGCTGGAGTATTGACAACCAGAGAACAGTGGACTTCTCAAACCAGCAAACATGTATGCTGTTAATGTACACAAAAAACATGGTCCCTATGGATGATACTGTAGCTTTTGCATAAGCTTTCATTCAGGTTTGAGGTGTCTCTAATATCACATGCACTCATAAATTACCTTGATTTGCTTGAGAAGAAAAAAGAAACTCTCTCTTTCATGCTCATAGATTAGAATAAAGCTGCTAGTCAAGTGTGAGGCCAAAGTGTTTTCTACCTCACACGTCTTAATACTGTAATGATCTTACACTGCCTGCCTGCTAGGAAGGTAAAACAAGCAATTAGAGCTTGGGGCTATCAGTGACGTACACGTGCAATTTTTTAAAACTGTAAATTATTATACCAGCCTTTAACAAAGTGACTATCTCTCTCTAGCTGGACAAAAGCAAGATGAGCAGAGGAAGTTGACAGTGCACTATAGAGCCTCCCAGCACACTCAGGAGAATGTGTTCATCGAGGGAAGCAGGTCAAAGTACTTAGAAGACCTGCACACTGAAGCCCAAGAAGGACTTAAGATACTACAACAGGAGGGTAAGCCTTCTCTACATCAGTGGTTTCCAACCAGCAGTATGTACACCCCTAAGGGCACTTGAGCAGCTTTCAGGGGTACAGGAAAAATTTGGGGATTACAGTTTATTTCCCAAATGACAAAACATTGAAAGTAATTTCGTATGACCTATTGGTACATGCCACATATAGTCCCCCTGGCAGGTGTTAACTGTTACAGTACACTGTGAAAAGGGCATTACTTTTTCAAATGGTCAAAACTGCTCACACATCAACAAGCTAGCAAGCATGGATAAACGTCCAGCTGCTGTAACTCCAAATTTAAAGTTGTTGGAGCCCAATGACAAGTAGTTGAATACTGTTACTAAGTGAGTGTTTAACTACATGTCATTAAGTGTAAATGTCTTTGTATTAAAGTGGAAACATTCAAATGATTATTATTAAAACTTCTGTTGTTTTAGATACTAAAAGTTAAATAGGAGTTTAATAGAACACGTTTATGAGAACCATCAACATGACTAAGGGGTACTATAGGCATGGCAAAACAGCACTACAGACTACAAAAGACAAAAACGTTTGGAAAAACCTACTCAATAGAATAACTCTTTGCCAAACTTTCCTAAGCTATGTATTTTGATGCAACTGAGTGCTGACTTGGATTTTATTCTACATTAACAGAGCACAGCAATGGAGTGGACTTTAGGGATGACCAGTCTGTTGTAAGTTCCACACAAAACCAGAAGAAAAAACTTCGCATTTGATTTATAAATAGGTGACTTCATATGTCCTCTCTAAATTGCTCCTTGTGTAGTCCACAGTTTCTCCACAAGAAAAGGATTGCCAGGAAAAAGATGGACATTTGGATCTTGACAGCACTGCTGAGCACTCCATCACATCAGCATCCAGTAGATCTGCAGTATCCTCGAGGCCTGTGCTAACACGCCAAGGTATAGCATATTAGGCTGGGCTAGCAAACTATTTACACAAAGTCAAGGTGGATGGGTACATAGTTAAATTGGATGGTTTGAAAGATCTTTTAAAACATTCAAGTCAATTCTAATCTAAGCACAGATCATACCCAATGATTTATTATATTCTATTCCCCTGCGCAGTTTAGAACCAGGAATTTGAAACCTAATGCCTTGATGTATCTTGTGCAGGAAGTCATCTCTGGATCTATGAGGGTTTCTTAACTAAAGGCGACCAACATAGTTTCAGTTATTCTCTGCTCCAACAGACCTGATTCAGCTCAATGAGCTTGATAATCAGTTGATGAGCTCAAGTATGTTGGGGGCAGGGAAAATATGCAATGATACAGGCTTTCAGGTCACCAGAGTAAGGATTAAGAAACACAGGTCTAGAGATAAGAAATTACTCCATATTTATGTACTAAACACAGCTGATGTGAACAATGTGAAGACTTGAACTGAACCTTTCCAGCTTCTGTAGCTTTTCTTACATTCTTAGGTTCATATTCTTAGGTTCAACATTTAAGCCTTTGAACACTGTGAAGAGGCTGGACAAGGCCAAAAAGAGACCCAGAAGAACAACGATAATGGGCATACCACAGCAGGTTCAGAGAGAAATATGTATGTAATGTAATATACAACATATTTATAAAATATTGCAAACTCTTTAGTCATTTTTAGTGCAAATATATTTATAAAAAAGCAGAATAGTTGGAATAACCAAAAATAATGTTTTTAACACAGGTATGGGGAGGGGAGTTCTACTGCAACAACTCCCAAATGGTGAAGATGACAATTCACCTGGCACAGTCATAATCCCAACAATTGATGGAGGGAGACCACTGACAAATTATGAAGGGGCACGTGTACACCTACATGATATTGAAGCCCTTCAGGAAAGCAGACATGAGCAAATTCTCAGGCACCACATACAGGCTGTTTATACTGATGATCTGCTTCAAACCTGCAAACTTGGGCCACGAGCATCACCTATGCAAAGGCCCAAGTCTCTTGCTGTACCAGGGATAACTACATCTTCCTCCTTCTTACAAGAACCACAAGGCCCTGTGATGTCCATTTCCCCACAAGCCACCTATTTATCCACAATCATTCCTAATGCAGTTCTTCCTCCTGCAATAGATGTTATAGAAATTGATCGAAGTCGCAGCCGGCGCAGTGTGCGTACAATAAGCAAGAGCAGCTTAGCATCTGCAAGTCCAGGTTCATCACGCTCAGGAGGTGGTACCCATGATGCACCACCTTCCAACAGCTCTAAATGGAGCCATTCACAATCATCTGAGACTATTATCTCCAACTCCTCAACCATTTCTTTAAGAGGAAATGCTCCACCTGCCCAGGTCACTGACAGCATGAATGAAGGTTTAAAACATAAACAGGAACAGAGGAGTCTCAAAAGCTCATCAAACTGGTTAAGTTCGAGTACCAAAGAATCCAATCATAAACAAGAGCAAGAGGAACTGAGTGAAGCTGTGGAAAATATCAGAAACAGTCAGTTGTTTTCTCGTAGTCTCTCTGTAACGAAGGCTAAACTACCACCAGCACCACCAAGGCGAACGTTCTCTTTGCACCAGGAAAAGCTTAAGCAGAAGACAAGGGAACTAGTAGACACAAAAGATCTGAATAGTTTGGAATCCAATAGTGGGCAAATTAATGGAGATATTAGTGCTAAAGAAGAACATACATCATCCATCAATAAACAAACCTCTAGCAATTCTCAAGTATCAGCATATTTGGATGACTCTCACTCTTCTCTTACATTCAGTCCAGACAGTCCTGAAAAAGATTTCACTGATGCTCCAACTGGATCAGGTAACTCATCCCCACAGGATAAATTTGAAAGGACAATGTCACCTTCAAGTGGGTACTCAAGTCAAAGTGGCACACCAACTCACTCTTCTAAAGATATCTGCCCTACCTCTCCAGGAAAGCACAAGGTAAAGCCCCCAAAACCAGAGAGGATGGGTGCACGAACATCTCCTGTAGTTTCAGTATCATCATCAATGACTTCCCTTACATCAGTATCAACAGATACAGCAAATCTATCCACTCAGACCCATACGACTCAATCACAGCAACCAAAGGTTTCTCCTGTTGTTACAGCAGTGACAAACAAAACATCTCCCCCAGGATCAGTCCTCAGAGAGTTGTTTAATATTCCACCTCCACCCAAGGTAAAAGCTCCTTGTCCCCCACCCCCTGAAACCTGGGTTCACAATAAACGTACCGTTGAACTGTTATGTGGTCCAATTTTAAGTCCAAACAGGATATATATGCTTCAAGAACAACATCAAAAAGACTCTTTACTAATGCAAAATCAGAGTGAAGCAAAACACACTGATCAAGAAAGACAGGTATGCACAGTAATTAAAAACAAACATTTGGAGGTTAAGGAAGTGACCACTGATGTTAAGAATGAATTAATATCTTTGCAAAAAGAAGTGACTCTGGATAAGAATTTGGCATCAAGGCATATAGAAAGTCCACTAATCAATGAGAAAGAAGAAGAAAGTAATTTTGAGATGGAAACAGCAAGTTGTAATATTGAGAAACAGGAGCAGAACTTTAAAGACGTAAAAAAGGACCAAGAAAGTCCAATAACTTTAGAGAAAGTGCCATCAGACAAGGCTGATCCAAGAATGTTGTCACCAACTCAAGTTGAACTGCAGTTGAAAAGAGAGGATGATCAGTGTAATGCTAGTGATTTGCTAGTAAATGTCACTTTGACCACAAAAACAGACGAAACTGACAAAGGGGACAAGCATTTTATCCAAAACTGTATTGAGGTCCCATATCATACAGCCACAGAGAATCTACTTGCAGACACCTCTAGAGTTACTAGTAACTCTCCACCTCCCTCTCCACCTCCAGCACACCATCCCCCTCCACCTCCCTCTAAAAAATCTCATGCCTCCTCAGTGTCCATACCTTCAACTGAGGAAGAACTTCAGCCTGATACAGAAATAAAATACACAATTCTGGAATGTTCCTGGCCTCCCCCACCACCACCAATGGAAGTGACAGTGGACTTATTTGAAGGACAGGATGAGATAGACTTTCCCCCACCTCCACCACCAGTCATGAATGAATCACTTTCCACCATGTTAGACCACTGCAATGTGGAATCAACTGGACAGGGTGACAATTTTGCTTCAGAGGACTCTTATGTACCAGATACAGATAGTCACCCAGAGGTCACTCCAGAGCTGCACATACTTGGCAGCACAATGCCAGTGCAAGCTTATAATAAACAAGCACCTGCTGATGCCACCTTAAATGTTCCAGAAGCGTCAGAAATTCCCAGACATTTTCAGCAAATGCCTCAAAAAATCCCTCCTCAGCCTCCAGAGGGTCCTCCAAATCCACCATTCATGTCAGCCCAAGATTCATCAAAACAAGTAGCATGTGAAGTTTCAGTGCTCACATCTGATGTGGCCACTGATTTACCCCTTGCAATGGAAGATCCGTCTACTGTTAATTTCAGAAGACAACAGAGCCTAATGAGCAAAGACAACAAGAGCAAGGAACTCTTGTCCAAGCATAAAAGTGCACCCATTTCAAAAGAAGATGCTAACATTCCCCTTGTTACACCCTCTTTACTTCAAATGGTGCGCCTACGGTCTGTAAATGTTGAGGACCAAGTCAGCATACTCTCACAAGATGACGGATCTGATATGGAGGCAGCTTCAAGTCAGGATCAGGGAACATCTAATCAGGTAATTCCACAAAAACCTATTCGTAAATCCTGCTTTAAATCCACACAGCCATTAGTAAAATCATCCCCTACTATGGTCGTGGCTCCTTCCATGCGCCTTCAAGAGGCAATACGTATGAAGACTGCTGCAATGTCTTCGGGTGCAGTTCCAGCAATGCTCAGCCTGCGTTTGCCTACATCCACCACAAACAGCAACGATATCCCTGTACAAGCCCATAAAACTTTAGAAAGTTGTGACATGCTCAAGTCCCCTGCTTCCACAGCCAGTTTCATATTCTCCAAGAGCACAAAGAAAGTTGTCATTGAAACACCAAAATCTCCAGAGGTCCAGGCTGCACTTAAGCAGAACCTTGCAGCTGAACTCATGCAGATTTCTGACCAGACTAAATCAATGGTTACAAATGAGTCAAAAAAGCAAGTTAAGGTGCCACCGCCTGTGGCTAAGAAACCAGCACATGCAACAAACTGCTTAGATAAGCTTGGGACTGCCACAGCACTTACGACTGAAAGCTCTTTATGTATGCAAACAAATGGAGCAGAGAATGGACACATTGAGACAGTGCAACCTGCTGGCCAGCAAGCACAGTCCCCAAGGACCATGACAACAGCAAGTAAGAAATAAAAGACAATATTTTCTTAACTTATAGTACATATTAAAAACATGCTATATAAATGTTTGCAATGTTTGCAAAAATGCAGGTTTTAAAAAAAGTCACTACAAGTATACTTCTCTTTTTTAGGTACAACAGAGACAGCAAGTACACTGGAGGTGTCACAAGGCTTGGGGAAAACTGTTTAAACACTGTTTTTCAAAACAGAAAGTTAGTGAAAGCAGGGCCTAGCCATGATGGACAATATAGCTGTTTTATCTTAAAAGCCTTAGCCTGAACATGGCCTTCATATTTATGCAAAAAAAGTCCTTGAATATAATAGCTTTACTGCGATTTACTGTAGCTTTGGGGTATTTTTCTATACAGTATAGTTTTTGTCTGTTCTGGCAAAAAATAAGAAGTTGCCCTAAGTTCTTAAGGGTGGCTTTAAAAGTGGATTTTGTAAATTCTCAAGTATGTTGTTTGACTAAGCTGTCAATCTAATGATCATATAGGGTAATAGTTACTGCTGATCAGAGATGTGACAAAATGGAGCTGCTTTGATATTCTCTTGTGAGTATCAAATCTTGTTATTATTCTTAATATTAACTTCTCTATCAACACAAATGTGCATTTTCAAAGTCACAAGTAAAGAGTTTATCCTCCAGCAATTAGTGGAGATGACTACTTATACTAACATATTTTGAGTGTATGTACATACATATTTACACATAAATCTTTAAAACTTTATTTTACAATATTATAGAGCTTTTTCAAAGCATCTGTGTAATTAGAAAAGATGTGCTTTAAAAATCACAGGATATTTTGGCTGTGTTTGAAAGATTGGAAAAATGTATATAAACTTTAACTCAAATTTGGGTATAAAAGGCACTTTTGCAAGCAACGTGCTGCACACACATCTGATAAAATCAGTAAGGCAGAGATATTCCCTCTAATGATTTACAGAAAATAAGACCTTCAAGTAAATAGCATTGACACTTTGAAAAGAAATATGTATTCAAATATTTGGCTATTTATTGATTTAAAATGTATTCATTTGTATGTTGTGATCTACAGAAATTCAGTTTTGGCACTGTTGAGCCTGTTTTACAACCTGCCTTCTTTTTTTTACTTAATTCATCATCAAATGGTGTTCACTTCCTAACCTCCTCTCTACAAGTCACTGAACATTTTCAAATATGTCCAATTGTATGCAATGTATTTCTCTATTCAAGTAAAAAACTATTTCATATTATATAAAACTTTAGGTGTGATTGTCTGTTTTGACAAAACTTTCATCTCACTAACTTGATGTCAAAAATGCTGTTCAGAATAGCCAGTGGAAATTAAATATGATGTGAATAAATCATGATGTGACTGAGTCAAATGTAAAATAGCTGGAGGCAAAATGTCAGCTCTTAATCAAGATGTATATACGTATATAAAAACAAAGTTACTGAATCTAATGACACATACACACTAATATGAGTAGCTGTCACATTTAAAATAAACAATTTTCACACAAAAAAAACTTTTGCAAATAACTATCTGTAACCAAAAATGTAAATCGTCTCCACTTAACCTGTTTTATTGTTCACTGACTTTAAAAACGCACTTAAATCTCACACTTGCAGATGTTTATTTCACTTTACCTCTCCCTTGGGGAGGGCAGGCCCCAAGCTGATGTGCAGCCCACTGCTGTGTGTGTGTTTTCGCTTGTGTTAAGGTGGGATAAATGCAGAGGACAAATTCACTGTTCACAGTGTGTGAACCCCTAGCGTGATCCAAGGTCAAGCAATATAAGTTAATTTTAATAGAGAGAGAGAGAGAGAGAGAGAGAGAGAGAGAGAGAGAGAGAGAGAGAGAGAGAGAGAGAGAGATACACCACACAGTCTGATACATACACACACTCTTTTTCCCCCCATAAAAAGA
>JBBPDA010000138.1:17612617-17639501 GCA_037974385.1 Arnoldichthys spilopterus | reverse complement strand
AGAGAGAGAGAGAGAGAGAGAGAGAGAGAGAGAGAGAGAGAGAGAGAGAGAGAGAGAGAGAGAGAGAGAGACGGATACACCACACAGTCTGATACATCAGCACATTATTTTTCAAATCATAAAAAGAAAACTCCCCCTTGAGGCGAGGCCTGATCAGTCCTCTGAACAGAAGCACAGGGTCAGTCACCCCCTCACCTTATAGCCTATTAGGCCGTGTAAGCCATACTGATAGTTTTGTCTGTCAAAGGAGAAAGGTTAACAGGCGGGATGTGTGGTTTTAAGGACCTTGTGCAAATTATTCCAGACCCCAGGTGTAGCCTTTTTCCAGCTCTGTACAGACCTTTGGTACTGACAGCAAGAGGACATCCTGGAGCCGAACACTGAAACCACCTCAACTTTTTAGGTGTATATAAATCTGGAGATATGATGGCAGGTGACCTAGGATATCCTTAGACCATGCTCTCTCTTTTTGCTCACTGAAAACGGAGGTTTTGAAAAACGCCTTCCAATGGGAAGATTTTTGTTCGTTTTTGTGTTCATGTGCAGACGCGGAAAACAAAGATTCTAATCAAAGATACTTCATCTCCTTTGCCGTCACACTGAGCGCCGTGCTTGTTTACACGAGAAAATACTGTTGTTCGTAACTTTGCTATTAGCACTTTCTACAGCTTATACATACACATACAGTTACTTTCCCTCCAGTATGAAAGATGCAGGCTGAGCTTTGGATGCCGCTACTATACTCAACACAGACAGTGTCGCACCCGAGCGCCTGCAGTCAACGGCGTCGCCGGTTTTGGATGAGACTCGAAGCAGTGGGACAACTGAAAGCGAACTCGTTCTTCCAAGAGAAGCCACCTCGTGCCACCTGTTGATCTGGCATGCCTTTAACAGCGTTTGACATTGCGTTTTGCATTTGCGTGTGGACATAGATCTTTTCAAAACCGTGCTTGTGTAGGGAACGTTTTTAAAAAATAGAAAAACGGAAAATCACCGTTTCCTCTCGCTCCCAGGGTCCTGTGTGTAAACCCCCATTATGACTCATTACAAGCAGCATCCATGCCCTCAAAACTGAAAATGTGTAAGTTTTGTTAACTGCAGTCCATTAGGATTCACAAGAAGCAGCCGAAGGTCTAACCCCATTCCTCCAGCATACTTTAGGAGGACAGACTGGAAATCTCCACTCTTATACATTACCCACCGAGCAGCCTGAAAGCGCCTACGCTGCTCTCAAGGTCAATCAGTCCTTGTTCACCTTCACACATGGGTAAATATAGGACAGCAGACTTCACCCAGTGATGACCATGCCAGAAGAAATGGACTAACATCCCCTGGATCTCAGACAATAGAGCAGGCAGAGTTCAGCAGCACCAACTGGTGCCGAGAGGTAGAGAGGTGATTGTTTTGATTGCACATCAGTTTGGATGTGATGTTACAGTAATTTTTAAGAGTAAGTGTACTTGTTATTCCAGACTCTGCTTGTATAAGGTTTCTGGAGTTAAAGCTCTGGGAAAACTCGATTAGGTTAACATTACTTACATTACCGTTTTATCCCCCAGACTAATCCTGCCATAACAATGACGCCATAACAGTGTCTTTTGGACAGGACACCGAGTGGGAGTGCCTGTACTGTACAGCTTACATCAATCTACATTTTTAATGAAAACATTGCACAATGAAAATCTTTACTGGGTAAATATAATAAATGATCATATTAGTACTACATTAATATATTAGGCATCTTCCAAACATTTATCCATTATTTGTATAATTTATCTTTGTGTATCAGTAAACGTGTTTACAGATTATGCACAGTTACATGACCAACAGTTGTCATTCACTGAACTGAACCATGTACTAAAATGTGGCATGAAAGCTTGAATGCAAAATAGCGCAAATGACGCAAGTTACTACGCATGCAATGTCCAAATCGGGTTATGACAAGTATCCCGATTTAATATGGCTGTGTGAAGGAAGTTATGGGATAAAATACACTTTGACCATTGTCCTTTATTATTTCCTCTGAACTGTTGGTTTTTCTACAAATGACCTTGATTTTAGTTTCTACTTAACATCCATCTCTTGTCAGTATTTCTTGTTTAAAATCGCTGAGAAAAGAAAAAAAAATGACAAAAACATTTTTATTTCCATATTTATTGTTCATGACTGGTTATCATTTATCCCTTATGTTTGTTCAGTTTAGTATGCAGCGCTACAGTTCCCCAGTGACTGAATAATCTCATTCCAGTCAGCTAGAGGTAACCGTAGAAGAGGAGTCATCATGTGAGGACCTGTGCTGAAGAGTAACAAAGCACCTTTAACATGGTCCATTACTCACTAAAGAAGATTATGCTGAAGACGTTTGCAGCATGCTGTATATAGCTGAGAGATAATACCCACATGAAGACAGACACCCTTAATTAAGTACTTCTGTTTTGTTTCAGACAGGAAAAGATGTAGGGAATAAATGAAGCCCTGTGAAAAGTGCTTACTTTTACTTGACAGAGTCCTCAACCTTTGACTCCTGTAACAATGAATATAAATGATATCTGGCACTGTGCATTTGTAACTGGGATGTTAGGTCTAGATATGAAGCCCTGAATGGGTAAGAAGAAAAGGACATCTAGCTGATGTTGCCACCTTTCAATGTTTTACAAGTGATTTTTCCTAGTTTGGTCATCAAATCTTTTTCTTTCCACTGGGCTATGCACTCATCTGAGATCTTCAGGTCCACCTGAGATACACACACATTTAGACATACATATAATTGTTAGACACAGTAAGCTGTCACCATTTATGCAAAATTAACTGAAGAAGAGCTTTAGCCTAGTTCATATTCATTACAGTTACATACCTGTAATTTCTCAAACACCTTCTTCTTTGGCTTCAATTCATCATCTGGTTTGCCTGACTCATACCCCTCTACATAAACACGTTCTCCTGGTGCTGATCCCTCAGGTGGATCCAATGGCTCTATTCCTCTGGGATCCCCCTCTCTGTGACACATGGCATTTATAAAAATATAAAGTCTATAAATTACATGCAGAAAATTCAGTCAGCTTTCTCTAAGGTCTAGAGATCACAGATACTCACACTGAGGCACACAGCAGCATAGCCTGAGACTCTATCCCACGCATTTTCTGGGGCTTCAAATTGCATAACAATACAACAAGCCGGTCCTGAAGCTGCTCCTGGGAAATGTATGCCACCAGTCCACTCACAACAGTCCTGGGTTGCTCTTCCCCAGTGTCAATTTTCTCTAAATATAGGGAGTCTGCATCTGGGTGCTGTACAATTCAATCAAAAACAGTGCAATCAAATGTCATAAAGCCTTTTTGTCATCAATAGGGAAGTATGTCCAATCAAAACAATAAATAAATGCAGGTGTTGTAAATATGAATATGGTAAAGTTAGACATAAGTTAAGCAGAGTAAAGTGATATGGCTGCTGACCTACCTTCTCGACACTTATGATTTTGCCCACTCTAAGATCCAGTCTGGATGGGGCGAGGTCATCTTCCTCTGCTGCATTTTTTGGGTTCCCTTTGGCTACATATTCTGAGAAACAATCCCAAATCATTTCTCAGGGTTAGTAAGAAGCCTTAAGACTTATTGTTCAGCAATAAATCTAATTTACACCATTTTCCAAATATGCCAGATATAGCTGATTAACTTGATGTGTGCTGTTCAAATTTTGCATCTTCAAAACTTCTCTAAACTCACTCAAACCACATCCAGCTCTTCATTAAGGTGTCACAAAGTTGGAGATTTTTAATTTACACAAATTTGGCAATTAAGTTTTGTTCATTTTTATAGTAAGTGATACTACTAAACCACATCACCTTAATGAGAAGCTGAATACAGATGAAAATGTTTTGAGAGGTTGTGGTAAAATATTTTTTTACAGACAATTTGGGTGACAATCATTCCAAAGTTTGTCTACTATATTAGCCTTGCACCTTCAGTGCTAAACTGAAGAAGGAAAATTTGGACTCCAAACATGTCTTAACTGATCAGCTAAATCTAGGCTCTGTGGAAAATTGTGAATTACCAAACTATTTCTTTAAATGACACAAATCTCTTCTTTGAAAACAAGTAAGCACACGTAATGAGCATAATTTCTCTAGACAAGTATCTAAAAATAAGAAACCTTCATCAAATACAAAGACTTTTCAGTAATTCAGCTATTCGTTAGCATTCTCACATGCTTGCCTTATTTAACCTGCACCATTTGACTTCAGATTCAAGCACTTTTAATTACCCATTTCTGTTTATGTCTATTTTAAGGTTGAAGTATTTCAAGGACCCATTATTACTGTGGTGTGTAGTACCACTACCACACGTGGGCTAGGCTTTATGACCTGTAAATAATATGGTGCTAATTTTTACTTAGGTGCAGTTTTAGACATTTCTGTTGGTGTGCTATAATAATGTATATTGTATCTTATAATAAAAGCTTTATTTTTTTAACAAATAGCCGCCCACTGCTACACATGTGCATGTGTGATGGGTTAACTTTGAACAAACTGCTTGCCATTATGGACAATGCCACTTTGAACAAACTGCTTGCCATTATGGACAATGCCAGGCACCCTCTGCACACTGTCATAAGCAACCAGAGGAGTCTGCTCAGTGACAGGATGCTTCTCCCCAAGTCCAGAACCAGCAGATTTAAAAACTCCTTTGTCCCACATGCCATCAAACTGTTTAACTCCTCGCTGGGGGGCAGGAGGGGGAACAGAAGGACAGAGGAGGACAGGACAGAGCAACTACTGTAAACAACAATCAACATTAGGGACAGTGCAATAGACTACTACATCATTACACTTTTTTACACATAGCCTTTCTTATTTTTATTAAATATATTTCTATATTTCTTTTATTTATATTTCTTATATTTGATCTTATATATGTGTCTTTTATTCCTTTATCCTTTCTTTTCTTCATGTATAACCTTTCTATAACTATGCCGGTGTACTGCTGCTTGGAAACTTAATTTCCCGAAGGAACCTTCCCAAGGGATTAATAAAGTTTTAATCTATCTAATCTATCTATCTATCAAGCAGAGGTCACATTTTGTTGTGGTGCAATTTGTGTGTTAATGAGTGTGTTCACAATGACAAGTCACTTTTGCTTTCCTTCACAAATCTCAAATCTAAATTTGATAGTTAGGTGTTTTTGTACCTTCCCAGCACACGTGCACAATCCTCATCCACTAGCGGATGATACAGAAATAAGTTAAAGATCTAAATCTCTTAAAATCTTTGCCAAGTGATACATTTTCTCTGCCATTTGAGCGGTCATAAGGAAGAGCCAACTTTATGATCCACTGCTAAGCTAGCCACGTTATAGCCGTCAGAATGAACGTAATGCTGGTCCTACTGAGTGAATGAGTGATTTTTTTGTCATTGTGAACACAGCATAGTCCACCACAATGAAATGTGACCTGTGCATTTAACCCATTCTTGTAGGAGAAGTGGGCCAGTCTGGGATTTGAACCGGCGACCTTCAGATCACAGGGGCAACTCCCTAATCATTACATTACCACTGCCCACTGTTTATTGTGGAACCACCCATTTGCTGGATTAAGCCTGATCTTTGAAAGTTTTCCTTTATTTGAAAATGGCACTAAATGCTCTGCAAACACTTATTCAAGAGAAGCAAAACATCAAACCAAGTCTCAAGCTGGCAGCTTGAAAACGTGTACTCAATGTCTGTGATATGGTCATCTACTACATGCAGGACACGCTGCAACACATGAAGGAAATTTGATATACCACCCAGCCCCAGACCATACTATATACAACTGTACTCACTGTTTTTAGAGGGCTCTGGATAGGCTGTACTGGTCAATTTCCTCAACTCTGGTGACTCGAACTTTTTCCTGATAGGATCCAGAAGGTTATTTAGTGCCACTTCTACAGAAGCCTTCAAGTCACCAGGGTGGATTTGCTACAAATATTGAAAAGAATATTACGATAAAACACATTCATAAAGTTAATTAAGCATACAAAAAATCTTTTTTACAGTGTGAAATGACTCCAAAACTGAACTTTTTCATGAAAAGTTCATAAACCATTAAAATAATGAGCATTCTTCACCTACCTCCTCAGCAAAGTCCTTCTCTACTTCTTCATAGGATGTGTACATTTTGTCACCACCCCACTTAGAATCTCTTTTAACCACAAATTCTAGTTTACAGGAAAGAGCAATGCATTAATAGGACAGTTACTGTGGAATTTTTAGTTGTAGTGTGACAGTACTCACTGAGGTATTATTTTAGATTTGTTATATTTGTTAAACTCACCACAACTGAGAGAAAAGAGAACATGTTTGACAAAGGAGAGAACTCCATTGTTTTGAATATTCCCAGGTTCACAGAAGGCCTTCTTCAGTTTCTTCTTCACATCCTCCTTTTTATCAAGGAGGTCAATCTTGGATTCCTGGAGACAAAAGGAAAGTATCAGTATGAAATAGACAAATACCAAAAAGTGAAAAAAGAGCAGCAGCCATTAAAACCTCACCTCTTCTGAAGAGCTCATTTTGGCTCCAGTCAGACCAGGCACCATTGGGTTCATCAAGTGGATCCGTTTGGTGTAACCCAGAGAGGGTAGGTACTGTAAAAGGAAACAAGAAAAACACAAAAATCAGTAACCCTAATGTTAATGAAGCTTCTATAAAATATATACAGAACTTTACACATACCTTTTCTGCCAGAGTGAAGATCTTCCTCTGGTCCACTCCACCAAACTGCGCATCCACCTTTAAGTATTCCTCATCCAGTGCCTAAATACCAAAATAAAATGATGAATTGGAATACAGTGGTCACTATCAATCAGTGCCAAACACTGTAAATGTTAATAAATATTGGTAATCAAGTAATCACTTTGATAATCAACTTATCTTTTTGGTTCACAAACCTAATTTCCAGAAATAATTGGGACCTTATAAAATGCAATACAAACAATTCCCTTAAATCTTTCTTTAACTAAGAAAAAAATTATTATTATTTTATTAATGGTTTAGCTGACAAATTGGATGCATTTTGTAAAAATAAACACATTTAAAATGTGACGCTAACAAGGCACCCAAAATAGTTAAATATATAGGAAAAATAATAGCCAATTTATATAATATTGAGGTTACATCATTCTGTAACATTCCATAAAAAGCAGGTAAGGAGGTAACAGGTATTATGAATAAAACAGCATCCACAAAAAGCTCATATGTCATGGCTCTCCACTTTGTGCTAAACTTTGTGAGAGAATTATTATGTATGAAGGGTCCACTGATGCAAAAGCAAATTTTGGGATTTTACATAGGCATTTGCTGCAATCATGGGGACATCCTTTTACAGGAATTCCATTGTTATTTCAGCAAGACAATGCCAGGCCTCACTCGTATGCTTCATTCTGAGTATGGCTCTCTAGGTTTATTGATCACTGGTTTAAACAAAACATTTAATCATAAAACCAGGAGTTAATGACAGTTACAAGCTGGTTTACAAGCTGATTTAAAGATGAGCTTCACCTCTTAAATATGAAACAAATCACAACAAAGCTGTGAGGCCAGAACTAAAGGGAAATTAGATGCAAAAAATTTAATAGTTGAGAAAACATATAAACAAGAATTCCTAAAAATAAAGAAAAAAAATAAATTAATACCTGTAATCCTGGGTAGAGCAGGCCACTGAGGAGAGGATGCTCTACCTGCTTCACAACCTCAGCTCCAGCCTTCTTCGCATCATGCTCAGTCACCATTGATGACAGTCGGTACACATCCAGTGTGTAGTCCCTGCACAATAAGCAGTGAAAACAGAACAACCACAAAGTTAAAGGGAAGAAGAATAACATAACATCATCAACATACAGTTTACATTAGATCTCTGATATGCTCACAGACTAATGTTTTATCATATATTGGTTAACAATACCATGGTATTAATCCTGTCTAACCTAGCTACTCCATAGGTGCCTGTAAACCACTTTTTAAATAGTGTATTTAAAAGCACAATAGAAACTGCCATTTACTGATTGGGAAACTTTACATTTGAATGGCTGCAGAACTAATAAAAGTCTTTTTGGCATGGTTTATTTTTAAATGCTTAATAAAATGACATGTACTGATATACTTATAGGCCCTGCCACCCCACAAAAAAGATGAGCATTTGCAATGTGCATTTTAAACTACTGTGTGTCTCAAGACTTTATGACTTTGTGAAACTTAGCCAGGTTTGTTCTGTGCTAGACTCAAATACTGCATTTAACCAATAACACACACACATATATACAGTATAGTTATATATATATATTTGCAAGATCACAAAAATGCTGCTCTGTGTTGAGTAAATGAATGCATCTGTCTGTGTGAAAACAATGATTTATCCTATACATTTTCCACAAATCTCCACATGAAGCCATTTACTTTTGTTATTTACTGAGGAGCATCCATAATTGTCTAGTCAGCCTGGAACAGATCATCAAATAGCAATTCTCTTCACTGCAATTCTCTGAAGTTCTTTTACTTTGGTTTCATTCGTGTGCAGATCTGCTGCCCCCTTCAGCTTTAAGTCATGAATAGGCTTTATGATAGAAATCACTCAGAAATGTCAACGAAATATAAATGAAAATAATTGTTGACAATTTTTTATTCTATTAAAATTAAAATAGATGTTTTAGCACTGAAAAGATCAAGTCCATTATTTTCAGCCTCATTAACAACAGGGATTTAAATATGTATACCTTTATCATATGTTCAGTACTTGAGCATCAGGACGTTTGCCTAAGACAGTAATCTCTTACCTGCTCAGCTGAAAGTCTGTGCCTTTGACAAATTTGAGCTTTTCCAGGGGGACGTCAATGCTCTCCAGCATTGCCTTGATGATTTGTTCATAATATTTTACTCTGAGCTCTAGCAGTTCCCAGGGGGCCTTCATGTTGTCCAAGAAGGCATGAAGGTCAGCAAAGAGGATGGTTACCTACAAATCACACATTGACATTAAAGGGTTTAAAGACATGTGCATGTCCACATTGTCAATGTAAATTGTAAAAATGCAAATGTAAAATCATTATCACTCAATTAATATTAAAAACTCTTGTGACTCTAAATTTAAAGAATATTATGTGAAATACCTAATGGCATTTCTAACGTGAACCTTACTGTAAACCGAACACTTAGTGGGAGTCCTACATAAAAACTACTGAGCACTCACCTCACAGCCAGCCTTCAGGAAGTCAGCAATCTTTGACATAGGAACAAAATAGGCTACATGTGGTTTGCCTGTGGTTGCTGTTCCCCAGTATATCTTTAATTCTCTTTCCTGGAGAACTTGCTTAAGCTTCTCCTCTCCGAGAACTTCCTAAAGACAACATAAAGGCCATATTCAGTTGAGCTTGCTTTCTTCAGTATAGACAGTATTAAGTGCATTTTATAGCATGTGCTGCAAAGAGTTTCCATATGTCAGGGCAGAAGTGTATTTCCCAGTATCAGTTACTTTATAAAACAGTCGTTAGACAGGTTAATCATTAGAAATCATTAGAAATGCTTGTGAAACACTGCATCTGCTGAAGGTCTCACCTGAAGGTTTCTTGTGATGAGGTTGAATTTTTCATCTGGACTGAGCTGTTCCCCCATGGTCTATTCCTAGACAATATGCCCTAAAGAGGCAGCATATAAATATAGCAATAATTCTTTAAACAAAAATTGGATTCATCAATTTTAATGTTTATACAACTGTGGTTCCTGAGAGTGTGTTGTACATCCTCTAATACACTACAGTCAAGTCATAAAACAAAGCCCTTGATATCACTATTGTAGAGACCAATATTGCAATAATGATTAACAAGCGATATATTGTGTAGCCCTAACAGAGATTCTGTACTCAATTACAATAGTAACAACCTCTACTCTTTGGAACTCAGTTCCACTTCTCTCCATAGCTAAGCTTGGCACCGAGCACGGTGACTTCAGGCTTGTGTGCAGTTGCTTCAGATTGTCTTCTTCTTCTGTCAAAGCTATTTTATGGAGATTGTACATTCTATCAGCACTTGAATGTTGGTTCCAGCAATGCACATTGACTTGAGTGAATTCATTCATTTAGAAGATATATCTGGATATTCTTGAACTTGGGTTAATCCACTTAGAGTGTACACTACATCAACTCACACTTATGCCCTACAAATGAATGCATAGTTAATCGCTCTCTCTGGTTGTACTGTAGTGTATATGTAGGTGTACATTGGATTTTATAATAGTTTGTTTAAAAGTTAGTAACAGCAATGCAGCAATGTTGAAAAAAATACTAATAGTGCTTGAATATGAGAACGCTGGAATGTAGAAATAAATGAACAAACGAATTAATTAATAACAGTAACAACAGTAATAACAATAATAATAATAATGGTGTTAATGCTTAACAGTATGTTGGAAAATCGAAAATAAAACCTCTTCTACCGTCGTCTACGACAAATCTCTCAAATGTTATTTATTTATTTTTTTTGTAATTTCGCGTTGCATCCAAAAGTCTGCATTTTTTTATAGAGGAGAGAGGTTATGTAATAGATACGCGACCACTTCGAAACTGCCCATACAGACAGACCTCTATACACATCATGATGTGCTTTAGTATGTATTGTGATTTCAATCACTAAGACTGAATCAAATGCGTAAACCTTACTAGCTATGTGGAGAAATCCTGTGTCTACACGCAGCCTGTCTTTATCGCAGACGTTAACGTCGGTGTTTCTCCTAACGCCTGTGTGTAAAGCCTGGAAGCCTGTGTGTAAAGCCCTCATTAAAATTACATATCAAATGCTGATTGCATCTGAAGCTAAAGGATGACCAATTCATTTTTGGCAGCGGATAGCTTATTCTTAACGCACAATTGCTATAAAAGCGTTTAAACTTATTAAAAAACTTAAAACGCTGAAATGAAGGTGTAATAATTATATAAATATGGAGAACATTCATTACCTCCGCCGATACAGAAAACGTGTGCTTGTGGTGCCGGTTACGTCATCCTTGTCAAAATAAAAGTCTCTACCACTCGTTTGTAATATTGTATGAAATACGTATAGTTTGCTTAATACCTGTCATTAAAAAACTTGAATATAAATTTGTCAAATCAAATAACAACAGTCTTTATATTTGTAGCAGGTTATATTTCACTTTTAACACAGAGGGTTTGGAATCAGTGTTGCATCAGCGCTGTGTAATCGAATGTCGAGTGAAATCCCCAGGATGCTTAATCGATAAAGAAGCTTGCGTTTTTTGCTTTCAGCCACTAGATGGTGGGCCAATGCAGAAATATGACTGGTGTGAAGCAAACTTCCCGGTATTAGTGACTTTTGTTAAAATAAATGTTACATAATGTAATAATGATGTAATTTTTTGTGATCCTGTGTTTTCATGTAGCACCGTGCTAACTGTATATGGTTGAAATGACAATAAAGTCCTTTGACTGTAAACTTTACAGGTGAAACATCAACACTATACATACTAAAACAAAGCGCTAGTGCTTCCCTTATACCGCATTTGTCTAACAGCAGTTTGGATTTTGCCTCCAGCAATCTGGGTGCGGCTTGAACATGTCCATTATCTCAGCCTACTTGACTTTACTTACTATAAATGTGTCAAATCAAATAACAACAGTTTATATAATTGTAGCAGGTTATATTTCACTGGCCCATTTTACAAAAGCAAGATGATTATATTTAGTGAGTAATTTTATTTTATTTTTTAGTATCAGCTATAAAGTGCACAGTAAGCACAGTAGAAACCATTTTAAGACATGATTCCAGACGTTCATTTTATAGCTTGTAATAGTTAATTAACCCCTTCTGTTCAGGTTATAGGAGTCAGTTGACAATCAATAGATTTTCCTTAGTAAAGAATAAAGTAAAACCTGCTGAGTGTTTAAATATGCTTCTTTAACCTATACTGGTCCTGAAGCTATGCAAGAGTGCGTAGGGTAAGGTAGTGACATATGTCTGGGTGCCCAGTGAAATGTTTGCCAAACTAGGAACAATGTAAATAATATGGCACTGGTGGCGTAGTGGTTAGGACCTTGACCTTGTGAACTGAAGGCTGCAGGCTCAAGTCCCGGGTTTGGCACCACTGAGGTATCTTTGAGTAAGGTACCGTCCTGCCACACTGCTCCACGGGCACTATTGATGATTGTGGTGGGTTTAAAGCAGAGGTCACATTTCATTGTAATGCTTGAGTGTGTTCACAATAACAGTCACGTTCGTTAGTGAAGTAAAAAAAAAACCCCTCATTTAAAATGTTCTGAAGTAAAATTCTTTACATGTATCACGTTATAAAGTAACTATATGACATGTTTAAAAGAATATGCTATACACAAATGTATTTCCATGCTTTCATGCCCAATTTGTGGTTGTGGAACAGGTCAGGATTTGCCCCATGACCTGAAGGTTGCTGCTTCAAATTCCAGACTGGTACAAGTACCAGGAAATTTCCCGTAAGCATGGTACTGTCCCCAAGCACTGCTCTTACATGTACGAGTTAAATGTAGAGGTCACATTTTGTTGTGGTGCACTGTGTGCTGTGGTGTGTTCACAATGACCATCACTCTCTCGTAATCAACAGACACAACACAAGATAATATTAAATTAGTATTTATTAATAATTTCAGCCACCTTTTCCACTGTTCATGACATAAATAACTACACGAATGTGTCATCCAATCAATAACACCAAAAGGTATTTACACATTATACATGCATTATATACATATGTACACACCAAAAACATTTATACATCAACTGTGCTCTGCAAGAGCCAGTACCTTATGACTGATGTAGATTCAGTAGAAACAGACAAATGATGGTCTCCAATAAATCACGAAGTACAGTAACGAGACTTTGATGTGCATCATATGTAAACATATTAATAAATGTATGACATATGACAACATGCATATACAAATGTATATTTACAGACCATCCCAAGTCCCAATTAGGACAAGAAATGAAAAAAATATCTTTAAAGCGGTTTTCTGTTTGGCTGTTAATGCTGCAGCTGGAACTGTTATGTAGTTATTATTTACACCATAGAAATTAAAAATGACAATGTAAAACTTTACAGGTAGTTGAAACATTAACACCACCAATACTAAAACAAAGCGCTAGTGCTTCCCTTATACCATATGAGCATTTGGGGGGAGCAAACTGATTTGTATGTACATAAAAAACACCACTATAAAAAAACTGACCAATGAGTCATTTGACACCACAAGAATCTGAGATGTGACAACACCCATCGTTCAAATCCATCATTTAATTACATATATACACTCATTCTAATCCTGTTCTTTTCCCTTACATAGGTCAAGAGGTGGCCTAGGGCAGAGGGTATCAAAACCAGACTAACACAGTATTAAAACACAAGCATTAAATAGTTAAATACCTTTTCACCTCCTTTGGGAAGCAGTTAACTGCACAGGTCCAACACTGTGGAAGTCAGTTCTAACTTTTTGGTGAACCCCAATGATAAAGATACTCTGCTTCAACTGTGTAAGTATTTTACTTTCACACTTGTCTAACAGCAGTTTGGATTTTGCCTCCAGCAATCTGGGTGCGGCTTCATATGCAGCACATGATCACAGAGATGAACTTTTCAGACGTCCAACCCAGAATGTGGCAGTGCACAGGGCAGTTCAAAGGCTGTGTAATAGAATGAAGGCTGAAGGCCTTTTCCTGTAAACTATAAAGTTTAGTGTGTAGTTTTAATAAAATGCACAAAAGAACACTGCTGATTGTTGGCAATAGACAGTACAAAAGTGTCAGAATATTCTACCAGAATTATACGTTATATTTTTTATTTATACGGTCTATTAAAAAAAAGACACTGTATGTGATGGCTGAAATGTGTTTTAAAGTAACATCACAAGATGAGCCATGAAGTATGAATTCAAGTCTCACCTGCTTACTGAGACAGGCAAAGGATCTGTGATGCAGTGTGAGTTTCTTGTGCTTTTCAAGTTAAGCTAAGTGCTGGATCAGGATGTTTCAGTCCCTCTCCAGTGAGTAGCACCAATATAGGCAACATGAACCAAACAGTCATAAACTCTTTCACAGTTCAGGGTTTTTGTCCACATGTGAGAAGGAAAAACATTTGTTGTAGAATGTTTTTTGACTTTCCAGTGGTTTTACAGTTTTTCAGCACTGCAAGGATCTCAAGGAAATACTCTACTTGAGGTTGCTGCAAGGGAAGAAGGAATTAATTGGCCCGGTAACAAGTCAGTAAATCCTCACATGTGATTCATCTTGCCTCTGAGGGTCCCTTCTTTAGATGTCCAGTGTCAGAATGCCCTCCTTATAGTCCTGCGGAACTATACCACACTACCCTCGGTTTCTGTGGAGTCGGCTTCTGAGTCAAGCTCATTCTCCCTAAAAAAAATAAGCAAAAAATGTCCATGTAATATAAACAAATGGAAAATAATAGGTGTCAAAGAGAATTGTCTCACCCGGTAAAAGAAGGTATTGAGTCTAAAGGTAGTCTTACCTTTGCTCATTGAGTAGTTTGCGGTTTCCCTGGCGTCTCTCCTCATTGATTGGATAGGTGATAAATATAATCAATCCTATAATAATCAGAAAAATGGGGGCAGCGGAGACGAGAACTTTCAATGTAATGTCCACCTCCTTGGGTTGCGTGCAGCCTCTTGTAATATAACCAGCAAAACTTGAAAGAAAAAGGAGAAAGACAACAGAAAGATTAGTTAGGCATACCTAGTTTAATCCAACCTCATGACTTGTCATAAAGCAGCTATGAATTTCATGTGAAAAAGTGTTCTATATGGAGATTTGTCTTGGGTGCCTCTCACTGATTGGGGATAATCGGATTACATATCAAAGTTAGGTCACCAATTGCCAGAACGAATGCGAAACGAAAGGCATTATCATCGGTTCAGTCAGACAGAGAAATCTCACTTCAAAGGGCTTTAACCACCTTACAGGCAGACAGGAACAAAAAAGGAAGGATGTAGGATGTGAGTGTGTGAGATGACCTACTCAAGGCTAAGAGTTGAGACTCCCAAAGAGACTCCAGAGGCAAACTTTGTGAAGAAAACATAGAAGGAGTAGAAGATGGCTTCATGTCCTTGAGATTCAGGATTCTGAACTTTGAAATCATCAACAACATCCGGAAGCATGGACCTGCAGAAGCACATAGAATGCAAAGACATTACATACTTTTATGTACTGCACATGTTTTTTGCATTGTGTAGGGATGCACGGTGATTTCAGTATTAGCACAAAAACTGCTTTAAGCAGATATGAACTGACCACATGTTTAGCACTGTGCTAAAATGTTTCAGTTTTATTTATTTGACAATAATACTGGCAGATAGATTTATGAATAATACTTATGTTGGCACTGGTCCACCATTCCCATATGGACATACAAACATAATGATAGTCAAAGCAAAAGAACTTTTATTTTCAAAGTGAAAATAAGTACACACTCCCAATCGCGATCACACTTCTGCACAAATATGGCATATTTACTATATTTTACATTTTAGAAAAAACAAAACAAAATCTCATAGCCCGACACTCACCAGGGCAGGAGGAAGGCTGCAGCAATGCTGACTCCAGCAGCAAAAGAGATGACGTACGTCACAATGAGATTACTTTTCACCAGAACCACAGAGATCAGGAATGGAATCACTGACTGTAGATAGCATGTAAACAAACACCAGGAAATTAACCAATGATAAAGCATCAGCAATAAAGACCAACAGATGTTAGGAGTCATTTGACTTTAGCATTGATATCAGAATAGACTTTGGCAAGATGGCTTAAATAAAACGGCATTAGAAATATTTTACATGCAAACACCACTATATTTAAACAGTACTGTAAGATTCTTCTCTGAAACGGTCTTCCCAGTACTTACTGTAGTCCCGATATAAACTGCAGTTTTCTTGCCAAATCGAGTGAGGAACCACTGCCAGAAAGGGATGGTGAGGGTGGCAGAGAGCTGAGGTCAGAAAAGAGGGATAGATTTAGAACAGGTACAGTATGATATTTGGTTCCAGAGTCACAAGATCACACTCATATATGGCACTTTGTTACAAGCAGATCCAGGAGATGACAGTGTAGTAAAACTCAGAAGTGAGCATGAGATGTTGCAGGTTGGTGCATTTGCACCGTTTAGCTCACTGAAAGCAAGGTTATGCCAGGTTAATCTTGCTCTGCTGTGTGGTTCAGGTTCATATCAGCAGTGCACAGAATGCAACTTAATCAGATAAAACAGCTTTCCCACAGTTGCCCCAGTTTATATCAGTCCCCCTTCTGCAAAATAGCACAGAGAGAAACATCTCTCTGCACAGTCTAAAATGCTGCATGCTTATGCTCTGCACTCTATCAGGGACTTTGAATGTACAAGTTTACTTCTGTTTCACTGAATTCTATTGACAGACTGCATTTCAGCACAAAACACAATCTAAATGGCAGGTTGCAAACACTTCACAAGTTAGAAGTTTTTGAATATAAGTCTCCTTGAAGTTCTAAGTCCATATTAAAAAAAAAGTTTAAAGTCATAAAGTCATTTATTTGTACCTCACCTTAATTATCAGGCTGGCTCCCACAGCTAATGGCACTTATGTACAGTGAAAAGCAATAGGCTGATTTCAAACAGATCACTTACTTATTATGTAAGGTAATGTCCAGCCAAAGCTGATGGGCCACAAAAACTATCATGTTATAAAATGTACAAGTGATGTTTTTTTTTATCTATTCTTATTCACATGTTCATTTACATATTTTGGATAGCTATTAAACAATTACTTTTTAGTAGCAGACAAAATGACATTAACATCATTCTACCACCATAAACTACAGTACAGAATGCGTAGTATTCAGATTGTGGTGGAATACCACAGCCTGATTTACTCCTCTTTTCAACCAAGAATAGCTTGTCTGTTGATATTAGGGTAAAAACCTGCACTGTGTGCCCAACACTCCTTGCACCCAGGTGCAAATAGATTGTCTGTTATAATATTTACCATGATGATTAGAAGGATGTTCTGAAAGTCATCTCTGAACCCGAGAGTGTAGCAACAGAATAGTGCAAAGTTGCCTTCCAGGAGCTGCATGGAAATAAACATAAAGGCATATTAGCATACCCTAATAAAATAAAACACCTGCCAAAGACAGCTTAGGCTGGCCACAGTGGTCTGAGGCTTATGGCCCAAAAGGGGGTCTTGACTACTGGCTCAACCCAAACCCACAGAAAAACAAACAGCACTTTTATGCAGAGAAGCAGGCTAGAAAAAAGTAGCATGGAGCAGTACTTACCATAAAAGCCAAAGAAGTGAAGAGGAAGCCCATGACCAATTTTGCATACGGACCATGGCCCATCACCAGACGTATGCCTTGAAAGAATGACATGGGCTCGGATTTGACCCTGCTGGTGTCTGCCAAAAAAAGGGTACATTACATTTTAGAGATGTGTGGGACTCATTCAGCACACAAGTGATTAAGCACATGAGTGAATACAGAACTAACTAAATAACTAAATAAATAAATAAATATAAAAATAAAAAAAACAGTCATGAGGCACCTGCAAAAAATTGATGGCTAGAATAAAACTCTGTTCAGATCCAACCCTGTAAACCACTGAAACACCAACACTGTGTGTGCGAACTTTAGCAGGACTCCTAACAATGTCCAAATTGTTCATTTGATACTGCTGAGTAAAAACAGGCTCACTGTACACAGTCCCTCTGCTGTACTTTCCTTTCTACTGGGAACATCTCACTCTACAATGGCTGGCCTGTTCCCCCTGAAGAATTCTAAAAGAAATTAGGAAACTACAGTATCATTTTTGTGGTCCTCTTTTCAGATGCATCTCTCGCTGGTGTGAAAGTACCCTTCTCTGTTTACTCAGTGCCATTTTCAGGGACCACTGACTGACTGCCAGCTACTGCCTCAGAGTAATCTGAGAACAGAGGAAAATCCCGGACTCCACGAAACAGGATCAGTGATTAGAAATACGATTAGATCTCTATTTTAGACCTACAGGTCTGACCAATTCTCTATGGAATCAGTGTTTAATAATATGAAAGGCCATTCTGGGAGCTTAAATGGCTCTCAGTGATGGACAATGAATACATTCTGTAAAAATAAGAATGACAGACTCACCTTTCTGCTCCTTCACACCGCAGAAGAGGGTGATAGCACACAGGACGTATATGGCACAAATAACACCTGATGAAATCATATAAGCCTGTCTCTGAAGAAGGATAAGAGGACAACGACAAATTATTACACATTTAATAGTGATGACAATGGGAACAAAGATTAATAATCCAGACTGAACAAGCATCATGTAAGCATCGTAACAGTCTGATGCAATGTCTTTGTTTCCATTACTTACTGTGTGCTCCAGCGAAATCTGTGGCTCGCTAATGTTGACTTCAGGTCCAAAACCTTGGTTGGTGGAGTTAAGGTTGTCACCAACAGGTATGCAGGGGGCACTGGCTAATCCCACGATCTGGCCTTGAATTCCAGTGCCAATAACAGTTCCCAAAACTTCCACAGTCATACCTTAATGAAATAGGTTATTGGTGAGACAAGATGGAGAGAGTGGACTGCTAAAGTATAACTGAAGAACATGAGATCTAGAACAGGTCTTACGATAGGCAGTGGCTGAGTCTCTCTCCTTCTGTTCTGAACTGATGAACATGGTGAGGGCAGAGTAAGGCACATGGAAGCACTATGATTGGAAACCAAAAAAAACAAACTGAGTGAAAGCAAATTCTCAAGGACACCTAGAGACAAATGAACAATACTGGTTGATACTCACGGTCTGCAATGTCTGGAAGAGACAGTAGAAGATGAGGTACCAGATGATTTTGCCTTGATCTATGGGAGGTACAAACCAGATGAGGAAATAGCACACCACTGCCAATGGGGTGGACAGAAGAATCCTACAATAAAATAAATGAAACAAAATTATAATGTGGCCTTTGGTTCTTACATGACACAAAGACATAGAAAAATGTTGTTACTGATGGAGCACTTTAAAACAAACAATGTAAAAATATTTTGACAAGTAAAAAAATAAGAATTAAACCATGTCAATACATTAATATTTCTTATTCTCAGATATAAATATGGATAATAGACATTTTACTTGTTATTTATCCAGTGTAAGAAATCTTTTTTTGCTTGTTTTACTGCATTCAATATGCATTCATTCATCAATTCATTCATTCATTAGTAATGAATGCCCATTGTCAGTTTGGGCTTGATTTAACAGACAAGTAAAAATTTGTTTTTTGGCATCCGAGAATATTAAATCAATTACCTTTTACCTCTACCTTGTAAATTTAGAGAATTGAGCAGCGGAACATTTGTAAAAATGTTCTTAAAGTTTTGAACTAGAACATTCCATTCTTGCTCCTTCAAGGTAAATCACAACACTCTGGACACTCCTACTTCTTGAAAAAAAACACTATGCCAAATATGACTCAGGCTGTGATGTCATACTGAATGAAGAACAGCAGTACTGTTGGTAGTGCTGGAAAACTTAGTATATGTCACATCCTGCAATTGTTGCACATTTCCAGCTGCGTGATGTGCAACGTACACACACAGACAGGATGAAGGAGGTACAAAAGGGGAGGATGTTTCCTCATATAGGAAAATGTCATCACTTGATGTCAAACTGACAAGTGAACTAACTAGATTGTTGGACAGGTTTGCATGACCAGGCTACCGTTTCATCAAGTCATCACTCATGACTCACATTTCCAAATGCGGCAAATATCTGATAACGAATAGTTAAAACATGACTAATATTCTCAAAATGGACCAGATTGGCAGTTCTGTTTAAGAAAGCAGGTCAAAAAGATTAATACCAGCTCTGTTTTCATACAAATATAAAGTAATAGTAAGCCTTTGTTAGGGTGATTATTGGAAGATTACGGCAGTATTTTATGGGCCTCCGTGTGAAACAAACACTACAAACTTTTAACACAGGACTCTTAATAAGTGAGGCAGTTAACTTTGGTTAATGTCAACGCTTGCACCACATGTTTGCCTAAGGCTGGGTAGGCAATATTACCTGACCTGCAAAGAGAGATGCAGTTTTTGAAAGAGGCCCATACCCCCCTTATCCCTAAATAGAAGGTAGGCCTCACTGAGAACATCATGATTGAGAAAAAAGTTCTTCGACCTTTAACACCATGTTCACAGGGAAATACTGAAGTAAAAAGCAGTGTTCAACAAGAAACCACACCCACATCTTTTTTCTATTTTTTTTTTAAGAAATTCCATTGTGGATGGCATAACAGCACACTGCAAAGCCATGCTTTATTTATTTACTTTATTGCCTTTTCTTTTCTTAATCTTTACTGCCTGACAGGACCTAAAAGAATGAATATGCTTAACCGACAAATGTTTAGTTTCCTTTTCCATAGTCACCAGTAAAGGAATTAACTTGAACTAAAGTGACCTTGCATGCCTCAGGCTGCTGGAATTCCGGAACAGAGTTGCAGCCTCTCATTGGAGCAAAAGTAGTGGTGTGTTGTAGGCTGGACCACTCAGGGCTTTCCATTTCGCATACAGTCACAAGATCAAACCTCAAAACACACCATAATGACAAAGTCAACCTCCCTGGCCTCAGGGCCATGTCTTTCTATGTGTCACTTCTTTTTTTCAGTTATTCTAAAGGAACTTATTTTTTCTTAGCAGTTTACACCGCAAGTAAAATCTGTGTTTTTAATTACAAAGAATATTTCTTTCTTGGAGCAGAAAGAGGAAACATCACTTCTAACCGCAATTTTCAATGCCAATTTAGAGCACTTTTACACTGCATTCATTTCAAACACTCATGACCAGAGAACGTCTAAACCCACAAACATGTGGAGAACAGGAGGTGAAAATCGGATTTTCATTTCTCTCTTAATAAACAGCAGAGGAAGAGCTCATGCAAATCAACCATTAGTAATTATTTTTCCTGTTCCTTCCTCCGAGACAATGATAAACACCTTGGTGGATGTCTCATGGGTCCTCTAATGAAGCCCTAAGGAGAAGTGTGCTTCACTATATGCTGGTAGAGCTATAGGGTGAATTGGTAGGTATATGAGACATTATTCTCACCTTCTAGCCTTTCATTTACAGAGGCAACACAACGCTCATTCAGAATATAGAGTCACATTCCTTTCCCTTCCCCCACCCTGCTTCCTAGCTCTTCCAAGCACTCCTAGCACTCAAGGGTTCTTCTGCTTTCCTATTAACCTGCATGTTCTACAACATCCTGCTTGTACACAAAACCTCACTGCTATCAAATGTGTCAGTCACATAACCAATGAGGGCAAGGACCTCCATAATACACAGTAATTGATCTTTGCAAGAAGGAAATTTTACACAGTGCTTATGGTTGCAACTGCACTGGCATTCATCCTGGAGCTGGGGGAGCACCAGAAAAGGATGGGGGGGGATGGGTACTCCCAGGGTCAGTGACCTCGCCTCGAAAATGGTAGCAGACAGCCATGCAGAATCTGCTTCAGCAAACCCCTATATTCTTATCCGGCCTACAGAACTAGGCCAGTCCCAAACCCCCTCTTTCTTTTGTGGGAGCATTCCAGGGTTCTTGAAAGCAGACATTCCCTTTGCCTCAGGGGCATCAACACTATCCTTGTGCGGAGGATGAAATAGTCAGCAGGGAACAATTAGCCACCCAGAAGAACAACATACACATCTTTTACAAAAGGAAGACATTTATATAGGATTAAACTAACATTATTCCCAAACATGCTGCAAACATACTCCAAAGGATAAAGCTTACATAAAAGCCAATAATTACCAAGTGGATCAAATTATAAGCCCTTACGAAATGGAAGTCAAACTGATAAAAAAAAAAAAAGTGTGTACAAATTCAAATATTTCAATACATTTAAAGATAAATCATGCCATTCCCCTCAATGTGATGCTCGAGGAGTTTGAAGCATCAGTTGTTAAATGGTCCCATTTCTTAATTAAATGTGAAAAATTGTTAGCACCTATCTGAACTAGCAAACCATGTAATCATGAAAGGAATTTACTCTTCCCTCCAGAGCCTTTGTAAGGGAGAGAAAATGCCATCAAAAATACACCAAAGCCTCCCCTGAGGCAAAACAACAAATTTTGCCCCAACAAAGTGTCTTTAACAGCAAGGACATCAAGTACACTTGGCATCTAAACAATACCCCTAACATTTCAAAACCTCTGAAACTATGGACAAAGACATTTGGGAGATATTGCAAAGCCAGCTGGGAACAACCAGTGTCCTCGCTGTCCTCTTCCACTAAAACAGCGTCATGGAGAGAATTATTTCTGGGTGGGCTAAACTTGGTAACCAATCACATTCAAAATAGTCTCTGCATGGGTGCACAATTTCTCAGGGCAACTTAGGTACACTCACACAGGGGAATTTATATTCAGACAGAAGTTTAAATAAGAAAGCAAGCATCTAACCAACATTTTTGAATAAATGAGAATACAATACAGGATGAACAGCACATTTAGGTGCAATATAGCCATGCTGAAATGAAAATCCATCAGAAAAGTTGTAGGGCACATACCAGGGCATCATTTTTCCAAATTTGGTCCAGGGGCTCCGGCTGACCAGGTAGCCCACAGTGGGGTCTGTGATCGCATCCCATGCTCGGCCCACAAACAGGATGATTGAGGCATAAAATGGATCTACCTGAGAAGCAGTGAGAAGCACTTCAGTTCAAATACAATACCTTCTCTAAATGAGCACCTTTCTAAAACAGGCACCACTGACTGGGACACCACAATATTAAGTGGTAGTCTGCCACCTGATTTTGAAGGGTATGGGGCATGTAACATTCAGAAATTGTAGACAAATGCAATGAGCAACAGTTAATGTAACAGATCAACACTCTTAGGCTATAAAAACTTTGTAAAAAAACAGTAGACCCTCACATTATGGCTTAAACAGTGATTGAGACACAGGTATGCTTTTGAAGATTCAATAGATATGTATGAATAAACCATTGGTAAAGTTAGGCAATGTTTTTCCATATGTTCATGTGACCTCTGTAATATTCCTAGTACAAAGGTGGTGAGATTTTTAGCTTGCTCATTTTTGTAACAGGATGTGACACAAGAACAATCTGCTTTCCATTCATCGTTTAGGGCATGGCAAATTGAATGCTAGATTGTTTTGTCATAGCTGTCTATGTTTGGAAAGTAGATGAAGTATAGTCACCTCTCTGAGAAGTCAGAAGAACTCAAAGCAACATGACCTTGAGTCATGAGATCATAGAGCACATGCTCAGGGACGCAACAGGCAGCTTTGCTGGCAGTATGTTTACTTTCCCACTAGGAATCACTCTGGCTACACAGGGACTAAAAGAACTTGACCAACAACAATTACTGACAGTTACTGTAGTATAATTAGTGGGTACTCAAAGGCCTGAATAGAGAATCACAACTCAAACTGCAGGGGGCCTGGACACCATGTCTGCTTGTCCTTGGCAACATGCTAAACATCAAAAGCTATTAGAAGTGCCCCTGAACTGCTGGTATTTGCACAATGTAATCTGGCCAATAAGCCTGTTAAATCTACAGTAGCTCCCCACAAGTTAATGGCATAGAAGAACTTTTTCCACCTATTCATTTTCCAGCACAATGCCTCCATTGTGGCAATGAAGTGCCTGTTACTTTGTCCTGTGACTGTGTGGGCAGGGGGCTTGGGCAAACTCAGTGGCCTCTGAAATTCATTTTCCAGACTGGCAAAGTGTTAAGTTTTGTACAATAAAGGTTAAGGAAATTTACTTAAATCTGCATTGCAAAACACTAAGCATTTGTATACTGCAAGTGCAGTTATATCACAGCTGAAGAAAGTGTCACATGTGCCATCCTGTTTGACTACTAGGTGGTATGGGTGTGAGGTTTATTTTTGGTATTTGTGCACCCAGGTAGAAACGTGTTGATGCTGGTAGGCACACTCAGTACTAAATTATATTCAGTTAAACTCACCAGAGCAACATCCAGAAGATAGATCTGGAGAAAGAAGCCCAGGGCGCAGCCTGTGATCTGATAGGGCGCTCCTCCTATAGCATAACACAGCTTACTGCACACTGATAGATGACTGCTCTTCTCTCGCTGAAAAAAAAAAACAGGAACATTGACTTCAAATCAAAATCAGTATTTGAAAATATGAAAAAGGGCAAACAAGGAACTCACGACAAAAAGAAGAAAAAGAAGAAAAGAATTCTGAAGTATTTTAAATACGAATATGAGCCGTGGCAGCCTAGTGTTTAGGGACAATGTGATCAAAGGGTTGCAGGTTTCAAGTCCCGGCCCAGGTACCTTTGAGCAAGGTACCGTCCTGCCAAACCGTTCTCTGGGCACTGCTGATAGCTGCCCACTGCTCCAAATGTGGATGGGTTAAATGCAGAAGTTAAATGTCGTTGTGGTGCACATTATGTGACTGGGTGTGTTCACAACCAATAATTATCACTTTTACAATTAGGTACATTCCAGCTGAGGCTGTAAGTCAGTCATGGTAGAGACTTTTATTTAGCTGCTTGTGGTATAGGGTGCTAAACAAAGATCTTACCAGTCAATGACTGGCACTGAACTATACTGAAGCAGGAATCTCCCTTGTGCAAGATGAATCCCATTTTTCACTACAGTGCTGGTATGCAGTTAGTTTACGCCTAATCTACATGGCCTCCTTTCTTTTGCTTTCCTTCTCACTTAAATATTTTGGAGTAAAACATTAGCGACACCATGGCAAAGCATCATATTTCTGTAATAAATGCCAATTTGAGCTTCTTCAGCCATTCAATTAGTATCAACAGGTCAGCTAAGCAGGTATATGTGCAGTCCTCAGGGTGTCACAATACCTACTCCGTGCTGATGGTACACTAGGCAGGTACATGCGAAATGTCTGACAGCCACTCCTCTCAGCCACACACACACCCCTCCGAAACAGGCCAATCAAGTTAGATCTCAAGTACAACCTAATTAGAAAAGAGGACTTTGCTTTGTGGTGGTCAAAAAATATCAGAATACAGTGGCACACATTTTAGGGGGCAACAGACATCACTGGCGTTCATATTACCTTTTAGAGGCAATTAACATTCTTCCAGGTTCCCGAAGTCTGCACTAAAACAGGAAGGCCGATATGTACAGACTGACTTGATCTTTACAGAGATAAAGCCCACATATGACGTTTTAGCACTCTACAGTCTAGTTTGTTGCTACTATAATTCCGCGTAATTCCTTGTATCCACATAATTCTCAAAACAGATGATTTAGCCACTATAATTCACAGAAAACTGGAAAACCAGAAAGACATGGGAAAAAGACTGTTTGGCTCGGACAGGTCTGTAGACAGACAGCAGAGAACGCTGCCTGCTACATCAATTAGAGTTTCCTTAATGAGCTTTTCCTTTAGTGCCGAGGAGCGGATGGACACATAATTACGCTGCACATCCTGGCAGCTTATATATTTAATGTAGATATGATTTCACACAAGTTGATAAAAAAAACAGCTTGTGGAACATCAGCACACAATCTTCCCTCAAAATAACCAAAAATACAAATTAATATTAAAAAAATACA
Organism: Arnoldichthys spilopterus; assembly: GCA_037974385.1. NCBI lineage: Eukaryota > Metazoa > Chordata > Actinopteri > Characiformes > Lepidarchidae > Arnoldichthys > Arnoldichthys spilopterus. Next base: position 17,613,892 of record JBBPDA010000138.1, on the reverse strand, counting down.
GTTTATTCTAACCCACACCTACTATCCATTAAGTGGTGTGGCTCTTCATATGTAAAGCAGGATGACCATATTATGGGCAGGGCTGTTATGTACACGAAGTGGCTTATAGTGACTTGTACAGAGTTATAGCCTATACAGCAGGTCAGGGCTGCTAGGCTGTGGGCTCAGCCTGGGCTATTAGTAGTCACACTTGTGCTGACAGAAAAACTGTAACTCAGACTAGTTCCTTATGTCATTTCACCAGAATGGGCTACTTTATCTGCTTGACATGCCAACATCCTTCATATCTTATCTGATTTATAAAGGACAGGAGAGTCTGACTGCGATGTGGAGCTTTCATGGTGCATGCTCCACTGAAGGCGCTCATTTTAAGTCGCTGAATGACACGTAGCGTACACGCAGCCAACCGCCTGCCTGCCTGCCTGCCTCCAAATGGGCAACACGCTGCCTGCCTGTGTGTTGACCATTCAAATACACGAAGTACACTTTTAAAACAGGCTTACTCCCAGGCACGCTCCAGAAAAAACTCCCTTCATTAACAAAGATGAAGAAACCGCGGCAAGTCTGAAGTTCAGTAGGAATAAAACCTGTTGAAAACGTGAAATGTAACTTTGTATGTAACTGGCAAAGAGTACGAACTTTCAGAATGGCAAATGTAAAATAATAATTATATTAGGCGAATTAAAAACTGATACATAAAAGCACGCAAACATACCGGTTATGTCCACGCCCATCGCACCATAAAAAAACGAATAAATACAGACTAAATCAAGCCTGGAGTCGAGGAAAAAAAACGAAGAAAGACCTGAGCTACTTTAATTAAACATTAGGATAAATCACGAATAACTGATCCTGTGTTACTGTCCATATCTCACCTTAGCCGCTGATTTGGCGTCCGAGGGGCTTTTGTGCAAAAGACTCGCGTTGGAAGACTGTTCACCTCCCTCTCCTCTTGCCATATCGGTGAAAACGACTTTCTTGTGAGTTAAAAATTTTAGGCGGTTAGATTCCTCGTTTTCTCTGTCAGTATGGTACTACGTGTGAGCGTGTATCTCTCTGACTAACCGTTGCCGGTGGTAGTATCTGAATATGTCTCCGCCCTATCGCTCCATTCATTCAGTATTCAGCATCACCCGAGCAGGGCAGGGCTGAGTGGGGCGGGGCTTGGCTGCATGACAGACATGCGCAGTGGCGATGGGTGAGGGTGGGTGTGGGTGTGTGCATACGTCTGCTCTGTGGTGTGTGTGGGAACATTTACTTCTGTAATATTATATA
>JBBPDA010000138.1:17590188-17603831 GCA_037974385.1 Arnoldichthys spilopterus | reverse complement strand
GTATATACACTAAATACTATGACCTAGTTCAAAGAAAATATCAAAGAAAATATCATCAAAATATGGAATGGAATATTTGAAAAAAGGCTAGTCTTTAGTCATTTTGCAAACTAGCTGACAGGAAACTATAGATACCTTTGGGACTAGTAACGGCAGATAAAACACAGTCAAATATTGATTACGACTCGTCCTTTGAGTCCTTTGATCTTACTTGAACTACAAGCACACTCAGTCACAGAGAAACAGGAGACAGCTAGGCCGCAGGATCCCTCCACTGTACGTGTTTTTGTAAAAGGAGGAAGCAATAGACTTTTAGTACCAATTGACAACAATACAGCTGTTTTCTTAAGCTTGGCTGGGTTTGTACTTCAGATGACAAAGCAAGAGCCTCTTATGTGCAATCAAAAGAAAGAACTAGGATATATTTTCATTTAAATGAGAGAGAAGAACATTTAACTTGACAGAGCTCAGAGAGTAATTACAGTAAAAGACTGTCAGTGTACAGCTTAAGTAAAGAATATATAATTGAGGTATTCCTGCTACATCTTAATTGGCAGTAATTCAGTAAAAACAAAAATGCTGTTTAGAGCACACAGCAATCTTAGATAACATTAAAACAATTGTTATATGTTCTCAAAAGTTCCTAAAAGGATTCTTTCATAAAATTCAAGGAAGAAAACATTTTTGTTACATTTTCTTTTAAACATTTTTTTATATTAAAGTAATTTAACATTCACTGAGTTTAACATACACATCTAAAATAAATATTGTTGGAAAATTTTCTATTGTTTCTTCACAGCTGTCAGGTCTACCAGCCATACTTTACCAACTCGCATCTTAATGGAAAACCTGAAGTTATCAAAAACTAGTTGTAGAGATGCGTCTACAGGTTTATGGGTTATGTTGTTATTAAAAACAACCATTTCTATACAATTTGCAAAAGGGTGAATGGCCAATCAAGTATGTTTTTAACACATTTGAAATGAATGGTGAGTTTAATTTTTGAGTTTAATGTATCATCTCAGATGTAACACACATATCATTACATCCTTCATCATTCTGGTGGCTTTTCAAATCTTTTCTACATTTGGGTGGTGTTTAATTTCAGAGATTCAGAGAAATGAAAGAATGATCAATTGGGAATGTTATGCTGAGAAACTAAATCTAGGAAGTTTACTGTTTATGGGATCTGGAACAAAAAATGTAATATCTGAAATTAAATATCTGTTCAGCCATCTATCAGAACATCAGGGAATCTTTATTACATTTCATAGTCAAGCTTAAATACTGTTCAACTGATCTGAAGGTTTCCAAAATTGTTAATATAATAGGGGCTATGTGGTATATCCAAAAATAAATAAACTGCAAGGGCTCTATAAGTGCAAGGCGCAGCTGACATTTATGAAAATCTATTTTGCTATTTTGGCGGCAGAAAAAACAGACTTTGCATCTGTGCAAGGTGTAAAAAGGTTGTGTGTTTTGGGTTTAACATGGAATAAACCAATCAGAATGACACATCACCTCACCTTTAAAAGGTAAAGCTGCATGAACTATGGCTGATTTCTATTATGAAGGAGCAATTTACCTATGAAACCAGATCAGTTTTCGGCCAGGAAAAGGACCTGGATCACACGTAAAGTGAAAATGTATATGAACATTATTCATGGGAGCAGCACAGTTCCATCTAACCCCTTTGAGTGGCATTAGTGGTTTTTGAGTGTGTATTAGTGTCAGTAACTAATTTTGTGCATTCGCACGTTACTAAAATGTGACAAATAAAATTTAATAATGCGCCAATGACTTTAGATGTGGTTTATGCTGGCTAAAGTCCAGTGTCATTTCACTGCTTTAAAATAGCAACATGCTAACAGTCCTCATTTAAAAAGCACCACTCCTGCAAGTGGGAAACACACGCAAAAATATTTCTTAAAACATGTCCACATGTGGTGTGAAATAGAGGAATGTGGCAGTATTAAACCAGTAAAAGCAGTTTGCATCACTGGTGCAAAATGGGGCCCCATATTTAACTGGTGCAACTAAATCCAATCCTATTAATATCCATGACAGATATCTCAAAGTATTGAACCAGCACCTCAAACGTTTTTTAAGTCTGGAAAGGCCCAGTCTTATTTGGCCATCTTAACTGTCAGTGTTGGCTGTTCCAAATGAATTGAATCAAACTTTTTCAGCACCTTTATTTATAAGCATTTGCTAATAAATAGTATAAGGTGTTATTCTTGACCACTGGTTTCATTTTGCTAAATTTGTGATTACTGAAGAATTTTTTGATATTCACATTCCTGTGTCCTTACATATGGCGCTGTTTGAGAGTCCAGTGTTTGAACAGAAGGGCTTGTATCTGCTTGCAGGTCATGGTGGGTCATCTGGACTTTCCAGCCTCAACATGGCTCTTTGTGCTGGTCTGCTAATCTTGATCATGACCAGATAGCAGAGCATGATGTGCAGTTCCGCTGTCAACGACCACTGCATTCCAACAGGCCATTGCTGAAAGGCTCAGCCACTGGTGGAGGATAAGGGACATGGAGTGTCCACCCAGTCCCCTAACAGGGACTTCATGATGTGATGATAATTTCCCTCTTTTATCACTTTTTGCCACTGTTTCTACACTTTCAATATATAGTCACTTGAACTTTCTATAGAAAATATGATAAATATTATAAATATGTACATATAAATATAAAAACTATGAATAGTGCTCTGCCTGATTAAATTTGATTAATAAATCAGATTTATTAGTTTTCTTTTTTTTGTCTCTCTAATTTCCCTTCTTTTGGGACTTTTGTGTTTTGGTGCTTTTGCTGCTGACGCTTCATTTGTTTTGACCATTTTGATCAGATAGCATATTATTCATAGAATATTATTTATGTGCCATATCAGCAGTTGTCAGCTCTTGCAGTTTCAATAATGTGTTCACTGTTCTTGACTGCTGTTTCCAGGAATTCAGCAAAAAAGATGAGGAGAAAGATAAGATGATTGCGAAGTAGTGATGGACTAGAACCAGTAAGGCCTTTTCTTTTGTTTCAGCTCTCCTTTACTTATTCTCATTACCTTTTTTCTCTCTTTCTCTTTTTCTGTCTTGCTCCATATTTTGTTCTTTTCCCACTCTTCTTCTTTCTTTCCATTCTCTTTTACACTATTTGTAGCTTCCTCTCTCACTCCATGTTTTCTCTTTCTCTCTGTTATTGTGTCACACCTACCCACACGCACAGTACTGTTTGGGATGTAATGTTCTAAAAAGAACAATCATTTCCCAGCAAAATAATACAGTATGGGTAAAATGATGTATAGATGTGATATGATCTGTTTATTGTGTTTAATTAGCTTTATTGTGTTGATCTGGTTTTGTGTGTGTGTGTGTGTGTGTGTGTGTGTGTGTGTGTGTGTGTGTGTGTGTGTGTGTAGCTGTCTGGCAGCCTGATTGAACAGGGACTGCAGAGGCAGCAGAAGTTTACAGATGAGTGGGTGTGAATAAAAGGGGGCCATGGTGGAGGGCCGGGACACAGATCCTGCAGTGCAGGGGGGCTTTGGGCTCATTTTCTACTGCACAGTTCCCCACAAACACACACAGATACACAGTTGGTGTAGTAAATGATATGTACTTGCCTTTAACAAAAAAAATACATCATACAAAAAGACAAAAAAACTACAAATAAAAAGCACATGCTTCTAATTTAAAGTTTCTCTGCCTGAAAACACAGTCTGTTTTGCGATGCTTCATCTCTGGGAGTTTGGATTGGAATTTAAATGTAAATGGTACCTTGGTGTGTGTAGTAGTCTCCTTATCTGGCACACAAAGAAAGTAAATGGTAGACATAGTAGTACAGGGTTTCTGGGGCTTCTCTAGACTGTATTTTACACCACATCTGTAAAACAATAAAATGCATAATAACATTCACTCTTTTACTTTTAAAACACCGTTTTCTTTGAAGGACTCATGTTTAATATAGCACTGATATGAAGTAAGCAAAGACGTTTTAAAAATCACTACATATGGGATTAGTTTTTAAATTTAAAGAGACAAGTGTGGCTTGATAGCATTTACACGATTCCACCACTAGGTGTCTCTGCATCAAAATTCAGTCTTTCAGTATTGACAAAGAACCACCACATGTGGAAATTACATAAATATCATGTTGTTGAAACTTTATTGCCAAAATCAGCAACTTATCCTAGTGATGAAACCTTATTTTCCATTGGAAACACAGATGAAGCATGTCACTGGGAGATCAGACATGAGTAAAGAAGAGAGAGGAAGTGAGGAGTATTAAGAAAGCAGAGAAACTGACAGGGGCCTGTGGGATCCACTCTAAACAAAAGGTATCAAACGTGTTCTTTAGCGATGCCTTAAAAGAAACAGCTCTTGGTTTCCTTTAGAACCGTTCAATAGATGGCTCTTTAAGGGAGTACCTCTTTTACTCCTGTACAGTGTTTTTCACCTCACCTCTATCCATTGCATCTTTAGCATATAACCAATTACTACAGATGATAACTGCACTTTTGACTTTTTTACAGATTAACATGTTTTCATTAGAGGAAAATATTCAGCTTTTTTAAAGTGTAGGTCAAGCCCATATGCTGTAGATTAGAAAGGTGGGAATCAAAACCAGCAAGACTTAGGGCATAGTGCCAAGACACATACAAGGGGGGAAGTAATGAACACCTGTTTTGTGCTGAACTTCTACTTTGGCCTGAAAGTCTGTTTAAAAAGAGAAGTGTATCAGAATCCTGTTTTGTCCTGTAATGTGTAATCTATGTTAACTGAAGTAAACAAGGAAAGCATATTTCAGTGCAGGAAAAGCAACTGCTGCATCCTGAGTGACTGCTATATGAAACTCTTGCATTATGTTGATGTCCATATAGTCATTCTTGCATACAGTCACTACATATTGAAGCCTTTTTAAGAGGTGGTTTTTATTATTATCTTTTATCTGTCAAACAGTGCAAAAAAGAGCAATGCAATTCTAAGTAAACACCAGTTATAACTTTAGCACAATCTGCCAAATATTGAGTAGATCCCCCTTATGTTGCTGAAACAGCTCTGACTGTGGTGCACTGTGCGTTTTGACCCCGTTCTATCAGAGTCACAATTCACTTTTTAAACCACAGTAGCTCTTCTGTGGGATCAGACCAGACTGGCTAGCATTCACTCCCCACATACATTAGTGAGCCTTGGGTACCCATGACCCTGTCGCTGATTCACCAGTTGTCCTTCCTTGGATCATTTTTGATAGGTACTAATTACTGCACACCTGGAACAAGGCCATTGTCAAAGTGGCTTTGATATGACTATAAGATCAAATTTCAAAGAAATGAACCCATCCACCCAATTGATTAGTGATGGTTATTGATTGTGTTGAGGCATGTTGAAGCCTGGTCACTTTTGCAAGTTTTCACCATAGATGGTTAGAAATGATGCAGGACTGTGGATAATGTTTATGTTGAGCAGATGCAATGTAGCAGTTTCACATGTTTAGGGACATGCTTAATTTAAAGGGGAAGTGTTCAAATGTTCCATTTTGCATTAATCATAGGAGATTTTCACCTGGAGGCAGAAGACAGGATCACAAACACACCACTGACCAGCACCTCCAGTGCACACACCTTTGTTCTGTATTGTGAAACCCACATGCAGAACTGTCAGAAATAGATACAGCTTTCGTTACCTCATCACCTCATTCTGCTCAGCCATAAGGTTAATACATAGATCATTACTGCAACATGGTGACACTCTCTATATTCTGTCTTACCGTTTTGCTTTAAACATGCAGTTTTCATCAACAGACAGTGATTATGAAATCTTTGAACAGTTTGTTGCAGTGAAAACACATCACCTCCTTCTCCCTCTCCAGCTCTCACTCAGTCTGTATCTATTTTACTTTCTCACTTTCACTCTCTTTCCTCTCTATCTTTTGCTTTTTCTCCACATGCTTCTCTTTCTCTCTCTCTCCATCCTTTCTCTCTCTCTCTCTTTATTCTCTTACTCCTTCTTCCTTTCTCTCCTCATTCTCTCTCTCTCTATATAGCTCTTCTCTCTTTTTCTCACCACTGTCACTGATGCCAAGTGCAGTTTGCAACAAGAACAAGCTGTACCCGGAGCTGAGCTGACAGCCCTCTAGCTCTTTTCCTTATCTTTCTCTCTGCCTTACTCTCTCACCCTCACTTTCTCATCTCTCTCCATCCATCTCTCTCTCTTTTTTCTCACTCTCTTCCTCTCTCTCCCTATTGTCTGGTCCTCTCTTCCTCTCTTTCATTCTCTCCCTCCTGTATTATCTCTATCTTTCTCTTTTCTCTCTCTCTCCTCTCTCTCTTCTTGCTGCTTTCCTCTCCACTCACTCTCTCTCTCAGTCATTCTCTTTTTTTTCTCTCCCTCACTGACTTTGCCTATCTCCATCTCTTTTCCCTTTTCTCCCTCAATTTCAATATGCTTTAATGGTGCGACCATATTTAGATGCAGTATTGCCAAAGCATCGTCAAAATAGGACATTAAACAAGGAACATTTAGAACATTATCAATCTTTCTCTCTCTCATTCCGTCTCTCTCATTCTGACTGTGTCTCTGCCTCCCTCTCTTTCTCTCTCTCTCTCTCTCTCTCTCTCTGTCTCTATGTGCTGATTCTTCCAGGAATGCAATAAAAAACCTTGCAGCCTTTGTGATTAATGAGGGCCTATCAATCAAGCAGGCCACATGACCCTCCCACTCACATTCCTCTCGGCTGGTCAATAGTCCGTGCACTCCACAGCCCAGCTGACAAAGCGACAGTGGTCACTCTGCACAAGAGGTCCCACAGTCACATTCAAAGGACTATAGGCACCTAAATACTAAGGCAAACCCTCTGAAGCAAAGCAGAACTTTATAGCACAAGCACCAGTGCTGATCCAGAGTACATCGTGTTCATTAAGATATCGATGATGCAGTGAACTGATGACTCACAGGAGATGAGCTGAATGACGTGCAAAGCCCACACCCTGAAATTCAATAAACTGGACACAAAGATGGAAGATAGAAATAGCTGTTTTTCTCTTTTCAGCTGTGGAGTTGTAAACCCATTCACAATACATGGTTAAATGGTACTAATCTAACTGACTACATGCCTTGATTTTGCACCAATTAATTTTTTTCTGACCTGTGTGAACACAAAAACCTGATCTGTATGTGATCAAAAGAAAAGAGGGGATTTTACAAACTCACAAACACAAAAATGAATCTGCACAAAAATCTAAACAACATACCCACATTTGAGTAAAAGATCTGAACTCAGCAGAGATGCATTTAAAAAAACTGTTCTGTGCTTTTTGAACACAGTCATTCTTGTCAACTTTACTTTAGAACAGGGTTTTCCAAATCTGTTCCTGAAGGGTCAGTGACTAACAGCATTTGATGACATGGACAACATCCGTGAAGCAGGGCTTGGGGACTGTACCTTGCTCACAGGTACCTGACTGGAACTTGTACTGGTCTGGGGTTCGTAACTGTTACACCACCACTGACCAGGTATATTTAATACATGGATTTTTTCAAACTTCTACAGATGACCCAGATTAAAACATCACAAACTCAGTGTATGTGTCACAGTTATGACAGGCTGCCACTGTACTGCACTACATTTGGGAATCTGAGAATATTGTAAACCTCTTTTTAACAGTTTGCAAAATGTAGCTGCAACATAAAAAAGAATATCCTGTGCACTTCTGCGATACCATAATGCACCACAAAGGTAGTGTACAAATGATGTATCATAGTGCACACCTGTAACCCATGTCACAAGTTAAAAGTTTGGTTATTGTACCAAACTGTTATATTTTGGGTTCTCTGCCCCGGAATGGTGTTGTGCCCCTGTTTTTCCAAAAGCAAAGTAATTAGGGAACCTTTCTGAATGTAATAACAGTGTCAGATACAAAAATAATATTATAGTGCATGGGAGTACTGTTACTGAAAAAGCTCCAGGTTCAGCCAGTTGCAGAAGGTCATTCAGTCTGAGTCTTATTTTGAGTCACTGGTCTGTTAGGGGAAGAAGTAGAGCTTTCCACAGATGGGACAATTCAATTCTATTATGATATTTGTGCCAACATATGACATTGTGATTCCTCCACTTGTAAACAGATGACACGTTAGCTTTAGGAGTCTCTGCAGCCATCTTGGTGATTCGGACCTTCTTTCTTATTTCCAATATAATGATGGAGAAGAACACGTTCTTGTGCACTTCTTGTGGACTTCAGAAGCAATACTATCAGACTAGATGTTTGTAGTAAAATAGAAGTATATAAATACAATTTGAAATGAAAAAATGAAATAAATATTGGAATTTTGCACCACTATATGGATATAATATTGTGCTGAAAAATATTGCAATACCACCCTGTGTTTTTTCCCCACCTGTACTCATCAGTAGACCTCCTTAGGCGATACTAATCCGGCGTGAATAAGGACCACTATCAGTATGTGATTTGATGGGTAGACTGGTGTGATTCCCTATCAGTCAGGCCAGTCAGGTCATGTTGCTCCACACCTTGTCTGAACCGCATGTACTGATTCGAGTGGCTGTCATGTATGTAATCTTTCAGTCACACATGACATGCTAGCAGGGCCGTTCACTGTGTGTGATAAGGAACGAGGCCTATACTGGGCTTTGGTGTTGCCACGGGAACCAGAGGCCAGCGCTGTGGTTTTGTTCTCAGACGCCTGTCAGGCATCAGCAGTGAGGGCCCCACCGCCTCTGAAGTGACTGATCAGCATAATCATGCTAGCACTGTGGCCCAAGGCATGACACTCACACACGCACTCACACACACAGATGGCCACCAACATCTGTTCTTTTACTGCAAGGGGACTAGCAGCCAAAGGATTCTTTGGAGCGATGCAATGGAAGTACCACTTCTGGTTCAATAAAGTATCTTCCAATGATGTTTTTTTATAGATTCACTTAATATTTTTCTTCTTATTGTTATTATTATTATTAGAATTTAATGGTTTGGCATCAGTTAAAGGCTTTAATTATACATTAAAAAAATATATAAAACAATATTTTTTGGAGAAATAATATAAACCTTTCTAGTCTGCACATTCAAATTTTACCCTCATTTCTAAGCCAGCCAATAAACAATTTTAAATCTGAAATTTGATGACATGGTGTGGGTAAAAACTTATGTTGCTGCAGTTTGATAGCTAAAAAAAGATCATTGTGCATTCACTTTATTCTCAAAATGACTGAGAGATGTCTTCCTTGCTTAGTCCAACTGTGCTCTAGTTTATTACTAAATCACTTATGCTTACCTAAGAAAAACAAATTTAAGTGTAATTAACTTAACTTTTCTGCTGAAGCTAAGTTGATTATCAGTAAGATTAAAGTTAGTGTGAGGTTTAGGATTAGGTTTAGATTTTCCTTAAAGGTAGAGTTGTACCGTTACCCATCACATTGCTGAAATGATCTTGTCTTTAGTACGAGATAAAAGTAGTTCATGTATAGATGAACTACTGCATAGTGAGTGGGCTGTCATTGTCCTCTTCTCTCTATCACACAGATATATTAGAGAAGCCCACCCACTCAGCATTACTCCTTATTAGCATTTAGACACTGCAGAGAATGAGGAGGGTCTGCACTGGCCATGCATCTTTTAAAAAACAACCAATGGGAAACTACTATGACCTCCTGATAGGGAGGGGCCAGTGGACCCCCATAAGCTCTTCACATCACCTCTGTAGGAGGGGTGTGTGTGCGTGCATGTGCGTGTGCGTGTGTGGTGAAAAAGAGAGAGAAAGAAAGAGTGAGGGGTGGAGGCCTATGGCAGGGTGGTGAGATCTCTCTCTGCATGAGGACAGCTTAATGAGTTGTGAATGTTTATGTTGTTTTTGAACTTCATTAACAAGGTTATCAGCTGTATCCACGTGTCATGATAAGTGGCGCTAACATTCCTCTTATTATTAAATAATTTTTTTCTTGTAATCCATCAGGTGATTTAGGGATCATCCATATAACATGCCTAAAAAGTTTCTTTTTCTCCTAACTTTTGTGTTCATGAATGTTGCATTTCCTAACATGATTGTGATTCTGCAGTTTGTTACCATGTCTGTCGAAACCATCTGTAATCTTAATATGCTCTTTTTATCTTTGTGTAAACATCAAAACATTGACTAACTCTATTATAAATGTTTTGTCATGTTATATGAACATGTACTGGTCTTTGTCATATTCTTTACTCTTGACACTGCTGTCTTTTCTTTACATGCAAATGTTTTTTTAAATTCTGTAATGTCTTTTTCTCTTTCCCTTTACCATGTTTAAATACTCACAAACACTCAAAACCCACCCCAGCCAACCAATGCCCTTGAACAGATGGAGGCAAAGGAAAACACAAATGTTTCTTAATAAAATACATGTGCAGGTAATACTACTGTTAGTGAAAATAAACAAATGCATATTAATTTAAAATACTTAAATAAGTAAGTAAGTAAGTAAGTACAAGTCTGTTTTGGAATGCCAATAAATTAAAATCAGGGATAAGGTTAAAAACAGTTGTGTGCATGTCATTGTAGTGTGAATCTGATTTTAACAGAGGGCCACATCCTTAATCCAATATTCCTATAAGGGGGATATCTAGAAAAGTGAAGTTTTAACTGAATTATGTGGTTTTTAGCAGAATTTGATGTATTTGTCCTACTCTTTATTATCAGGCTTTAACTGTAGATCATGCTCCCACTGTGGTTTAGAGAAGGTCACTAGAGAAGGACAATTCGGTTTGTACAGTTTAGAGATCTGTATATTGATAAGGTAATAATTTTTAAAGACCTGTGCTAATTTTATTATTTTGAATGAAAGATCTATAGTATCTATTATTCCCAGTCTTGATCTTAGCAGTTGATGATTTGATCATTAGCTGTGACTGATGGCATGACTACGCTGCCTTTCATCTACTGCAGTAATGGTCTTCAGTTTGAGAGACCACTAATACTGGTGTCATTTCCAATGGTGAATTAAAGCTTTAAGCTTGAAAAAGTAAGTGGGAATAAGGAAATCAGTGTGTAGAAAGACATAGTAAGCCCAACGTACTGAAGATGATAATACAAGTCTACTGGTTATTTTATTATAGTGTACTATGACATAATAACATAGTATAACATAGTATACTGATATGCATATAATCAGTATCATATTAAAAAATGTCATTTTTATTTTTAAATTGCTTGCTTGATATCACATTGTGAAAATATTTCACTAACAATGGACCAATAGAAATGATCCAAAGTTTCTTTAATCTTGTTACATTAGCATGCTAAGGGCAGGTTTCCCAAACCCATATTAAGCTTTAGCCTAGACTAAAATACACAGTCAAATGTGTTTCACAATTGACATTAGTCCAAAAGCAGGCTTATGTCAGGGAAACAGGTCCAGAGTGTTTAATTCTTCCCCTAAACACAACTTCAGGGATGCAAAGTTTGTTCCATATGCTAATACACCTGTATATAAGGAAAAAATTATGATATATGGGTGTATTAACAGTGTGAAGCATAAGACTATCTGGAACTCCCATCACTGTTCCAGATTAAATGCTGGACTTAGGGTAGGAAAGGCGTGAATTACACCAGGTGCTCGTAGATCAAACAGACAGGTCACAGCCTTCAGAGATGAGTTCGATGAGTAAGAATCATGAGGATGGAGACACTTTGACCATTCATTATCTCTGCTTTGACCCCCTGTTCTCAATCTTGTGTGCTAAAAGGCACCAGATGGTGTACAACCCATTCCTTCAGCTTGACCATTTGGGTCTAAAGCTAAAAGCACTGAGTGATGTCATCCAGTGATACATTTACCACAGTGAAGGCAGGAGACGAGTGACAGGTTCATCTTAATCATGCTCAAAGCAAGAGATGAAGGGGTATAAAGACTTGAATGTATGTTTTTTGGCACTTACACTGAAATATTAACATTTTTGACTTCTACAGTTTGCCAGTTGTTAGAGTTTTGTTTTTGTTTTTACAGCAAGCAACACCAGTAACAGAAGTAATAAAACAAGTAGGAATAGAAATCAAAAGTATAAGCGTGTTTTAATATGAACATAGAGAAAGAATAATGGGTTTTTGAGTAGCTGGGTTTTTTGAGTAGCCAGGAATCTTCCCAAAAATAAATGTACTCACTTTTTCTCTTGCTATTGTTGTAGTGAGTCAGCTCGTATTAAAGTTTTACTTTTTGAGTTTATAGCTGGAGCGATGAGGCTAACGTTACAAGCACTAGAAGTGAATAGTCACACAAAACCAACTCAAACTGCATCCAGGCATTTTTTGTGATAGTACAGATTTGTCAGTGTTGTTTAGGATACACTATAACTTACTAAAGACTTTTAATGTATTTTTACAAAAACTATTTGGGTGACTATTGACTCATGGAGTTTGTCAGCTACATTAGCCTTTTAGCTCCATTGTTGAAGAAGAAGCCAACTTGGGCTCCAACCATGTCTTTGCTGATCAATCACTTCTGGTAAAAGTGAAAAATGGTGTAAATATGTTTTAATGTTTAGATAATGTTTAAGAAAGTATAAACAACTCAGTCTTCTAAATGAAAAAATACTATTTAACTGTTTTTCTACTGAGGTGTGTTCTCATCAGATACTGGGCTTGTCTTTCCAGTTATTTTTCTCTCACTCAACCTGTTCATTTAGGCTTTCTTTTCTTTGGTTATTGGCACACAGCTTTTAAGAACAAACTCTGTCTCTCATTATCTGCAGAGTCATATAGACATCTTGCTCCATGTTCCTCACTTCCTCCTTTTCCAGTCCAAAGGGGAATTATAGTTCAAGCTAGTTCACCTTTGCCGTGTGCTCACACATATCTGTATGTGGCTCAGATATTAGGTCTACCATTGCAAATGATGCTTTGAGGAAAAACTTGTGGAAATTGCTACACTGCTGTATATTAAATGGCAAAAGCCCAGGTTATATATTTAGGTATGGCTTATGGAAGACTATGTGGTATGATTTAACAAATCTTTGTATACATCTGTGCTTTTGTGAAAATTTTGAAAAAAATCCCCATTTTTGTCTATTTCATATAATTTGAAATCTCTAGCTGCAACATTTACATTGTGGGGAAATGTAAATATTAATGGACCAACAAAAACAACCCAATTTACATGGAAATACAAGGATTTGTTTTGACAGCGATGATATACTATGATTGTCCACATAACGTTTTCAGCTGCAGCATCTCTGAGGTATTGATGGCTTGCATATAAAACAGAAATTTTCTGAAATTCTTTGAGAGTAGCCGAATGTGTATTCACTGTGATTTACTACACCAAAGAGCAGCCACATCCCCTTTAAAAAATAAAGGTTCCTTATAAAATAGAGTAGAATAGAGTATAGGACGGACAGAAGACAAAACAGAATAGGAATACCTGAGGGACCAAATTCCTCCATGGTTTGGTGAGTTCCTGCTCTGCACTTCATTCAAGTCAAGTTATGTAGGCTTTTATTGTCATTTCAACCATATATAGTTCACACAGTACACAGTAAAACAAAACAGCGTTCCTCCAGGACCACGGAGCTACATGAAGAACAGGACCACAAAAACTACACAACTGACAACATAAAGTGCATTGTGTGCAAAGATGTGCAAACATTGCAGGACAGTG
>JBBPDA010000138.1:17577688-17589365 GCA_037974385.1 Arnoldichthys spilopterus | reverse complement strand
GTGTGTGTGTGTGTGTGTGTGTGTGTGTGTGTGTGTGTGTGTGTGTGTGTGTGTGTGTGTGTGTGTATTGACAGTCCCTGAGTGGTGGCCTAGTGGTTAGGACATTGCGCTAGGGACCTGAAGGTTCCTGGTTCAAGTCCTGGCTCGGGCACTATTGAAGTACCCTTGAGCAAGTTCCACTACACATCCTGGAAGTCGCTTTGGATAAAAGCGGCAGCCTAATGAATAAATGTAAATGTAAATAGTAGTGAAGGAGACGGCAGGAGGGAGAACAGTTTGTGTGCGGGGTGTGTTGGGTCATCCACTGCTGGTGGCTTTGCGGATGCAGCGTGTGGTGTAAATGTCTGTGCTGAACGGGAGAGAGATTCCCAGGGTTAGTTGGTGTATTAACTCACCCAACCCTTTTTGGCATCTTTCTGTTTGAGTGCATTCAAAACTGACCATTACGCCAAGACCAACAGATTGATAGACAGACAGACAGACATACAGACAGGCAGATAGCTATATTATAATTGCTGTCCCAAGAAAACCATCTATCTCCATTTTTCACTTGTTTATTTTTATTTTTCTGCATCAAAATAGCTGGCCCTTTACATTGTGTGAAACTTCCATGATGAACAGAGCAATAGAAAGTTCTAAAATGTTCTTCCATTAACTTACATAGGATGTAAGCAACATTTTTGCCTCCTCCCGTAAAGTTACCTTTTTGGAGATATGGAGTTGTCTTTTCATGAACAGTGACAATATGCTCAATAGGTACATGATCATTTGAATTAAATTTTGGACAGACACTTAGTCATATTAGAACAGTGATGAAACATCAAGATACTTTAGCAGACGTCATGTTGGGTTATCCTGTAAGGAATTACAGCCATATCATTCTCACTTTAAACGAGACAAATTAAAGCGGCCATGTCTCTTTAAATGGGGGCGTGGCTAGTGGAATACTACCAGCCTTTTATGCAAAACAGCCCGCTCGCTCGTCTGGATTAAACCGCGCTGGAGTTGCTTCAAGGATCCAGAGTGAGTCGAAGCCGCAGAGTGGGACTAGACTGCCGCTGCGCCCAGTTTGGGATTCTTTACACACATTTTCTGGGGAATGGTTGATTAGATCACCCTGAGAGAAACAACACCGCCGAAGCATTTGGGTACATACATAAAAGGATTTTTTTTTCTCAGAAGCTTGCATACTTGTTGGAAAAAGCTCTTTTTTTGCTGAATTCGTAAAGGAGTTGGGAATAATTAACAGCAGGACTGACCGAGTTCAGCATACTGAGGAGTTGAGCTGCAACACAAAGTCTCCGTGTGGATTTTCGCGACTCAAATGTCTTGCAGGATACAGTCGCTTGAGAATTTACGGTAAGGGTATTGGGGGAGCAGCATATCCCTTAGTCGGAGTCCTGGTGGTTCTTCAGTTGAATTAGTGCCTTGTGCTTCTACAGCAGCGTTCCATTTAAGGGGACAGCGCTTGGTTCTTGGGAGAATTCCATAGCTGAAGCCTGGTAGATTTCTTTAGTTGAATCAGCAGCTCCTTAGCAGGCACTGGTGGTCAGCTGAGGGCTGCAGCGTTCAGGACAGCAAGGTAATTTCCCAGAAGAACTGTGAGCCAGCCCTGCCTGCTGTAGCATTAACCCCACTGGCACACACTGCATCATGTTGTGTAACAGAAGAATGTTGCGAAACTTTGAAGTTCTACCACCAAAGTGTGAGCTCGGGCACATTGCTCTCTTGTGTTGGGCGTTTTTTAGTAAGCTTCCTCCATTTAGTTGCTATGGGCACAGCATGAGTGGGTCATGCCTTTTTGAGTAATGAATTAACTGCATCACTTTGATTAACCTACATCACTTTGGACCTTCTCTGCAGATGGTGAACTTGGTCTTTTCCACGACTGGAAAGCCAACTCATTCTACCACCATAGTTTATAAAGTCTAGCACAAGGCAACCTGTGATTTGGGGGCAGTCAGCCCGCTATTGGTGCAGTGTTCTGCCACCTATAAACTGAGTTTCTTTCAACAACTTCCATTATTCTCTTTTCAGATCTTGTGTGCTGTGACTGTGCAAAGTCTGGACATTGTGTGGTTGAGGAGACCAATGCCAGGAATCAACGTTCCGCCGTGTGACAGGTGGGAGATGGAGGAATGCGATCAGTACCAACACTATTTCTATGACGACCACAACCTGGACGAGGACTTCTTCAAGTCCACCGCACCAAGCGAGGACATCTGGAAGAAATTTGAGCTGGTGCCAACCCCACCCATGTCACCCATTAGGACAGTGGAGGGTGCCGGTGGAGCAGTGTATCCCTCGCTAGGGGACAGGCTGGAGTGGGTGTCCCAATTCTTAGGGCAGGACGAGGAGCACGAGGGACAATGCAAAGTCAGTGCAGAGAAGACTTTCGGTAACCTGAGCTCCATCATTATCCAGGACTGCATGTGGAGTGGCTTTTCTGCCAGCCAGCGGCTAGAGAAAGTGGTCAGTGAGCGCTTGTCTTGCACTGGCCAGTCCAAGCTGCCCTTCCCTCTCCAGGCTAACTCGCCGCATCCCAGCAAGCCACAGGGTGTCCCTGCAGACAGCGTGCCGGTTCTTAACAGCTTGGCGACGGACTGTGTGGATCCAGCGGCTGTCCTGACCTTCCCTCTGAGCAGCAGCTGCAAGAAACAGGTGTCGTCCGGGTCAGAGTCACGCACAGACTCCTCTGGTAAGCATATGTTCTTGACATTGGTCAAAGTACAAGATGTGCATGCAGTTTTATAGACCTGCTCAACGATCAGTGTTCTTGAAATTGTAATGAACATTTGTCATAGCCATAACTAACTATAATGATCAGTCGAGGCAACACTAGCCCATTTGACTTTTCAACATAAAATTGGATTTCTTTACATCCCATTAGTTTTAAATGGTTAAGCAAGTATGTAACACACTCTTAAAGAGGTGTTACTAGAGTTATGCAATAGTGCCTTGGTTTTGAGGTTGACATCATGTGTGGAATGTCTGTGTGGACTTGTGCCATAGCTCTACATTCCTGAACTCAAACAATGGGATTGATTGTTTTACTATTAGGCAAGGAATACACAACGATCAGCTGAAAGAGGAGACATTGAAAAGTGTAGGTATATGCAACGAGCTGTGAAAGACAATCAGGTTCATCTGATCTTGAAGGAAGAAAATAGATTGTTTTAAAAACTTTTAAGCTTTATTGGAAAGGTGTGAAAATTGCATGAGTACAGTTAGTCAGCTGTTTTTTTAATCCTTTAAAGGTCTTCAGGACAATGAAGATGCTTACTTTAGAGGTTACAGGGATGGACCTTGTAGCTGCTGTGTTTTTATATTTATAGTTTGGGAATACAACAACTTGTTTGGAGGTTAGCGGAACAAAAGTGCTCCTAACTATCTTGTGTGTGTGTTTTGCTGCTTTCAGCTGCATGAATGAGTGCAGTTATCAGATATTGTAGTTTGGATACTCAGCTGTTGTGACGCATGTGCTGGCCTTGGATGCATTTGAATTAAACTGAGAACAGTTGTCTCAAACTCTAGAAGCCCATCTATGTTTTCAGGACTGTATTCTAGTCCAGAACTCTTGCAAAGC
Organism: Arnoldichthys spilopterus; assembly: GCA_037974385.1. Taxonomy (NCBI): domain Eukaryota; kingdom Metazoa; phylum Chordata; class Actinopteri; order Characiformes; family Lepidarchidae; genus Arnoldichthys; species Arnoldichthys spilopterus. The sequence continues at coordinate 17,585,779 of JBBPDA010000138.1, read as the reverse complement.
TTTTGACATCACACAGCTCCAAGCCTAGAGTTAACTGCTGAATCGCTTGATGACATTTTTTATAGGACTTTCTCCCATTGAGCAGAGTGAAGGTAGGAATCTTGCTATCTGTTCAGTTCATATGCATAATCCTCATCCCAAGCTTGAAAGAGTCCAGTGAGTTGTGGCTAGATTGCAGTAAAATTACTTAATCATCCAAAATGATCTCCTTAATAGCAGTTAAATATGTGCCAAATGGGTGTCTAAGTAATGACTCAAGCTTTTTGGAGGCCAGTAGGTTAAATGGTCAGTAATATCTGTTTTTGTGTTTCAGATGATGAAGAGATCGATGTAGTGACAGTGGAGCATAAGCACAACAAGCGGCTGGTGAGCTCTCGTAAACCAGTCACAATCACCGTACGTGCTGACCATTATGACCCTGGCATGAAGCGATTTCACATCTCCATCCACCAGCAGCAGCACAACTATGCCGCACCCTCACCCGACAGTTACATTGACACAGAGCCCCCTCGCAAGAGGGTGCGACAGGAGGCTTCCCAACCACGGACAGGCTCCACGCCCCACATGCTTGAGAACCCCAAGTTACCTGTTGCTGCTGTCTCCATGCTTGCACAGGCCACACCTGCTTCTCCACCCCATGCTTCATGCCACCACAGTCCCAAATCCCAGCCATCCAGCCCTCAGAGCTCAGACAGTGAAGACATGGACAGACGCAAGAACCACAACTTTCTGGAGCGGAAGAGACGCAATGACCTGCGCTCGCGCTTTCTGGCCTTGAGGGATGAGATTCCAAGCCTGGTGGACTGTCCAAAGACACCCAAGGTGGTGATCCTGACCAAAGCAACAGAGTACTTGCGTCTACTGCACATCACTGACAAGCAAAAGGTCCAGGAGAGAAAGCAGCTTAAAAACCGGCAACAGCAGTTACTTCGGAGACTAGCAGATCTAAAGCGCTCCTAAAAAAAAAGAAAAAAAAAAGACAGTCATTTGAAAGAGCCAGTTCGGTCACAAGAACTGCTCAGTTCTGTTAAAAATTGAGATATTTAAAAGCAAAGACATCTGTACTTTATTTTTTATTATTATAAATATTATTTTTTTATGTTTTTTGCACATTTGATTCTGGTGTTAGGGAGAGGGATACTTTCAAAACGAGTGATAAGGTGGCTGTTTCCCCTAGTGTGTTACATAAACTTCACTCCCTTGCCCAAAGAAGGCCCTGCTGATTTGTACTTTAGGTTAAAGAGGATTGAATATAATAAACCCCAAATTTCTTTTAAAACGATCCCACTCGGGGTGATATTCTGTAATATTGAGTTAGCATGCCATTTAGGCATTGTTTGAAATGTAGCATTTAGCCTGTATGCACGAGTAAACACCCTGATAAAAGATTTTGTGTGATGGAATCTGCAACTTAAAAAAACTGATTTCATGAGCTTAGTAAAACCTGAATTATATAATTAATGCCCTGCTGTGCCACAACTAACATTTCAAACTTATTTAAACAATTTCAAAGTGAAGTTCATGTGCCCATTGCAATATAGTGCTAGGGCTGGAGTCTAACAGACAAGAAATTGCATTTCTGTTCGCTGTCCGTCTATATCGTTCACTTCGTTTTCTTCAATATTCTATTGGTGCACATTTGAGTCAATGCCTTACACAGCCTTGCAGTGTATATAAACTGTGACATTTGTACATAATAGCTCTGCTGTAGATCCATGTGTAAAATATATTATATATACTTTCTGTTTTAATACCAAAATCAATGCTGTTGATTTGATTAACTTTGTTTCTTATTTTTTCCCCTCATATGTCCTGAAACGTGGTTAGCCCACTTGGCTTACTCTTGAGTATATCAAAGCTTCTATTTTTGTTAAGAAAAGTAAAAATGAAAAACTAAAAAAAAAATGAAAATGACACTATCAAACTTTACTTTGTATCACTAGCCACTTTGATGCTGTTTTCACTGCCTACTCATTTCATCTTGTGGATTTTTTTTGAGTGTGTAAACTTAAAATAAGTTAGTAAGTCATAAATGTTAAAAAGAGACTTTTGTACTCTATTTTCCTACAGATTTCAGTATTTCTTTGTGTTTTTGCAAGATGTCATTCTCTGTGGTGTTTTTCCCCTTCTTTTTTTTTCCATTTTGTTTCACTGCTGGTGGCATATGCTTTCTCCATTCATCACTAATGCCCATTTCATCCTGTAATAGGCCTACATTTCAGTCCCCCGATTGCTAAATTTGCTACAGCGGAGTTGTGTTAGCACGATATACTTACGTCACTCAACTTTTCCTACTTAAGAGAATAAAATTTACCAAATTATTTTTGGAAAGTACAGGAATAGACTTAATCTGTGTCTGGAAAAAGCCCAATTACATCTTGTGATGGGTCATCACTGGCCACTTACCCCCATCACTCCGTTAGACATGATAGTTTTCCCAACTGCTGTAATCTGCATATGCTGCCAGTAGCCTACTGCTCTTTGGTCTTTGTTTTCTTTGGAAACTGACAAGCTTTCTGAATGGAAGTTGCCTGATTTCTGTTACTCTACCAAACACCGCCTCCCACCCCCGCACCCCGTTTTGGTCATTCTTTCTTACGTGATTTGTTCAGTCCTTTTTTTTTCCCACGCTTCTTTTGCTCTCTCAGGGTGGCCATTGTGAGCATACGCTGGGAGCATGAAAGCAGCATTAAGCACTTTGTGTTCAGTACCTCATGAGCCTATAGAAGTCAGACAATTAATAAATTCAAATCAAATTATTCAGCGTGGTTTCTTTCTGGTGTTAATTTGAAAAGTTTGATAATTTAGTGGATGCTGAGGACTCTTGTTTTCTACTTTCAAACTAATGAATTAAGAATGTACTGAAAACTAAGGTCTCTTCATAACTGGTGCATTGAGAATGAATCACATCATGTTTGTGCAAGAAAGTGTGCAGTCTCGAAAATCAAGGGCTAGGCCTAATAGGGATAAATTGTACCAATTTTGGAAATTTTAAGGAAGATACTGTAGGCTGATGTCCAATTTTTGTTTCCCCATATTTAAAGAAATCACTTTTTGTAGACCACAGGGAAGATAGTAGTAAGTCAAGGTGACTGAGTGTGTGGTCCAACCCTTAAGACATTTCATCAGTTCACATGGATTACACCACAAATCCTCACCTTATTACTACTATGCAGTTCAAATAACCTAGATGCTTAAAAGCCTTTAAGACATGAAACTGTATTGTTTCCCAATTTACATATGATGAGCATCATCTGTTCTCCTGTCCTTAACCTTGTAGTGGTGATGGTGAGGAAACCTGTCCAGATCATTTAATGCACGCGGACGCTCGCAGCCCGCCGGTTGCCCTGGCAACCAGTGTCTCTTTTTTTCCATGGCGCAGGCCGTTCTGTTTCCATAGCAACAAACCAGCTATTCTTTTTCTCTCACATTGAGAATAGGAGCTGCAGAAAGTCAACAGTAGACAGTGTGTGTAGAGTGAAAAATCCACCCAACTGCATGAGCCAGGGTGAATTCAGGTTAAGTGGGACATGAGGTAAAGTTGGACCCTTCAGATTAGTAACACTGTGCTTGCTTTTTCAGCCAGTGACAATCAGTTTTACTTAGATGTTGCTTGTGCTAAAATATGGAAAAAAAGTTGACTGTTGTGACATCATCAATATGGGTATGACAGCATTAAAAAAGCATATTGTTATGATTCTTATGATAGCGTAAGGATTTGTGTTCTAAATGAAAATCTGAATTCTAAATATAATTCTAACATTCTATATATAAATAAAATACCTAAATTATGAAAAGAAATAAATCTAAATTTATAAAAGTAAATAAACATCTAAATTTCTAAATATAAATAAAACAATTACATTCCAAACATATTCATATCACATAAGAATCATATAAGAATTGACAGTTACTTGAAACCTTTCTAATGTGCATGTACTGATGTTAAAGCTGCACCCCCACAACATTCTAGCTGTCCCACTTAAGCTAAAAGCTATGCCTAGTACAGACAATCGTGTACTTCAGCACACACTTACATAAAAACTCTATGTTAACACTCTTAACTATATTAAAAGTGCTTTATTAATATTCTAGAATATATTTGCCTTTTGAATAATATTTCTGTAGTATTGTCTTATAGTAATCTACACCAGGGTATAGATGTGTAACAATACAAGGTATCATATTGTATTGTATGATAGTATTATTTTTTTACTGTATCATGGTTAGTACATTAACTCTGGGTTAATATATGAGCTGATGATTGGGATTTTAGATCAGGGCTCAGAACATTTTTAGTGCTTAAGCATGTGTCTTGTTAAGTCCTTAAAACTGAATTAGGCAAAAGTGTGTCGACCTATCTCATATAATGTACTTTCATACTTTTCAGTGCTTTAATACTCAAAAAATGGAAACATTAATGTATTACCATAAGACACATTTTTAGGCACTACTGATATTTGCTCCATCACTAAATGTGCTGTATCATTCATTCTTTTTTCAACCCCCTTCCTCCATTTTTTGGGAAGCTGTTGGGAATCCTAGCTGACTACTAGTCCAAGGCAGGGTTCACCCAGGACAGGAGGCCAACCCATTTCAGGGCAAAACAGAAACAGACAACCACTCATACACACACACCTACAGGCAATTTAGAGTATCCAATTAACCGGTTAAAAGTTTTTGGACAGTGGGAAGAAACACACTCAAACACAGGGAGAGCTTGCAAAGTCTGCACAGAAAGCCACCCATGGCCGCCCTGGGGGTCAAACCCAGGACCTTTTTGCTGTAAAGCGGCAGCACTAACTACACCACTGTGCCGCCCTGCTCTATTATTTTGAATCAGTTTATGATTTCTGTGAATCATATCACCCCAACTGTAAATATATTTTTATGTTACTGGATTTATTTAAATATATATTCTAGGAATCATATAGAAATTCATGTCATATAAAAAAGGGTAGAAATTATAACTTATAAATTTAAAAGTAACAATTTGTTGAGTATCACTTGAGTTGAAGGACTGAAAGACTGTACTACTCTTAATTGCCAGAATATCTCCCCCTGCTTTACCTGATCTCACCCTGCCTTAGAGTGAATGCAGAACAGCTTGTTAAGGCTGAGTGAGTGGTGGTGCTGAGGAGTCTTAAAAGCTTATGAAAAGCTCTTCTACTGCCACTGAAGGAATAGCAGTTCTCCACTTTGATGATGTTGTTATTTAGGCAGTTAATATCTACAATATATACAAAACATACATTGCAAAAATTGTTTTCTGCCATACAAAGAAATTACTTGTAGGCCAGTGCAAACTCTGAATTGCTGTAGAGCAACAGCATAACGCATCATCAGGGGTAAAGCCAGGCCCTCACAGAGGTAAAACATTCAGTAAAGCTGAAAGGGAGCAAATAGGAAATTATGATACACCATATCTTGAAACAACATTAAATTACAACATTGCCAAAAAAGGGTCAGATATATAGAGAAACTAAATTTGATCGGCTTGCTTGCTGTCTTTTCATATAAGATCAGAATGCTGAAGTATATATGTATCAGTACATATCTTTAGCATTAAACACTTAGGCTGGTGAAATTGATGGCTAGCCACTAATTTTAGCTTTGGGAATGAACTAGCCACAGTGTGTGGAAGCTAAATATTAATGTCAAAACCTGATTACAATGTAATTCACCACAGGCCATTTCTACAAGGATTTTTAAAATGTGACTAACATGTAAGGCTGTTTAGTCCCTGCAAGCATGAAAATCCACCAGAAACTAGGCACTTTGGTATCTAACTAGCTAGCTAAAGTAGTTCACAAACAAAAGAAACTTGTTTCCTGCCAATGGTGCCAATAGTTTAGAGACAGTACTATCCAACACAATACAATGCAAATATGATACAATACACAACAGACAATATACATTACATACTATACAGACTACAATGTACAATACACAATATACAATATACTCAATATATGATATGTATATATGGTGCGTATAATATACAGTATACAATATACAGATTATATGCAATTTAAACAATATATAGTATATAGGCGTTTATACATATATACTTAAATATATAGTATACAATAAATAGTATACAATATACAGTATATATACAGTATGCAGTACACAATACACTAAAAGCAATAGGCTACACAGTGTACAGCTAACTAGATAGCTAGCTAACTAGCTAAGCTAATGTATACAGGTATTTGGAATAAATCATATACACATTTAATAACAGATTCTCAGACAGAGAAATAATATACTGTTTAACCTACCTGACACAAAGTGTGACGTGTGAACAGTGTGGTGGTATCATGAGGTCCTAATGGCTTGAGAGGCCTCCTATCTGTTAATAGCTTTAAGACAACTAACACGTCCTTTTGGCTCAGTTTTGTTGTCTTGGGAAACAGTAAAGGCTCGATTAGTTTATTTTTCGTGCTTGAGCTCTTGTTCACAATTGAAAGAGTAGTGAATGGGAACTGCTTCGTGTTTCCTAGGATACGGAAGGCTCCTCCTCCGCGGGACGTATGCACATGCGCAGAGTAGGCTGGCGCTCTGTGGAGTTTCCGTCATGGCCGCCGCCACTGTGGTTGTACAGCGTGCTCTTGGGAAAGCTATTACCCCTCCTTTGGTCGTGATTTTAGGGGCTACTGGGACCGGGAAGTCCAAACTGGCGATCGAGCTCGGCAAGAGAATGCAGGGGGAAATAATAAGCGCCGATTCTATGCAGGTGAGTGCGCCACATGGCTGCAGGACGACTGGATCGCGCGAAAGGCCACGACGACTAGCTCGAGCACAGAGACAAAACACTGACGAATCTCTAGAAATTGTCAGATTATTGATGCACCACAACTTAACAATCACATATATAGTCTATTTAACGGTAGATCTTGTATCGATGTTGCTTAAATGGTAAATAACAGTTGGGCCCGTGTCAGTCATCGTGCATGTGATTGCGCGAAAATACTTAGTGCGTTATTACAGCCACGATCATTCGTTTTAGGTCCATTTATGTAATGTCGGTCATAGAAAATATTATTTTTATAAGGCGATTCTTGCTCCTAAATCATAATTCTCTTTGTTTCTTAGTCTGCCTGCTGTGCCATGAGCAACGAGCTAAGTGCACCCTTCTGGTGCCTGTTGTGTAACTACAGCCCTCTCTCTCTGTTCGGAACCTCAACTGGATTCATGCAGGCTTGTAGTCCTGCACAAAAACCTCGGTTCTAAGGCATTCTCACGTTTAGCACCACTGAGTTAAGTGCTGCAGCCTTGGGTGCATGCATATTACATACGTGCATATTGCATACGTATGCTAATGTGCAGATGGGTGTATGCAGTGAGGTGTCTCAGAAAGTCCAGGTTGCATGATCCTAACAGACCAACATCCCTGCATTTCAGTACAGCACCTCTTTCACATTCATGTAAATCACAGCCTTCATTTACATAGCTGGCAGTAACAAATTCACAGTAAAATGTGTGATTAACTCCAGTGTACTTCGTGAACTAGGAACTAACTTTGTTCTTTGAACTTTCGCAAAAGGAGATTGTAGTGACACTTTTTCAGCAGCAATAAAAGAAAACAGTATGAAGTATAGGTAATGAGAAATAAGGTTCAGGTAGTGGAAAGAGCAACATGTGCTCTGTTTTTATTTAGAAATTGCAGTAACAGTGTAAATATTTTTTATACAATATTAAGTGTTGATGTGCATTGCTTTGAAAAAAGGTGGTCGGGTGGAGGTGGAGGTAGAGTATGTATGTGTGGATGTCTATATGACTGTCAGTATTATACATTTTATGTTTTATATTTGTGTTCCTGAGTGCTGTGTGTAATATGCCAGACCCCAAGATCTCACCCAAAGCTCTCTGTTGTGTATTATATACTGTCTGCTGTGTTGTATTGTATATTTATGTTGGAAACAAATTCCTTGTATGCATTTACACACTTGGCAAATACAACCCCAAATCAAAAAAGTTGGGATGGTAATTTATTTGTAAAACACAAACAAAAAAATAAAGTAGTGATTTCTAAATTTACTTTGACTTGTATTTCATTGCAGACAATATGAACACAAAATATTTCAT
>JBBPDA010000138.1:17566719-17577588 GCA_037974385.1 Arnoldichthys spilopterus | reverse complement strand
GAAATGTTTAAAAACAATGTTCCTCAAAGAAAGATAGGAAGAGATTTGGATATTTCACCTTCAACAGTGCATAACATGAAGGAATCTGGAGGAATTTCAGTGCGTAAAGGACAAGGGCACAAGCCTAAGCTGAACAACTGTGATCTCCGATCTTTCAGGCGGCACCGCATCAAGAATCGTCACTCCTCTATAAGCGATATCACCACATGGGCTCAGGACGACTTTGGCAAACTTTTGTCAAGTACCACAATACGTAGTTATATCCACAAATGCCACAAAATGTACTGTGCCAAAAGGAAGCATCTGGGATGGACCATAACACAGTGGAAACGTGTACTGTGGTAAGATTAATCAATATTTCAGGTATTTTTTGGGAGAAATGGACGCTGTGTGCTTCGGACCAAAAAAGAAAAGGATCATCCAGACTGTTACCAGCACCAAGTCCAAAAGCCAGGGTCTGTCATGGTATGGGGTTGTGTCCGTACCCTTGGCAAAGGTAACTTGCACTTCTGTGATTGCACCATTAATGCCTTTAAGAAGACCTCTTTTCAGGGACGCCCATGCATATTTCAACAAGACAATGCAAAACCACACTCTGCACACATTACAAAGTCCTGGCTGTAGAGGAAGAGGGTACAGGCACTTGACTGGCCTGCCTGCAGTCCCGACCTGTCTCCAATAGAGAATGTGTGGCGCATTTTGAAGTGCAAAATGCGACAATGAAGACCCTGTACTGTTGCCCACCTTAAGACTTGTTTGCAGTAAGAATGGGACAAATTACACCTGAAACACTTCGTCGCTTGGTGTCTTCAGTCCCTAAATGTCTAAGTGTTGTGAAAAAGAATTGGACATTACAAAGTGGTAAATGCTTTACTGTCCCAACATTTTTAAGAATGTGTTGCAGGTCTGAATGACAGGAAAGAATGTATATTTACAAATGAAATGAAGTTGACCAGAAAAACATGTGTTCATATTGTCTGCAATGAAATACAAGTCAAAGTAAATTTAGAAATCATATTTCTATACCTTCCCAACTTTTTCTGATTTGGGTTGTAAAGCGGATTCTGATTCTTATTCCAATATAGCATATAATTGAAATTGCAGCCCTTGCAATGGGAAAATGGCACATCTCAAATTGTTCAGCCTGACTTAGAACTGAATTAAAACACAAAGCTTAATTCTGCCAGATGGGGAACATGATGTTTTGTATGTATATACTTGCAGTGAATAAGATGATGTACCTCTACATTTTTCCTACAAAATAATTGGAATATGTTCCCCATTTTAAACATTTCAGTTCTGATCATATGACTCACATGTTGACATTGCTCATATTCACAGATGGCTTGTTAACCCCTTCCATTCCCAGGCTTATTTTATCCTAAGGCTCAATATTCTGTAACCATGAGGAAAACATTGGAAAGCATGAAAAGTTCTCTGTAAGTTGTGGGAGTTAAGGATGAAAAGATGCACTCCTTGACTGACAATAGAATTTGTAATACAAAAGTTTGACCAGGGGTAGTCAAGTGGCTCCAGAGGGATTGATTTGTTTTTGCCATTTCCACCTATGAAATCATTTCTGAACAGTATGCAAAAATCATATGGTGCTGTGTGTTAATGAAAGATGCATAAAGAGGAGCTTCACAAAGGTTTTGGTATCATTTTGATTCATTACTTTACTATTTGAGAATGAGGTATAGGTCTAGAGATGTAAATAAATAACTTAGTTTACAGTGTATCTCTAGACGTATACCTCATTTGTCTAAAACTGTAAAAAATGCTAAATGGTTGTTTTAGTCTGTAAGGAGAATGAAATAAGGTCCTGACATATTCCGTAGAATATTACTTCATGTTTAGTTATAGCATGCTATTAATAATGGTAAACACATTAATAACAATGCTAAGTGGTAGAAAAGTAAAAAATGTGTTGATGTATTTATTACATAATTTAAATGGTTAATTAGGGCTAACCTTTTTATTTTCCCCTCTATACCCTAAGCAGTGATGGTGCTGTATTGTACTAAAAGAGGGTCTGTATCTCAATTGTCAGAATCGGAATCAGTTTATTTGGCCAAGTATGTTTACATACACAAGAAATTTGTTTATGGCCGATGGTGTTTTCTCTAGTATTTAAACAATCAAACGAACTGTACAATATGAAACATAGTAGACGATGTATAAACTTAGGGTACACTTGACACAATGTACGATATACTCTATTATATACAAGATGCTGTATACACAATGTACATCATTCTTGTGTGGTCCAGTACATGTGGTATGATGTGGAACTCTTTAATAATGTATATAACACACATTTTTAAAGTTATTTAAAGTACCAAGCACAAGAGGAGGACTATTTAACCAGGCAAAGACCCATGTAAAGCCCGACTGAATATGCCCCCTCTCAAAAACCGAAGACAAACATCTAGGCTCTTCTCAGTTTTGGCTCCCAAGTGGTGGAATGAACTTCCCCTAACTGTCAGAACTGCAGAGTCCCTCACTGTCTTCAAACGACGACTAAAGACTCACCTCTTCACAGAGTACTTTGGACCACAACTATAGAACTAACAAACTTACTAATATTACAGGGGGAAAAAATTTCTTTATGTCAAGGTTTTGCATGAGCTCTGGTATAATCTAGATTGACTAGCAGCACTTAATCCAAGCTTAAGTTTACTGGTATAGGAAGTTTTTCTTTGTTGACTAAAAAGCACCATGTAAGTCGCTCTGGACAAGAGCGTATGCCGTAAATGTAAAATTTTAGAGCAAATTTATTGGAGTCTTTAACCAGTGCTTCTACTAAAGAACCCCTGAAGAATCCTTTTTAAGGGTATATATATTGTCCTTTACACTGTCAGACCATTTATTAAACCTTCTTTGCCAATTTCCTCTCGCTGTGACCACCATGGGCCAAGTTTCGTATGGTGGTCTAAATTTAACAAATGACTGCGATGAAATGAACTGCACAATGTGTATTAAAAACCCTTTATTGCTGATTTAAATTCCACTGCCTGTTGATGTTACTTATGTCCTTTGACAAGACGTCATTTTGTTCGATGAATAAATCACATTTTATGGTGCTTTTTTAAGGCATGACTCGGGCTATTAAATTAATCATATTGAGCATACCTATGTGAAGGTAAGGGCTTATGGTGAAGAGGGGGTTTTATGAAAGGTTGTTCCACAATAAGATATGTTTCCGTTCATTTAATATTGTGTCTTAGAGCAAATTGATTTTGTGGTTTTACCCTTGAAACCCAGATTCAATCAATTTCTCAGCTGCAATTGTCCTTTCAACCTTTATTGCATTCAGCTCTGCACCTTTTATAATTCAAGAACACTCTTCCCTTGTCTTCTGTTCTTTGACCTTGAGCATGTATTTCTCCTTTGAGAGTTTGTGCATGGCTGTCACCTGGTACAGTTAACTAGGTTACGCTAATAAAATTCCTACCCCTTCACTACAGTGGATTTGCCTCTACAGCACATACTCTGAGCAACAAACGGGCACTCCTACAGGACTCCGTGTGGGTATATAAAGTTGCATTTGTATAAGTGATGGGGACTACAGATTTGTGCATGTGGGAGGGGCATTTGTGTTGGACGGTCTGTTGTGATGTGATCAGTGTTGCAGAGACGCCATTGGGAAGCCGCCATTGTCATGCTGAATTGGTTCCCACACTCCTATTGTGCTCAGGAGCCTACATTGGCCACCCCTTGCATTCATCAGCTCTGCATCTTGCATAGCACATTATTTACATTTTGAATAGCGGTACTGTACAAGGGCACGAGAGAGCAAGTGAGAGAGCTATTGTTAATGTGACCGTGTTAAATTTAGCGTATTTTACTAATGGTGCAGCGCCCACTCACTGTCCAGCCGCTGAGAGAAGCCCTAAAATTAAGGGTCATGGAGGTCATAATTCAAAGGACATGGGGTTGAGTGAGGGCTCATGGGAACCTCATAGATGGGCCTTTGACTGGAGAGAGAGTTGAAGAAAAAGGGATTTTGGACGTATCCCTCCTTTCACATGGGGTCTTTGAGGTCCTGAAGGGCAATTTAATGGGTCATTCGCAGAACTGAAAGAAGGGCTGCGTTTAACTCACAGAGGTATGGAAAGACCTTTGTGCTTTTAGAGCCAGTGGTGTGGAACCAATTCTGACTACTTTTTGCTGGTGTCGGCTTTGGATCAGTGTAAAAGCGCTGAGAGGTCATGGAGATGTAGAGGAATGCGCTTAGTACCTTTGCAATGTAACGTTTTTACAAGGGAGCTGCTTGTTATTTTCATTATTAAAACTGTGATATTAGGAATGGCATATGTTAAACGTCAACCGTTTTTTAAAGTATATCAATTTTAATAAAAGACATGCTTATCTATAAACCATTTTATTATTGTTGTTGTTATTGTTATTACTATTACTCTTCAGTGAAAAAAGCGGTCATGTCATTAAACCAAAGTTGTGTGCTGTACATTTGCAAAGAACACTTCTTTAGTCATTTTGACTGTAAGCGAGACACAGAGCGAGACAGAGTGAGACACATGCTGTATAGGCGGCCAGTGCAGAGTATTGTCTGTATTATAAATCAAAACTACTGTTGTACACATCATATACACATGTCCAGCTCTGCTGATGAATGAGTGGCCTTTCCCGCTCGTACACGCAATCTATTGTCTATTCTCTGTAAACAGCAGTGCTCCTGTTTGGTCTGCCTTGTTAGTGTAAGAACTACAAACTATGTGAAACTTCTCCGGATGAGTCAAAATCGACCCAGATTTTCTGTGAGGAAATAAAGTTTCTCACTTGCTGCGCCACACACTTCACCACAAACTCCAGGCATTTGGAATGATGCCTTGTGCTGCAAACAGTCACCAACAAACTGACTTAACAGGTGTAACTTGACATACAACTGCAGTGAGATGATGTGTCGAAAAGCTAATGAAGGAAATACTAAGTTCATTCAACTCCATTGTCCCTGGGCTGTTCCCATGTACTAGTTCACTTGTTACTACTTTAATGATGTTGTCATTAATTTTGAACCCGGGCAGTGGTGTGGTGGGTGGTTATAATTTTCGATCTAAAATCTGAGCTCTTATGGCTAAAAAAATGAAATCTACAAAGTTGTGCTGGCGACATACCCATCATTGTAGTTGGCATGATGCCCTCTTTGTGTTGAAGTGGTTGTTTGAGACCTAATGATTTCCACAACTGTTATGATTGTGCTGCTCATGTTATTTTACTCTTAATGCAGTCATATTTGAGTAAGAGTTCATTTCATGTGTGCAGAGTATTAACATAACATTAAAACCAGCTGCCTAATATTGAGTAGGTTGTTGCCCAATATATCCCACCCCACTGACTGGTGCCATTGTAATGAAATTTCTAGAGTCACTTTACCTGTCAGTGGTGTTAATGTTATGGCTTATTGGTATGTTTCAAGGGCAAAGTTTTGTATTCTGTAATCCACTCTTCTCCATGCTGCCCTGATCTGACCACGGATCTCACTGCTCTGTTGTGACTTGATGTAGGTGCCCTAATTCCCATGAGCCTTTGCTTTGTTTTCATTCTTTCTCCCTGAATGATACATAGCTCACTATAAAACTCTCAAGGGAATTTGCCCTGTGCTTATACTTCCATGACTCAAACTGCAGTGCATGAAAAATTCAGGCATTATGACTGAAGATGTGAGTCATGCAGGCTGTACATCATCTTCAAGGACCCATTTCTCTTTTAAAAAACAAAGAGTGCTTAACTCTGCAATATGCCTTATTCAAAATTACACCTCAACAGCAGCTGTTATCACATCATTTATTATGTACAGTGTTTCTGCCAAACCTTAAAATGTCTTAAAAACATTTGGACTTTATGGACTGGGTGTTAAAAAGGTTATGTTCAAGTTTAAATGTCAGGATGTATGTGTTTTAATGCTAGCTTTTTTTTTTTGTTTTGATTGCTCAAAATTCTCTTATGGCAGTGCGTGCATTGATTCTGTGTTGTAGTTCTTTCTTTCAACAGTCAGAGTGTAGCACACTCTAAAGACTAAAAAAGAGACTAAGGCAGGACTGATGGCTAATTAAAACTGCCACCCGCTCTGAATTTATCTCTGTAGATTAAAATGGATGGTTTGTGAAGTAATGTGGCAGTTCATAAGGTTTTCTAAGGTCCATTTATTTGACTTCACATTAGCGTGCATGGGTGAGTGCTAGTTTAACCTGCTGGCTAGAGAATGATGCATTTAATGTTCAGCTAAAGTTAGTTATAAACTATGTGAGGCCTACTGCACATTGTGCAAGAAGATGCTAAAGTTGTGCAAGCTTGGTGTAACGGCACTAAAGTCATATGAGAAATCAGAAAAACATAAAATCACAGCTAAAATTCTCCAAAAAACACACAGGCCTTAATGCAGTTTTAAGGTTTTTCCAGGACTTGGTCTAAACGCTACCTTCTCTTCACTCTTCTTGAGTGCAGAAGTGAGGAGATAAATTTGAAAAATTAATTTTGTCAGTGATTCTAGAACTTTTTTTAAATATCCTTTATATCCTTTTTTATCCTACCAGTGGAAACGTGAAATTGGTCTTAAATTTCTTTAAGAATAGTCTTTAAAAAGTCTCAAAAAGTCTTAAATTTAACTTGTTGAAACCTGTGGAAACCCTGTATGTAGTAGCTTATGATTTGATCAGTGCTTTTCTGGAGAATGTCTTCTTGCACCTCTGACACAGTAGAAATAGCGGACAGTCCTGAAGTATATACCTATTTTACACCGATGCAGAACAGCAATCACTTCAGTACATTTGGCTTTAAGGCACAGTAACAAAAACAGTTGTGACTAATTTTGGAACATGAAATCACACAAACGCTGTGTGGATCTCAGAGGGAAATTAATAATAAAACAGAAGAAAACTGTAGGATATGGCCCCTTTATTGCACTATGTTGATGTATGGCATTTATAGGACTGTGATATCTGTACTGCTTCTTAGCAAAAATCTAAGAATCACTACTGCGTCTGTGTGAGCTCTTTCATGAACCCCTCCTGTTGTGTTGGAAAATGGATCTAAGCTTCCAAAATGAAAAGCAACAAGAAACATTTATATATGTCCATTTCTCGCCTCTTGCGCTGTGAGTGCTGCGATATGGATCCAACCGCCCCAGTGACTGGTTAGAATAACTAGCTCAGATGGAGAATGAATTTTAACATTAACCCTCTGAACAGTGAGTTTTCACTGTTAAATATTTGTACTGGAATCTACTAGCTCGTACATTTGTCTGCAGAATTAATGTACACTAATTTAAACATGTACAAGAATGGAATTGCCATGTTGACTAGTCTATAAACTAGTAGACATTATTGCATGTTGATTCTTAACATATTCTCACAAACCAGACTACGAACTTGGCTTCCATAAGCCAAAAAGGAAACTTTGATTTGAATCTGTTTCTTAATTCATTATGATCTTAGTTCAGTGAAGCTCTTCTTAGCTTTGATGATTATAGTTGCAAATTAAATTGAAATAAGATAAATCAAACCAAGGTACAGTTTTTAAGAACTGCATTTAAAGTCAAGAGTCTTCGGGTATCATTGTCTTTTGTCCATGCCCAAGGTTTAGTTAAGTGTTTAGGCCTTCTGAATCATTTCCCTCACTACATACGCAACAAGTGAAATTAAATTTGTGCTGAATGAATGAAAATCCAATTGTGTCAGTCAGTCTGGTGCCGTTGCTGGCGTCAAGGCATATGCCCTGGTGTGACGTCTGTGTTCATCCAGACTTCTGAGGAAACTGAATAGAACATCTGATAGGTCCTGAAATCTGAAATGTGAAATTCTGGTTGTAAGGTGGGCTCATCGGCATCAAATGTCTGTGGCCTTTGCTCTATGTGGAAGATAATTTTAATGAGTCTCCATTACCTCATTCACCTTGTCAGAATGGTAATCAGAATGGACATGATATGGCTGCTTGTGTTTACCTACTCAGTGCCTGCTGGAGCAGGAAGAATAGAGGTGTTCTGCTAATCAGAACCATGAGTGGGAAAGATGCAGGCTGTTACTCCATATAATCTTTTTGGCAAAAGCATTAAGTGTGAAGTGTGGGTGTTGAGTGTTTTAGTAAGCATTATGTTATATGATTTGTTTTCTTCACAAGTTCTCAACAAGGCTGTGCCTTTTCATGAAAGGCTGTATTATACAAGTCCCAACATGACCTTTTTACATTGTCCATAGTAGAGACACACGATGACCTTGAAATTCTATTGCTGTCGGCAGATACTTGCTAGAGAAAATAATAATGACAGGCTGATTTGTACATGAAAAATACCTGCATCAGCCTACAGAGCATCTCTGATATTTTTGGGAGGGGTGTAAATCACAAGCTTCATCTTTATTCAATACTACATTGATTATTTTTGGTTTTTAATAAATTTAAATAATATTTAATAAACAGTAATTTGCAGTGATCCCACTTTATTTGATACTGGATCTGCAATCAGTATGAAATATATTTTCAGACAATCTGCTTCATTTCTAAAATCTCACAAATACAAACAAGTTATGATTTGAACATTTTATTTTTAAAGTGAAGGTGATTATTTGTTGTTGTGAACACAGCACACACTGCACCACAGCGTGACCACTGTATTTAACCCATTCACATCGAAGCAGCATCGGGCAGCTGATGTAGGCACCGCTTGGAGACGGTACCTTGTTCACATGTATGTCAGTGGTACTTGTACCGGTCTGGAATTTGAACCAGCAACCTTCAGGTCAAAGGGGCAACTCCCTAACCATTACACCACCACTGCCTCCATTAAATGTCAAATGCAGCAGTCTAGTCAAAAGCAAAAGCAGCTTCACAGAACAAAACACTGCTCACAGTAAAATGGCTAAAAATTCATTGTAGAATGAAAACATCGATTTTTGTTTTGTCAGGTTGATTGTGCGCTATTTGTCATTACATTAATTCAGTTTGATTCACCGTTACATCCCTACTTTTTAGTATTTTTTTCCCACTACGTTATCATTATAACTGTTGTTGCACAATTCACTGTCAGTTTAGATTTAGATTTGTCCAGTATATCAAACTTATGTTTGATGATGCCTTTATCACGTTCTGGAAGAACAGAATGTTTAGGTGGCTCTTAAATCCTGTGCTATATTCCATGTAGATGTCCCAATTTCTGCTTAAGAATTTTTCTGCTTATATATGATTGGGTATCTTTGGTTGTTAGAACAGCTCACACTAAGTACAAATTAAGCTGCCTAGCAGTTTGTGAATTATGCTGTGTTAGCTGTTTGCTACTAGGCAAACCTAAACCAAATCTCTAATGAGAAACGACAGCCCTGTGAGTTGGAGTCTATTGATGAAGAATGCATTGGAGTGTGTGAATTGATCATTAAAGCTTTTGCTTTAGTTTTCATGTTTGTTTTCATTTATTGTAATGTTCACTTGTGCTTTTGCTGCTGAAAGAAACTCCCTGGTCAGAAAAAATCATCTCGCTGATGATAATTTTGTTAGGGGAAAAAAATCTAAAGTTTAAAGGTTTCATTTTTTTAAGCTGAACCGTGGCCCAGAATTGAATCCTGAAAAATCCAGAATCCTCTTACACTGGTATTTTCCTCCTTCTGTCATGGTGTTTTATTATAGGTTTGAAGTTAAATCAATGGAATTTGTGGTAATTTTCTGAATGGCTTAAAAATGTCTTTAAATGAATTAAGAGCAAGATTTTTTTTGCCAATGTGAAGTCGACCTTATTTCTACTGATTCACTTTAAAGAAAGAGTCCTTAGTCCTTTTAAAAGTCATCTCGTTCATACCAGTATATGATGACTATCAAATTGACCTCTGAATCTGAATGGATGGTTTGGAGCAGGGCTGTCTGAAGATGCAGTGGTGGTGCTGGTGCAGTGCCGGGTGTGGCTTCATTGGAGCATTTTCTAGGTTATAGATCACCTTCAACTGACCGCAGAGCTGGAGTCCATATACGCCCCCCACCCCACCCAAACTCTCTGATTTCCGCCTTCTGTCTGCTCTCTAAGAACGGCGCAGAAGGGGCTGGGCTGCGGAAATGGGGCCAGGCTGTGAGTGGTGCACTGAGTGCAGTGGTACTGTATAACGATGGATAGAGTAGAAGCGGAGAGGTGGAGGAAAAGATCAACGTCATGAATGATTTATTAGCCTGGATTTTCTGAGCTTTTCCCTGTGGGAAAGACAGGATGGAGGGATGCAGGAAAGATAGAGATGGATGGACAGTGGGGAAGGTGTAGAGATGTAGTGGTGGGGAGAGCACCATTACAAGTGATTCTGCAGGATTGGCAATGGAAAGATGAAGGTCATCCTGAGGACACGATGGGGGTGTCTTCTTCCAGTCGTCCCCATGCACACATGACTCTCCTTGTCTCCTTCTTAAATTTTTTTTTATTCTCTCTCTGGATCTCGGTCTCTCTCTTTTACTGTGTCTCTCTCTCTCTCTCTCTCTCTCCTCTCTCTTCTCTCTCTCCTCTCTCTTCTCTCTCTCCTCTCTCTTCTCTCTCTCCTCTCTCTTCTCTCTCTCCACTCTCTTCTCTCTCTCCACTCTTCTCTCTCTCCACTCTCTTCTCTCTCTCCTCTCTCTCCTCTCTCTTCTCTCTCTCCTCTCTCTTCTCTCTCTCCACTCTCTTTTCTCTCTCCACTCTCTTTTCTCTCTCCTCTCTCTTCTCTCTTGCTCTCTCGCTCGCTCTTCACTCTCTTCTCTCTCCTCTCTCTCTCTTTCTTTCTTTCTTTCTCTCTCCTCTTTTCTCCCTTTTCTCTCTCTCTCTCTTCTCTCTTCTCTCTTCTCTCTCTCCTCTCTCTTCTCTCTCTCCACTCTCTTCTCTCTCTCCACTCTTCTCTCTCTCCACTCTCT
>JBBPDA010000138.1:17539523-17566619 GCA_037974385.1 Arnoldichthys spilopterus | reverse complement strand
TCGCCTTTTCTCTCTCTCTTTCTCTCTCTCTCTCTCTCTCCTCCTCTCTCTCTCGCTCTCTCTCTCTCTCTCCTCCTCTCTCTTTCTTTCTTTCTTTCTCTTCTCTTTTCTCCCTTTTCTCTCTCTCTCTCTCTCTTTTCTCTCTCCTCTCTCTCTTCTTTCTCTCTCTCTCTCTTCTCTCTCTCTTCTTTCTCTCTCTCGCTCGCTCTTCACTCTCCTCTCTCTCTCTCTTCTCTCTCTCCTCTCTCTCTCTCTTCTCTCTCTCCTCTCTTTCTCTCTCTCTCTCTTATTCTCTCTCTGGATCTCTGTCTCTTTTTTACTGTGTCTCTCTCTCTTGCTCTCTCGCTCGCTCTTCACTCTCCTCTCTCTCTCTCTTCTCTCCTCTCTTTCTCTCTCTCTCTCTCTCTCTCTCTCTCACTTATTCTCTCTCTGGATCTCTGTCTCTCTTTTACTGTGTCTCTCTCTCTTCTCTCTCTCTCGCTCGCTCTTCACTCTCTTCTCTCTCTCCTCTCCTCTCTCTCCTCTCTTTCTCTCTTTCTCTCTCTCTCTCCTCCTCACTCTCTCCTCCTCTCTCTTTCTTTCTTTCTTTCTTTCTTTCTCTTTCTTCTCTTTTCTGCCTTTTCTCTCTCTCTCTCTCTCTCTCTCTCTCTCTCTCTCTCTCTCTCTCTTTTCTCTCTCTCCTCTCTCTCTTCTTTCTCATCCTCTCTCTCCTTTCTCATCCTCTCTCTTTCTTTCTTTCTCTCCTCTTTTCTCCCTTCTCTCTCTCTCTCTCGCTCTTTACTCTCTTCTCTTTCTCCTCTCTCTTCTCTCTCTCTCGCTCTCTCTTCTCTCTCTCTTCTTTCTCTCTCTCCTCTCTCTCTCTTTCTTTTTCTCTTCTCTCTCTCCTCTTTTTCTCTTCTCTCTCTCCTCTTTTCTCTTCTCTCTCTCCTCTTTTCTCTTCTCTCTCTCCTCTTTTCTCTTCTCTCTCTCCTCTTTTCTCTCTCTCTCTTCTCTTTTCTCTCTCTCTCTTCTCTTTTCTCTCTCTTTCTTCTCTCTCTCTCTCCTCTCTCTCTCTCTTCTCTCTCTCTCTCTCTCTCACTCACACACACACACACACACACACACAGTGTGTGTGTATAGAGCAGCTGTCTCGTGCATGGCCTGAGGTTGGGTGTGGATGGCAGTCAGGCTGCAGTCGTCCAACACTGAGCCCATTGTCTGGTTGACTTGTCTGAGAGCTTGTAGACGTAGCGGTGGGGGCCGACCCGGGCTTCTCTGTCACACGCTTGCGCGCTCGTACACACGTATACATGCACACAAAGAGGAGCTAGTTCCACCATGTGGAGCCATGCTCCCTTTGAACACATGCACTCTTGGTTCCTTCTTTGTTTTCCCTCCCCCTTTTCAGTCATCTTGGTAGTCTACAAGAAGGAAGAACATGCACAGAGAGTAGAGCTGCATGCAGTGGATAAAATATCAGTGTGACTATTTTTTTTATTATTATTTTTATATATATATATATATATATATATATATATACACACTGGTTTGGCTCATTGACAGTTTTTTCCAACATGCAACAAAGTCAGAAACACCGTTTGGTTTTTACCCAAAGCTTTGCCCAAAAGTTTAGTGGCTTAAACAAGCACACCACTATGAGACACACAGACTGTAACACTTGAATGGGTGTGCATAACTGGCACATACTGTTCCTAATATTAGATCTTCCAATAGGTATGTACTACTCACTGATTTTTTTCTTTTCTTGCCTGGATGATCGACCAAGTCTGTGTTGTCTTCCTTCTTCCTCCAACAAAAAGTCCATAGTGGTCTGATCATTCTTGCAGGACAAAGGCTTATGACTGCTATGTTGCTTCTCGCCATGTTGAGTCTTCTAGTGCTCATATCCATATGAAACACTTTACTCAATTGCAAAAGAGTATCTTGCCATTTGCTTCTCTACACCTCATGCAAGCTAATCTGCATTCTAATTTTGCAGAAAATACAACTCACTAGAAACCTGCTCACTCTGCAGTCATTTTTCTTCCTGAGAGTTAATCACAGACATCGCCCTGATTAACTAATCCAATCCAAATAAGGCTATAGTCTTATTTGGATTGGATTGGACTGATTCTGATAATCCAATCCAAATAAGGCTATAGTCATGCTTTTCTTCCTTTTAGCCCTTGAAGGGCTGAACGAGTGCAGACACTTATGTTACAGTAGTGATGTACTTTTCTTCAGTTGCAAAATCATTCGCCATAGTGAAATTGAGACAAATCTCTGTGGTTTGTTTTACTAATGAAGTGTTTCAAGTAGACACTTTGGTGCATTTTCGCTTGTAGTGTTAATGTATCACACACACTCAGACACTCCCACTCATGCATTTGGCTGTCAAAGAAAACAAGTCATAAAAGAATCTGAGAATGAACCTTAAGAAAAGAGCAGAATAAGGGGGTAATTAAACAGTCAAAAAAGAAGCAATGATTTTACTGAGTGAGTGCTCTGAACAGGACGGTGTGTGTGCTTGAAGGACGGCATGTGTGAAAAACATTCACATACAGGAAGTGAGAGAGGCAGTGAAAGTCCCAAAAAAGAGGCGGAGGGGTGGATGGGGAGGCCACTAGGGGTGTGGTAGTGTGGGGAGCCTGGTACAGACCCTACTAAAGGGGGAGTGGGTGCCGGGAACAAAACCCACTAATGCAGGCGGCACTTGAGAAGCGTGGCCCCAAATGAGAGCCGCATGACCAGACTAGGCATTCACATGTTTTTTTTTCTGTCCTGCTCTGCCACACACTCAGTTAAATCCCTGCCCGTCTCTTTCCTGCCTTTCTTACTTTTAAGCTTTTTTTTTTTTTTAGCTGTTTTTGCTTAATTAATATGTAGTGTTGAAATATCCCAATAGAAAATATGAAATGTTGTTATAAATAAAAATCATAAATGCAGAAAGTTTGTCATTTTACATCACACTTGCATGAGAAGTACAAAGATTTTTCAGGCCAGAAGTTTTATCAGAACCCGAATACAGGCTGACAACTTTCTGTCCAAGTTTGAGCTGACTCGCTGCATCATGTTTTGAGTCTGAAACTAAAAGTGACTAGTACTAATCACCTCAAATGCTGGAAAAATGTCACATGCAGTGAAAATAGCCAGCATTAGATCACATTGATTTCTTGAACAGTGAGATGTGAGTTGACCTGTAGCTTGATAACTCTTGAGATATTATGCACATGTAAGCCAATCTGTTGCATGAAGGATGTAGCTGTACCTCCCGGTCACAAGTAACGAGGCACAATATCTGCTCCTGGTTCCCCAGCATTCTATGTGGCTGTTAAACATCAAGACTACAACCTAAAATTACTACACAGCCATTTTTATATCTGACTAAGCCCCCAAAGCCCCCCAGTCTCACAGACCAGTACTGATGAAATTGGATGTCCATATATTGAATGAGCATGCCCTTCCCTATTAGTAACCATTATCATTGTGGATCTGGGTGACCGTTAAAGGAGTATAGTAAATCTGAATCTGAACTATTTATTGTACAGCCACACTGTCAACTGCCCAATGGATCCAAGCAGTGCATGTCTCAGGGTGCACACCGTGTTCACATCCCAGTGCTGCATTCCAAATCCATAAAACATTATTGATCCCAACTAATGTAAGTAGAGCCCCAGTGTATCAGTTGAGTGGATCCAGATGAGGCTCTATTAAAAGGAAGGTGCCACGTGCAGTGCTGTGGCCAGGGCTGTGTGTCTGGTTACAGCGACTTGACAGATAAGCTTTGACACAGTTCAAATTAGGGCTGCACTACATATGGTATTTTTGTCATTGGAGTGTAAGTTTTCCTAGTTAAAAATGAAAGAAAAAGAAAAAGGCTGCGTGTGGTAATAGAATGGCCCAAATTCATAGTTGGAAATAATAGCCCCAGTTACAGGTTTTGTTGAATGAATTTTTTTTTACTATTATTTAGATTATTTATTCATTTTTATAATGAAAGAGCAAAATTAAAGTAAAATTCATGGAATATTGCACTTGTTATTAACCATTGAACAAAAACTTAAATTATTTTGTATTCATTATAGACCAAAACCAACTGGTCTTTTCAGGGTCTGCACATGCATCTTCATCCCACCATCTGAAATATTTTAAAAGCACCAAGCTGTAACAATATACACTTTTTTAAATAGGGTTTACGATGCAAGACTAATTTCGGTTTTCAGTATTGTATGTGTTAAGATCTTGTCTCTGCAGAGCTGTAACTGTCTGATGTGACTCAGAAAAGTAGTTCTCCAGTGAGCATTTTTTTAACACCTCTCTTGCCACCTTTTAACAACCAGCACAAAAAACTCTTAACAAATCACACCCCCTAGAAAGTGAGTTTAGGGGAGAAAAAAACCCGGTCCCATCATTTGAATGTGGGTGAATGAGTCTGTGCCCCGCCCAGTCTGATTCGCTTTACTCTGATAAGCTGCACCCAGTTGCTTAGTAATAATTCCTGACCATGGTTTCCATGAGCTACAGCAATGGAGAGACCGTCAGTCAAAACAGACACAAAAGTAAATTCAGCTGTTTCACATAGGATTTTGGTGTATCGAAATCTGTTATCCGGAAATCACATTTTTCCACAAAAATACATATTATTTTTCTTTATAAAACCAAAAATCTAATTAAAATATCTAATTAAAATATGATTATAATACAAAAGTACATACTTGTTATATTCGTATATAGTTCATAAATGTAATAAAACTGATAAGTAAATCATGAATTGAAACTTTGTATTTATGATTTTAATAATTGAACTTATTGGACATTTTTGGCTGATATTGTGAAGCCATGTCCTCTCTTTGGGTGTGGCTTTGTGTCCAGTGCCAGCACTGGACTCAAGAGCTGTGATTGGGTCCGACATGAAGCCCAGCGTGCTGCTCTCACCCCTCTGAGACAGTAAGATGGAGACTGTATGGCTGATGTATTGATCGGTCTGCTGGACTCTCTCTCCCTCTCTCCCTCTCTCCTTCTCTCTCTCTCTCTCTTTTTCTCTCTCACATTCACAAGCACACACAGAAGAATTGAGTCAGTCTTTCTAAAAATGAATTCCAGCTGCTAAGGGTTCAGCCATGGTCATTGTGGTGCCCTTACATCTTCCTGTGTAGTGTAATAGATCTTTACAGCTGCATTAATATTATAAGTAGCTTATGCCCTTCTCGCTTCTTTTGAGTGTTCAGTTAGTGGGAAATATAGAGTGATTAAGAATTACTGGAGAAGCAGTGTTTCGGCTTTATTGCCAGATATAAAAACACCGTTATTGACTTTAAGCATTCATAAAGATTTCAGAGCCACCGCAGCAGAAGGCAGAGGCATTTCTCTGGAAAGCAGAGGTAAGCGTTTTGGAGGAGCTGTAACACCACAGTAGGCTGCTGAGTGCTGGGAGAGACTGATAAGACATCTGTGCATTTTTTAATCACATATACGCTTCTTGGGGGGTGGTGGAGGGGAGTGAAGCAGGAGTTTCTGTCAATAGTTTACTGCTGATTCCACACCCCTCTAGATTTGCCTGGCAGCGGTGCCCTGTGGAGAAAGCTCTAGTGAAGAGAATCTTAATAATTCACAAACCGTTTCTTTGCTTGCTGAAGCTGACATGCGAGGTTGGAGGTAACCCAGTCGTTAGGCATGCAGGATGGCATAATCGCAAGAAACACAAGACTTCAAACTGAAAGCCCGTTTCACATTCCTGGAGATTGTGTGAAGAGACTGTGTGGTAGCCTCACTGTAAGCTATTGCCAGGCAGCTGCCACATACCAAAAGAACAGCATTGAGTGAACTTGTATGCTCCTGTGAGTCGATGGGCTGCTAAGAGTTGGTGACCTTCAGTAACAGTGTGATGGAAGATGTTACACTGTTGGGTTAAATGGCAAAGAATGTGTCTTAACAATTAACACTATATATAATTAATATGATGCTTCATATTTAAACCCATGCTATTAGAGCATAAGCAGGTCAGTGCTGTAAATATGAGAAAACAATTACCTTTTCCATGGTCATATTCAATACCTTATTTAAAAAAACATGATTATATAATAATAACAATAAATATTACTATATAATGCATTCTAGGCAATCCTGGGCATTGGTGGCCTGGTGGTTAGGACTTGCCTTTGGCTTGCTCTTTGAGGGGTCGGACCCGGTTTCTGTAAAGCTGCTTTGTGACAACGTCAGTTGTAACAAGCACTATATAAATAAACTTGACTTGCCTTTGTGAACCGAAGGTCACAGGTTCAAGTCCTAGCCTGGGAACCACTGAGGTTTCCTGGAACAAGGTACCGTCCCATTACACTGCTTCCCGGGTACTGTTGAAAGCTGCCCGCTGCTCCATGTATGCATGTGTGATGGGTTAAATGCAGAGATCATGTTTCGTTGTGGTGCTTGAGTGTGTTCACAATGACCAATAGTCACGTTCACTTCACTTTTATCAAACCTTTGTCCACCTAGAAACTGGTTTTTGATTACATCACCATGTGCCAGTGTAGTGGTGTCCTAGTGGTTATGGTTGATCGCAAATGAACTGAGCTTAGAATTCACATTGCTGTACATCACTGACTTCTGTATGTTTTAATCCACAGGTTTATAAAGGGCTAGACATCATCACTAATAAGGTGACGTCGAAGGAGCAGGCGCAGTGCCCCCATCACATGATCAGCTTTGTGGATCCACTAGTGAGCAGCTACACAGTGGTGGACTTCAGGAACAGAGTTTTGTCTCTAATATCCTTTTACGCTGCACAAACCCACAGTTGATAGTTTACAGATTGCATGAAATTTCAGAACAGCTAAATGTCCTAAAGGCTTCTTAGTGTTAGTTCATGTTGTAGAAGGTTTGGGTAGTCTTTACCTCCCCCTTTCTCTTCATTGGTGTGAATAATTCAAGATCAGCTGTTTGGCTGTCCCTGTAGATGTGCCTTTTGTGAGCTCTGCAGCAGGAAAATCGAAATAAAGAAATTTACTGCAATCACCCCCAAGTCCAATTTCAGCTGTCATCATTTCTGTAGTTATATTCAGTGATAACCTTTTACAGCATGAAATACTGTAAGCTAGAAACCAGAAGGTATTTTAAAATGTTTTATTCAATATTAAAAAAAAAACAAAATATGATCTAAAATATCATTAAATGATGTACTGAAATAATATACTTAATCTGATTATTATACATTTACTGAAATAATGTATATTTATTATGTAATAATATACTTTTAATATGATAAAATTATAATTATTTAATAATTTAATTATAAATACAGTTTTACAATACAATAATATAAAATAAATATAGAATAATTTAATATAATAGACTGTTTTCTTTTTAAAAAATGAAAGAAAAATATATGAGCACTGGTAGCCTAGTGGTTAGGGACTTGCCCATGTGATCGGGGGGTGGGGTGGTCACAGTGACTAATTAGTCACATTCATGTTTCACTTTCACTTACATACGTAGAAAATGGTAATTATTCTGGATGCTTCTACAGTTTTACAGCGTCCTACAAATTCCTGTTAAGTTATAAAGTCTAACATGATGTTAGCCATTTAGTGCATATGTCTTCAGCATTTTTT
The DNA here is from genome assembly GCA_037974385.1 of Arnoldichthys spilopterus. Classification (NCBI taxonomy): domain Eukaryota; kingdom Metazoa; phylum Chordata; class Actinopteri; order Characiformes; family Lepidarchidae; genus Arnoldichthys; species Arnoldichthys spilopterus. Next base: position 17,559,033 of record JBBPDA010000138.1, on the reverse strand, counting down.
TTATTGAAAAAGCTTATTTAGTTATTTGTTGTGATTTAGCACTATTGGGACATTCATGCCGGTGGTGTAAATTTTTGTGAATTAAGTTGATTTGTTTGAATGTGGTGTTTTTCTTGTGCTTCATGAAATGCTGTGGCATTTCCCAGTGGTTTAAGAATGTGAACTGTGAGTCTGCTACCATGCGTTCTAGGTTTCTGGACTTCTGTGTGGGCATGGGCACGCCTGCTGCAGGAGTGTATTTTGGTGGAAAGTGAGTGCTGATCGTTGAGGATATTAATAGATTGGGGGGATGCTCTCTGTGTGTTTGATAGCTGTGAGGAGGAGTCACTCTGAGACCAGAGGCATGGCATTATGGACACGTATAGACACGAACACTCCCAGTACATCCGCGCACAGATAATACTGGCTGATGTTCAGCATTTAATTTAGTTGGCACTACAGATTATCTCTCTCACCATCAGCTGCAGCTGCTGTTTTAGCATATTCACTCTAATGCTTTCTATTCTGCTCTGGTACATGAGTGAAAGTCTAATTGATGCTCATGATATCACAGGAAACGGGTGTTGTCTTCATTCAATGAAAGATGAAGCTGCTTTCTGAGGCTATACCTCTCTGTCCCCATCATTCTCATTAGCTCTCTCTCTCTCTCTCTCTCTCTCTCTCTCTCTCTCTCTCTCTCTCTCTCTCTCTCTCTCTCTCTCTCTCTCTCTCATTCTCATATATCTTTCTTATATTTTCTTTCTCTCAGTCTCATATTCTCTCTCTCTCTCTCTCTCTCTCTCTCTCTCTCTCATGCTCTCTTTCTCATGCGCGCTCTCGTGCTCTCTCTTTCTCATGCGCTCTCTCTCTCTCTCTCTCTCTCTCTCTCTCATATTCTCTCACTCACTTTCTCTCTCTCTCATATTCTCTCACTCACTCTCTGATATTCTCTGACTCCCGCGCTTGCTTCCCATGTCCCCCAAGGAGAACTGGATGAAGCAGGGTGGTGATGGTGGGTGTGTGGTGGAGAATGAGCGCTTATGGGCCTTGCCTTGTCAGATCAGTTATCTAATTACTCCAGGGAGGCTCTGCTGCTCTTTACTATAATCTGCACAGACGTGTAGAGGAACAGAAGTAATTGTCAGCACTGACAGCTATCCAAGTGCATTTCTGAGCCCTAGTTTCACTGCCATGCACTGTGGATCAAACATTTGGAGACACACTGAGCTTTTTAAAATGAAGTACAGTTTTAAATGTTTTCTTTCTCAGATGCCATATTTTTGACTGCGCTAAAGTAACAGTTACATGCCCCTTATATTTTAAGCTTGTACTGTCAGCACTTGAACGTCTAATCACCTTTGGAGCAAAAGATGTTCAATATGTACTATATGATATAGCAATCCTTTTGAGAAGAAAATTGTTCAAATTACTTCAAATATCTGTGTTTGTCTAATGTCAGATATTAATGGAAGTGACTAATTTCGTAATTGTAAACATATTGTCACACACAAAGTGCACCACAATAAAACTGCATTTAACCCATTACAAAGCACCAGTGTAGTGCTACCCAGAGCCAGGACTTGAACCTGCTACAATCTGTTTACAAGGGCAGGGCCCTAACCCCTAGGCTACTGTGACTACCTAGTTATTTACCTAACTGATAAATGGCAGGGTGTGAATTTTAAAAAGAATGGAGGCTGACGGTGAACTATTGATGAGTAAAACAGACTCAAAATAGATTTGTTGAATAAATGTTTTTAGATGTGATCCCAGACAAAAACATTTTTATTGTAGTTTTCATTTATTTTTGAATAGTCTTTTACATACGATTATATTTCAGATTAACTTGTCTCCTTAACACAGTACATAGAGGACATGCATCACCATGAGAAACTGCCAATCATCGTTGGAGGCACCAACTACTACATTGAATCCATATTATGGAAAGTTCTTGTTGATACTGGGGTAAACACATGAATATGTTGTGTATACTAATTATGAAAACCAGAATATTCCGCATCCATGATCAAATGTGAACAGGTGTCTCTTGTCTGGCTGCAGCAGGAGGATGGCACCGACTTGAAGGCTGAACTTGAGAAGCTGGGAGGTCCTGAACTACACAAACGACTGATGGAAGTGGATCCAGATATGGCGGCCATGTTGCATCCCCATGATGCACGCAAGATTGCAAGGTAGCCAGTGAAGTTGTCCAGGAAGTGTTTTGATCAGGGTAATCCAACCCTGCTCCTGGAGATGTTTAATTAAAGCTCTTATGTCTCACGCCAGCCTAGTCCATTTTGGTTTAACATTGGCGTTGTATTAAATATCTGGAAAGTAATGTCTTCAGAGGTAATGATTGGCAGCTCTGTTCTGATCTCTAATTTAATTTTAACCATAATTTCCATCAGTAGGATTTATTACATCTGTTTTAATTCTCAGCCATACAAAAGGTTGCATCAAACCCAGAATAGCCTTTCTTTTGACAGTTTGAAATCTAAATAGTTTAAAATTGTGAAATGTACCATTCTGGAAATAGTTTAATAGAAACCAGACATCCAAATTGTTTAATTACATGAAAAGCTGAACTAAATGTTCAGACGTATCTAGACAGCCCCTCCTAATTAGATAATTCATAGCCTTTAAGCTTTAATTAGTTAATGCATCAAATTTAATGCTTATAATTGCATACACGCAGCTTTTGAATATAGAAAAGCTTTGCCAATACAAGAGGACAATCTGGAGCAGCTGCACATGGTCACCATGTAGCTGAATGTTGGAATGAGTAATAAGCCTCCCAGAATTGGGCACTGATTTTGGTCCTCTGGAATGGTGATGTCCCTCCAGTACCTCTGTCATGAATTGCATTGTTTTGATCCAGAACTAGTCATTCAACATCAGTACCTGGCCTCACCAATGCTCTCATGATTGAATGCAAGAAAATGCTCACAGCAGTGTTACAAGTGCAACTAGTGTAAAGCCTCCCTAGAATAGTAGAGGCTGTTACTGCAGCAAAGGGGGGATAATCTCCTTTTATACCTGAGATTTCAGAAAGAATGCTGAAGGAACAGTTGGACATATAGTGTGTTTTACATAAAATTATTTAAGGGTGTAATGCAGAATGCATTGCCAGTTTTCTTAAACATAGTTTTACAGTAATGTTGATTTTGCCTTATTATTTTAAAATAATGGCAGAGATGTGTATGCAGGGTGTTGTAGGATAAAATGGTACCCACAAACAACCTGAATGGCTTTGTTTTCATCTTGATAATTCAAGTATTCACCAATAGTGAGAAATCAGTAAGAACAGAAGGTATACTGAGGTATCATGGGTATAATCATTTCAGTCCGTCCCCCGAATCCTTTTTGGTGGTTAATTCTGGCACCAGTTGGCAAAATCTGTCTCTCCACCTGTGTGAAGTAGTTGCCTGGGGCTGTGTGAGCCTGCCATGTCACACACTCATTTTGCTGTGCTTTGATTGGTGTTTGATCACTATCAAGGGGCCAATTAGCACCTCTGCTTTGGGTTTTAATTCTGGCTTAGCTTATTTGGCTAATTGATGCCATCCTTTGTGCCATAGCATCATGTTTTGCTTCAGTTCCACACTCCCTCTGTCTGTAATAGATATGCTGATTTTGAAATGGCCTCCTTTCTCACAGTTCAGACAGCGGCCTCGGACACTGCAGTTATCTGCTCAGCTGTAAATTCACCTTGTAGATAGACCATCAAAAAGGCAGCAGGCTGGGTGTTAAATTTGGAGAGCACTGTGATGCCTCATTCTAGGACCCTCTCTCAGATGTCTCTGAGTAAATTGAGGATTTAGTCATATACAGATTAGTCACAACATTAAAACCAGCAAGTGAAAAGTCAATTCTTGAAGTTGGTCAGAACATCTCCTGAACGGCAGGTCTCTAGTGTGTTCCTGGTATACAGTGGTTAGTACCTCCCAGTACAGTGGTCCAGGGAAGGTCACCTGTGAACTGGAAAAGGTCATGGAAAGTCTCAGTTCAGTGGCCAAAAGCTCATTGATTTGTATGGGGAACCTGTCTTGTCTGATTCCACTGAATAGGTATCATAGCACATACTGCTTAAAACTGCTCAGAACGCGCAGTGTAAAACACACCAGGTGCAGACTATTCAGAGTGCTCTTGGTGACTACTGCCTACTGCTAAAAGCACCTATAATATTCTTGGGATCACCAGAACTGGGCCATGGAACAATGGAAGAAGCTGATCTGGTCATGTTTTCCTTTTACATAGTGTGGATGGCCAGGTACATGTTCCTCACTTAATTGAGGAAATAATCACAATGCACTATGAGAAGAAGGTGAGCTGAGTGAAAATGGCAGTGTGGTACTGTCTTGCTGTGATGTGCTTCACTGCTGTAAAGCCTTGTTTTGTCATTCAATGTGTATGCTACTTTGACATGTACCACCTAACTAAACATAGCTGCAGACCGAGTAGACCCCTTCATGAAAACAGTATGACCTAATAGCAGTGGCCCCTTTTAGCCGATTAATGCATCCTGCAACACTGCAAAAACTTCAGGAATGGGTTGAGGAATGTGACAAGAGTTTAAGGTGTTGACTTGGCATCTGCTGGATGTCCTGGGCAAATTAGTCTGATCCATGGAGGATCCATTCATTAAGGATCTGCTGGTAATGTGTTGTTTTCAGATACCACCGCACACCTTCAGAGGTCTTGTAGAGTCCTTGCCTTGAACGATCAGAGCTGCTTTGAAGGCATGAGGGGAGGGGTCCTGCCCAATATTAGACAATTAGTTTTAATTTTATGTTTAATTAATGTATGTTGTGTGTTTAAGACTTGTGAGCTTTTTTACTGATGCTAAACATTCTGCAAATTCAGCAATAGGGTGAACACAATCTTTTTTTTTTTTTTTTTTTCTCCCCCGCTAATACTGTATGAAGCCCATTGAGGGTTTACAAAGGCTTAAGCAACTCCAATCAAATTAACTGCTTTCTGTCAGTATCAGAATAAAACTAACTGTTTTTCTTTTTTGTAATTTTGTATTTGTCTGTGTGATCGGGAAATATCTGTGTACATAGTGTCAAAATTTCATGCTGTACAGACTAAAATAAATGGTCCAATAATGACTTTCAGTAAATTACATGATGAATTACATGTAAATTACAAAGATGATGTTTTCCTTCTCTTGTAAAGTTACTTTTTTGGAGATTCATGGTTTTGTTCTGACAATGAAGTTATAAATACACCACTAAAGCATTAGAATGTTACTTTGTTCTTGTTCTTTCTAACAAACTGTTATCCAGCTTGTGTGTTAGGATAATTCACTGTTCTCTTAATTCTCTTAATTTTCTCAGTATTCTAAAAAATTCACAGTTAAACTTGAGTTGTTTTTTTTAACTAAAATGATCACAGTCCAGAATGTTTATACACTTTTTTGGAATTGTTGTATAAATCTGTTGATTAGTTTAAATTGACCAGGCCTGAAGTTTCCTTTATGTAGTTGATCATTTCTAAGGTTGGTTGATTAATTGACTGAATTGTTCATTACTGCACTGTATACATTGGCAGGAGTCTTCAGGTATACCAGGAGACTGGTGTCCAGCACAGCCATCTGTTGGAGAAGCAGCGAGAGCAGAATGGAGGAGATGGTCTTGGGGGTCCTCTGCGCTTCTCTGACCCCTGCATCTTCTGGCTTCACTCCAACATGGATGGTATGATAGGTCCCCAGTTTGTGTAGATTCACCAGAATAAGCTAGGGTGAAGATGATGGTGACTATTTCTCCGTTTTTAGTTTTGGATAAGAGGCTGGACAAGCGTGTGGATGAGATGCTGTCTTCAGGACTGATTGACGAGCTGAAAGATTTTCACAAGCGCTTCAATGAGACGAAAATCAAGGAGAGCAGGTGATTAACAGGAATAAACACCATTTAGAATGGTTCAAATGGAATTCAGGTGATGTAATGACATTCCAGTATCCTCAGTCAACACAGATGTCTTGCTCTATATTTCTTGTCACTGTGCCAAGTGGAGAACTGTGGTCTCTATAGTCATCTGAAAATAGTCTTAATATTTCCTAACAGACAGAAATGAATGAATGAGGTATTTAACAGGCAGAACCTGTTTTCTGAAGTTTCGTTGTTTAACATGTTCTAGCCTGTTGATGCTGAGACACTCTCCTTAAAGATTACAGAGAAAGTGGACTAGCATTGTGGACTAATATATGATGATCAGATCAGATGTGAAAGCTTTTTCTGTTTATGTTCCTAGCTCTGAACAGTTATTTTTCCCCATTTAAGTGTAGTGAGAATCTACTCACATTTTGGTGACTCTTTAGCAAAGGCACACAGTGTTTGAAACTTGACACTGGTAATGGTGTCAGGGTGCTTGGAGGTGCAGAGGGATCATATTGTCATTCATGTTAAGCTGCATTCACAAGAAGCTGGAGGCTCAACCAGGAAGCTTTTAAGGAAACTGACATAGTGGAAAAAAGTTAAATGTGCATTATGCTTAATTTTTTAGTATCACACAATTTTATTACGGTTTGATCAGTAAAGCTCCTTTGTAAAGTTTAAACTTTCTCTAAAAGGCTGAGCCTGTACAAGTACAAAATGGCAATTATAGACTGTCATTCAATGAGTCATCGTAATTGTCTCTGAAACAATGAATAAATGCATATTTTATTAAAAAATAGGTTTACATAGTTCTCCCAAGTGACATATCTTTTACAATATTGTCCAGAGATTGAGTTCAAATCCTGAAAATGCTGCAAGTCTAACGGGAATAATTAACTGTTTAATTGACTGTAAAAACACACAGTATATAAAATGCGGAACAAAGTAGTCTTCTATACTTTTCCAAATTTTTGTTTTACTGTGCCAGTGCCTGTCTGTTCCCTCTTACCAACACCCCAAGAAAAATGAAATCTAGTGATGTGTCTCCTTGTATCAAGAGATATCTTTCATTATTGAGAAATGATGTATTTGCTTTATTGCTCACTTCTGATTTAAGGATGATCAGTTAAAAATTAAAGAGGAGCCTTGTCCAGAGTGTAGCACCATGTCAACTATAGCTGGATATGGTTTGAAAATGGTCAGCACTGATGGCGACCAGTCATCTCTGAATAAAATAATGCAGCATTTATTCTGAAAGCATATGGTCTTATGACCACTGTTTATTATAGTATCTCAGTAATATGGATATAAAAACAAAAAATCAGCTGCTTAACCTACCTAAATCAGGGAGTTTCAGCAGGTGAAATGGTGGTGTCTCTTATTTATGTAGTTCTGAAGTGCAGCAATTCTTGACATTGACATCACATTTATATGCTCTATTTTTATTCTCCTTGCTTTTTTGATATATTTCTTGTATCAGTATTAGTTCTAATAATCCTTCATGATGTACTTTTATGTACAGGGCACTGATTTATTCCCTCTTTTTTGGTACTTGTTAAAAGCAGGAATGTTTATTCAATATTTTGCATACTGAATTTTTGCTTTTTATCTATTTTACCTTAATATCAAAACACTTTCCGAGGAAAAGGCAAGAGATCCCATTACTGGTTGGTGGTGGGACAAAAATGTAATCTTATGATACAATTAAGATACACGTCACAATAAGTGTATTTTATCACTTGAGAAGTTGGAATATGCAAAAAGCTCTAGTTGCCACATTTAACATCTATTGTAAAAAAATAAAATTAATAAAAAATAATTTATACAGCATTAGTTCTATTAAGCAAGATCATGCTGTTTGTAATGATGCACTGGTGTTCCTTAAGCACTTGTGATATGATTTAGAAAAACATATTGATCTTATTTAAATAATTACAAAAACCTCATAATAATGCTCTGGATAATTAAAAAAATATGTATTTGTGTAGCACATTTCATACATTACAAATAGAGATAAATGACTAAAAATAAAAAAAGTATGCAAGTAAGCAATAAAATCAGTATAATTAAGTTAAATCTTATGTTCACTTGATATGTGAGTAGATTACTGCAATTAAGGAAAATGAGTAATTCCTTTTTATTCTAACATACTATATGGTCCTTGTCATCCTGGAATGCTGTGTGTGCCATCAGGCCAAGGGTGTGTTTGGGGAGAAAGTGATGTGTGTGCATAAGTGACTGAATCACAGGTAGGGCTGTTCTGTGGGAGTGAGTAAAGCTGGTAGCTTTACAGTTTCCTTCTGCACTGAAGCCTTACTTCAGTGCAGGAGTGTTCACTGTTACAGGTTGTGTATTGGGCGATAACAGAATGTGCCTGCTGACAGTTAATTGAGTTGCCACTCTGATGGTCTCCAGTGACTGTTAAAAAAATAGTAGTTCATTTATTGATTTATTTTATGCAAGCCACAGCAAGACACTAGTATTTCTGCATGCCAACATCACTACTCATTTAAGCATGTTGGGTGGTGTAGTCTAAATTTATACCACATTTATTGTACATAAAATGCGTTATAAATTAGGAATTGGATTAGAAACCTTGCTCTGTGACCGTGTTGAGGCAGATGGGCCACTTTGTGTTGTTGTTGATGGATTATTGTGCCTGCACAGAAAGCCGCCTACGTTATAGCCTGAGTTATAGGGCGTCATAAAACCAACTGTTCAGCATCAGACATTAGACAAAACCTAAAAGACCCAGTCATGTTTTCAACTCTTAGTTTCAAAAAAATTGACAATTAATAAAAAAGTTGCAACATTTTAAATCTAAATATTTACAAGTTTACTTGCACATAGCATGTGTATTACACGCAACTTTGTTCACTGTATACTGCATATATAACACCATATATCTGATGAACAAAGGGGATAAGGCTTGGCTAATTACAGGCACCACAGCATCAGACAAGTTTGACATTTGCATTTTAGTTGTTTCTTACTAGATGGTTATTTTAATGTACAGATATCCTGTTTACCTTATCTGTTATTAAAAGAAGGCATGTTTAGTTTGCAGTTAAAATAAAAGAAACCATTATTGATTTTGTAGTCTGGACTTTTGCTTGCTGGTTGTGCAGTGATATTGGCTGATTGGCTGCACTGCGGAATGTCTGGGCGTTCTGTGGGTGGATGTTGATGACACAGCGCTGTCTGGGGTCCAGGGATGGGTGGGGTTGCAGAGAATTGATGTGTTGGTGGCTGACTGCCCAGAGTCCTGTCGCGACAGTCAGAGCCCCGCCCCCATCTGACCTTCCCTGCCCCCCAATCAGCTACTGTCTCAACTCAGGTTAACAGCAGCAGCGGCTGACCATCCTCTGACTGCGCAAACTGGCCACCCAAGCACTTTTCTCCCTCTCCACTTTCACTAGGCTTCTCTCCCACTTTCACCGGCGCTCATCCCTCCACTTTGCCTTTGTCTGCCTCTCTTCCGCCGGACGTCTCGCCTTTCACACAGTGCCGTCCGTCACTAAGCAGGAAGGTCAAGCTCTGCTCTCTAGTCTCTCTCTCTCACTCTTTGTGTCACACATGCACACACATCCCTCTTTCTGTTTAGATAGCGCTGTTTATTAGTTTCTGGTGTTTCTAGTTTTTTTTCTACATCAAATTCACTGATGGCAGAATGTGCAGGATCCATAGCCCAAAGGTAGCATGTGAATATAGCATATGAAGTTGCCTAAACATTTCTCTCAGCCAATAAGAGAATGCATTTTTACATATAGAGAATATTACTATTATTTATACTCCTATTTTCTTTTATTTGGTTATTTTAGTAACTGTGTAAAGTAATAGTTAGTCAAAAAATGCCTGAACCATGACACCACACACTTTTTATTGATCATCCAACACTACCTGACCTAATACTCCTGTGCCTGAATGCAGTTCTCACAGTAATGTTCCAGTATTATATAAAGCCTTCCTAGAGGAGTATGTGGGTTGCGCTCAAAAAAATAAAGAAAATGGATGGAGATACAACTCTTTCTTGCTCATATCGAAGCTCCTATAGTTTCCAGGAATTTTAGTATGGCCACAAGGTGATAAACAGACATGGTGATAATTTAGAAATTTCAAACCATACAAATTTAACAAATGTGTAATAGGATTGTTGTCATGTCGAGTGTCCTTTCCATTGGGTCTTTTTGTTAAGAAAATCTAGCTAATTTTAGTTTGAACAAAAACTCCTTCTTTTAAAAAAGCTGTGCTTTGTTCTGATCTGTGTTTCAGTCAGGACTACCAGCATGGCATCTTCCAGTCCATTGGGTTTAAAGAGTTCCATGAATACCTCACGGCCGGAGCGGACGTCAGTCAGGAGGAAGTAGAGAAGTTAAAAATGAAAGGTGATGCCCTCATCTGCCACCAAGCATGACTTCACTCTTAAACTGCTTGATCATTTCCTTTACAGTTCATTGTTGGAATGCCCCAGTGCATCCTGGGTATAGGGTCTCAGGCTTTGTCCAAAGAAAGTGTAAAGGATTACAATGGTCTTAAGTTTTATTGAGAATGCTTTCCAGTTTCTCTGTGATATTTCTTTTGTCTGGGACTGCATAGATGTAGATATTTAGATGTAGATATTTGCCTCAGATATGGTTCTTAATTCTTCTTCAGTTGTGCTTTCACTGAACCTGCTTTCTGTGCAGTAGGTCTGCAATGTATTCAGAGTTGAGAATAAGGATTAAAGGGAGCACAGCATACAAAACAAACCTGTCTACTGAACATAAAAGGGGAATGTGACTGACTGATTTATAAAAGATCAGAATTTGTTGCAAAAAGTCCCTTCTGGAACATATGCTGTGATCAGCCACCATCACCTCTTTGTACTTTGAAGACTGAGGAGAGATCACCCCTTATGCGCACCATGTTCTACAGACAGCAGCTGCATCACGGTCTGCTTTGGGAGTTGTGCCACCTCAGGCCATGAGGACTCTCACTACAGCGCATGGTGGGTATTACTAAGAATATCACTGGGGTCTCTCTTCCTCTTGTCATCTACACCACTTGCTAGATCTGCAGAGCCACCAGCATTGTTGTTTACTCCACATACCTCTCCCATACAATTTTCTCCCTTCTGTCCTTGGCGAACGGTACAAAGTGTACAGACCTTTGCCAGGATGGGAAATAGCTTCTACCCTCAGACCATTGGACTCTACATGCAGACAGACTACTGAACTGAACTCACTAAAATGTTTGCATTTTGCTTTTTTTTTTTTCATATATTCATGTACTGTTATATTGAATTTTAAATCTCTGTGGCTCTTATTGAGCATGATCTTTCCGGGCAGTATTTGCTCTTTAGTTGTTCTTTACCTAAAAACTCTTTACCCTATAAAGCTTATGTATTTACACATTTAATGCTATAATACAGGACATGATCCAATGCGGTTTTCACACACACTTACCACTCTCTCTGCTTGTTGTCAGCTGCACTGTGCTCTGTCCTATTGCATTGTTTGCTCATTGTTTTCTTATGTTGCACAATAATCTTAGAGGAAAATTTTGTTTCCTGGTATACAGATACAATGAAAATAAAACACCTAATTGACTAGTTGTAATACTCAAATGCAAATGCTGTTCTCTTGTAGCACTGTAATACTATCCTGCTCTAGTGCTGTACTAATCTAGTACTCCTATAGTACTGAATGCTGTACTTCTTCAGTACTGTAGTGCTGCTGTATATTAGTGTTTTAATGCTGCACTATCTCTCTCTCTCTCTCTCTCTCTCTTTTTTTTTTCTCTCTCTTTCTCATTCTCTCTCTCCCTCTCTGTGTGTGTGTGTGTGTGCATGCCTCTTTTTCGTACTGTACTGTTGTCAACCGGGATCACAGATTAGGACAGTGACCTAATCCTGGTTTGAATCTATCTGTCTATCTGCCATTAGAATCAACCATTACTCTGTATGTGTGTGTGTTTTGGTGTTTTATGCAAGTCAATGAAGCGTTAGGCTTGATTTCAGATCTGTACACACACTCAAGCTCAGGATGGGTCCCTCTAAATCTACTAGAGGAGATCCTGTTGCAGTGTGGTGGAGAGGAAAAGATCTTTTGGTGCCTTGAGGAATATTGGCAGGGCCACTTACCCGTGTAGTTGAATTCAGTTTTGTCTCTATGCTCCTCTCACAGGTATTGAGGCCCTGAAGCAGGCAACACGTCGTTATGCTCGGAAGCAGAACAAGTGGGTCCGCAACCGATTCCTAAAGAGTAAGAGTGCAGAACTTTCATCCTTTCACCAAAGCAAACATCATGACCATTAGCAAAATAGTCTGCTGAATTATAATGTGAGCATGCCTCTGCTTTTCGTCTTCTCTTTTGCTTCTCTTCGCTTCTTAAGTATTAAATGTTGGGTGTGAGCAACCAGGGAAGAGGGGGAGCAGCTTATTTCTGGTGTTCGGGGGCAGCATAACACACAGTATAGCCTGTCCAACTGGGATATGCTGTAAACATCAGAAGAAGCAATGGCTATTTTTACTGAAAATAGCCACTTCACTGACCTACCTAATATTGAGTAGGTCCCCCTCGTGCAGCCAAAACAGCTCTGACTGTTGTGCACTGTATGTTCTGAGACCTTGCCACAATAGCCAGCATTGACATTTTGTGCAACAGGATCTTCTCTTTGGAATCAGACTACGCATAATTGACCCTTGAGTGCTAATGACCCTGTTGCCGATTCACCAGTTGTCCTTCATTGAATTACTTTTGGTAGGTACTCACTACTGCACACCTGGAACACTCCATATGACCTGCAGTTTTGGAGGTGCTCTGACTAAGTTGTCTCAATAAAGCCATTGCCAAGTGGCTTTAGATCCTTATGCTCACCCATTTTTCCTGCTTCAGCACTTTTAAAAACTTTAAAAACGGACTATTCGCTTGCTGCCTAATATATCCCACCACACGACAGGTGCCATTGTAATGAAATCGTCAATCTTATTCAGTCTACTTGTCAGTGGTGTTAATGTTTTGGCTCATTGGTTTATGTCATTCTTCATGTTAATGCTTTTCTGTCAAGGGTTAAGTCTTTTTCTGATGCTACATTGCTGTGTGCCTCAGGAGCTGCTCCGCTGAACACATGAATGCACAGTACATGCAGATTACAGATGACTTGATGTGTGTTCTTGGGTCCACAGTAGACACTGGTGTCATGCATGTCTGTATCGTGTGTGTGTGTGTGTGTGAGAGAGAGAGAGTGTCTCTTTTCACTCCACTCTCGGCATGGTTTAATGGCTGGGCAATCACAGCCTCCTTTAACGAGATGGGATTCGCACAGACCATTAAACACACAAACAAGGCAGCAGCCACAGCCTGCATGGGCCTCCTGCTCTGAATGCCCTGGGCTTCTGGCCTTGTTGTGCACACTACTGGCTGGATAAAGGAGCAAACCAAGTGTAAAGAAGGAAAAGTGACAAACGTGGCTGCAAAAGCAGACACTTGAAGCACAGTGGTACCTAGTATATAGCCAAAATTTTAGCAAGTGGCTGTTTTATGCTAACTAAATCTTTTCTGGTGTTTTTCTTATTAAAGGGATATAAACTGAACATCACAATTGTAATGGGAACCATATGTCTGAAATGTTTGACTTTCTAAAAGCTTCATCACAGAAAGCTATTTCAGGGTATTGTAAGCCAAAACAGCATATTTTGTTTTTTTTATGATCGTTACATACAAAAAATGTCAAGAGGCGATCATGAAATCATTAGTGTCATCAGATATTTGCTGGGAAAACTAATACTGTATTTGGCAGATTTGTATGTAAAAAATCATCTGCGTCAACCTACAAATCCCACATTGGTTTATTTATAATCTTTTAGTACCATTTGTTTTTATGACTTATTTCTGCAGTGTCTAAGCCTAAACTAGGAATGCATGATGATATCAGAATCATATGGGTATCAGTAGATAAATGAACTCTACCATTGGACAGATGTTGAGATTTGATGGATTCAAACCATATTAGATTGATTCATCAGGCTCTGGAAGGACAGGATGTCTAAGTGACAATGGAATCTTGTGCTAAAGTGCTAAAAATAATTTCTTTTTTCTCATTTTAGGTTTATGGAAATAAATATAAGTTAAATGTGAATAATGTAAATGTAGCCCCAGTTTCTGTATTTTTAAAAACATTGTTTTCTATTGGCAGATATCAGGCAGATATTAGGGTGATGTTCAACTCTGACATTGATGCATCCCTAGATATTTTTATGGTAGACATTGTGACCCTTGTTTGAGAACCCTCTGAATGACCAACATCTTAGTGCTTTATTTATTCTGATTTTTTTATTTTGATGGAATTTTTAATTCCCCTTTAATTAAAAAGTAACTGAGAATTAAACCATGAAAGAGTCCCTAAATGTTTGACAGACTATGTATTTGAGGAAGATAAGGTCAAAAAGTGTAGAGGCTGTGTTCTGCATGCAGATAAAGTGGGGAGAGAAAAAACAGGGCGTGATGGAGAGAAACATTAAGCAGGCTCTGGTTGTCTGTAACTGGATATGCTTGAGGCTTTTTTTCCTTCTGAACTTGAGTTCTACCCTCATATTTCCTTCTCCCTCCTCCAACCCCTCCTACCATCCATCTATCCATCCATCCTTTCCATGTTTTTCCTGTAATGGTCCACCATCCTGTGGGACCCCCTTTGATCCTTTTCCCGGTCTGCTCATTGACTGGATGTCAACCCTCCCTCCTCCCACGCCTCCTCCACCACCACATGTCCTTACTGTTCCTCCACAACAGCAGAGTGTGTCTCGGATTTCCTGTGCTAGCCGTTTATCTCCTACCCCCCACCGCTCCACCCACCCAATACCACCAAGCAGTCATTGTTTCCCCAGAGTTGCCTGCAGGCTCTGCCTGCTGTACTGCAGCTCTGAGGCTACTGTGTTGAAGATGGCCCTCTGTCCACTCCCTCTTGGCCTATTAGCAATCCAGTTAGAGCTAAAAGGATGGAGTGGAAACAGTGGCTAAACCTGATTAAGTGTTTGTCTGTCTCCCGCCATATGGCCCCACACCCTGCTGCCCTAGGCCTGCCATAAAGCTTTCTTTGGGCTAGTGTGAAAGACTGCCTTCATACGTTTTTAAATATGTAAATGCCTTGACCTCATGATAATGATCACATTTCATGATTCGATTTTACTCCTATTCAGTTTGATTCATTTTTAATACATTTCAGAATTTATTGTTAAAGTACAACTTTTCATTTTTGAAAACTTCTAGATTATTTATTTTGACATGTACTTTATTAAATTAATAAATTAGTAAATTATGATCAATTATTCTTCAGACATTCCAAAAAGCTTTCTGAACGATGCATAAAGACAGTGTTCCAAACCTCTTGTTTTTTTTTTTTTAACCAAAAATATTGTATTTGAATTGCAGAGAGTTCGTTTGGTTGGTCCTTGTGAGACCTTGTCCATCTGACCCATGTGTCACAAAGTTCTCTGTGCCTCAATCAGCACTACCCTCAGCTCACAGAGCTGGGTTTAAGCTTATAGACTTCTACGCTACCTTTAGTACTTGACCTACTAGCCTACTCCATACACTGTCAGCTGATCACTTACCCTCCTGCTGTTACAACTACACTACTGTTGTCCTCGCCAGACCTTTTTCTTTTCCTTACATTGCCTTTATTGGACTCCTGACCTGCTTTTGGTCAAAGTTAAGCCCCCTCCCCCCACCTCTAGGGCCTCATGGGGCCCTCAGCTGACCGCTCTAATCTGGTCAGCATTAGCTGGCTGCTTGGAATTTGCCGGTATGGTGGGAGCCAGGAGCATGAAGCCATGGAAGGATTTAAGGCCCCCTGGAGTGCTGAGGTTTGACTCTTTGTCGTCTTCCTGTAGGAGGCAGCACTGATGGGAGGAGATTATTCAGTCATTATTGGGAATGGAGCATTTTTTAATTATCATTGTAAATTATTTGGACACCAAGAGCTTTAATTTAATTAAAAAATATAAAAGGCTGTTTTATGCTTCAGGGCTGTAACCCATAGTTTACAAAGTTGATTAGTCCATGACATTGATTCTTTATAACAGTAACATTGCGTTAACAGAAGTTAGGGAAAACATATGTAGGTCATTGAAGTTATTTTTGATTTCAGGTTGACCTTTTTCACACTGCTGGTTTGTGTCCTCCGTCCAGCGTGATCCATTAAACCATTCATCCATCTATTTTCTAAACCGCTTCTACCATTTCGGGTCACGGGGAAGCTGACTATGGGCCCAAGGCAGGGTTCACCCAGGGCAGAATGCCATCCCATCGCTGGGCAACACAGAGAGAGACACACACACCCACAAACTTTCTTTCTCACCTATGGGCAATTTAGAGTATCATTAATTGAACAGTAGGAGGAAACCAGAGCACCTGGACGAAACCCAAGCTAACACTGGAAGAGCTTGCAAACTTCATACAGGACCCAAGGACCTTCTTGTTGTGAGATGACCGCTCTAACCACTGCACTACTGTGCCACCCCGCATGATACCCTACCATTTTAATTCAAATTCCATAAATTTTCCATAATCTTTATTAAATGTGTAATAAAGTGTAGTGATTCTTCACCTCCCCTTTGCAGTTGTTAGTTGGAGCCCTGGGGATGTATGTGTAAGTATGTGTAAGAAGCACAAAGGCTCTGTGTTGGGTGTTAGTAAGTGTCTATCACTGTTTGATTAGAGGCAGGGTATTATTTGTCTGAACACAGGGTTTCATTTCTTTGGCGAAAGAATGGATAATGCTACCCCCTACACTCTTTTTCCTGAATGGCCATTGTTGGCTGTGCATTGAACTGTACACTGACTGTTACTGAATTAGACAAGCCAATGTTTTGAATGATGAGGCCTGGCCCAGACTGACCCCGCAGTGGCTTGGAGGGGAAACCTCCCACAGAATAGTCTGTGTGTCAGTAATAGAGAGGAACATGCAGGCACTGCTGCTCACACGTTACAGGAGTTAATTGACTTATCCTGGACAATCAAGCTTATGCTGCTGGCCAACTGTGAGCTTCTTTGTGCAGTGTTTGTGTGTGTGCATGCCTATGGGGAGGCAGTGGTGGATTCAGTGCTGATGGAGCATAAGGCAGCAGTTTGAGGCTGCTGTTGGGAGCTCATGTGAGCATTAAATAACAGCTCCTCTCAATTCCTCTCCTTTTGTCAATGGCAGGGGAAACTTGAGCAGGATGTGTAACAGGTGCGACACTGAAAAGTGTCCCCTAACATACTTCACATCTCTCTCTTGTTTGCTCGCTCTCTCTCTTTCTCTCTCTCTCTCTCTCTCTCTCTCTCTCTCTCTCTCATTTGCACACCCCCCACCCCCCCACCCCCCCAATCCAGACAGTACGTTTGACAAGTTGATGCATGTGTCACAGACCAAACTGTAATGCCAGACCATCTTGTCAATTTTCTTAACTTAAAAATGTGTCATGGACACTGAAGCAGCAGAGAATTCCAATAACTGATCATAACATGTACAAATTATCTCAAATATAGAGACTCACAGAGAGTTTAACAGTGCTTTACTTATTCAGTTGTCTAAATTATGAAAGTCTGTTATACTCTAGCATTGAATTCTAGGTGGTAGAATTCACTTGGGTTCTTCTAGCCAATGCAGAGATGGGATCTCATCATAACATCTGGGGGCTGGTGTTGTCATGATACTAAATGATACCAAGGATACCATTTTGGATACTGTTATTTAACTAATAATACGTCTATTAATGTCACATATGGACAGAACATATAACATTAGCTGCTTAGCTTACTCATTAATGCTGTTGTTTTCTATTAGATATGGTTGTCAGTAACTGAATGATGAGACTACACTGTGACTGTGCTAGTAGTTATATGGGTGATGTTTGCACCGATCTGGTAAACATTATGATAACTGGTTCATACTTCAGTGTTGTTAAAACCACAGCTTTACTGACCTCTCAAAGTTCCTTATAAATACAGGGGTGCTTGGTTAAGTTTGTTGTACTACTTGACTTCATTGCCACCATTTTAAAGCATTTTTTTGCCTACAGGTTTGTTGATATTCTTTGGCTTTTCCTGGGTGTTTGCCTTGTATGCCAAACACTTTCAAACTGCACTCTAGCTTTTCTCGTTTCCAACTAAACCGTGTCGCTAAGACCTTTAACCTGCAGGAGCACTACCTGCCATGTTCAACCTGATGAAAATGTCACCCATCGTTCACATGCTCAGCAGCTGCTAGTGCGGGGAAGGGCTGTGAGCATGACTGTGCAGCAGTGCTGTGTGAAGAGGTCACATTTAGTATTAATACTGTTGCAAATGAATATCTGAATCGATACAATTTTTTTATATCGATTAGTATCTGAAAATCAGTTATTTGACAACACTACTGGGGACAAAGTTGATTGTGTTTCATTTTCCCTTATCATGGAAAAAATGTACTTAAATGTGTATTTGTTGTACAGTGTATGCTTAAGATATTTCTGTCATGTTCATGTACTATGCACTGACATTGCTAAAAAGTTAATGATTCAATGGAAATCAGAAGTTATGCAGGCCAGCAGTTAAAGTCAAAACCATGGACTTATCAGGGTGGGAACAAACTGATTGACAAATTTCTAGAATTTCTAATCCAGTGACTGGTGGAGATGAAGCTTAGAGCGATAATGGAATGATGTTTAAGACTGACTGATGGACAGGTGGCCTATCTATGGATATGAAGCAAGTCCCCCTGGAAATTTCTTAAAAAGCATGTAGATTTGCAGTTTGTGCAGAGAGAACACATGATGTAGGGAATTCAACAGTGTTTGTGTTACCAGTTGTAAAAAGAACAGAGGCAGGCTGTAAATTGGAGTGATTGTAAAGGGGACATGCTGTTGTTGGTGGCAGATTTTGTTTTGGTCCAGCAGCCACAGTTGTCCTTAGACGCGTGTTGTTACAAGATCACATCTTGTCCTGCAAGACTCCTTCCTGCTAGAGAAATGTGTTACTGATTCAAGTAACTGTCCTAAAAGGTGTGTTTAAACGGCCAGTTTTAAACAGGTTTGTCCTGTTTGAAACTCCGCAATTGCGTAAAGCCCTTGAATGTCTTTCATTGAGTCAATCGAATGATTTCATCATATGTGTAACTTTGTCATACTGTTCACACAGCTAGCCCACAAATCACAAGAAAGCCAGGATGCCTCTGTGTGCACAGAACAGTCATGGTGCCACAATGTTGTTTAAAGAGAGTACAGGTGGAAACCGCAGCCTTTTCTGTATAACGTATCACCTGAAAAAAGTGAGCAGTTCATATAAACTGGACTGAATTTCAAATCAATATCCAAACACTACCACTACTACAACACACAGCAAAATGATTTGTTATTTGCTGTCTAGATAATTTGTCAGCTTGCAAGTTTAATGAATAACTATATCAACATTCAAGATGTCTGTCACATACACGGTTATACTAGTACAACCTGTAGTGAAACGAATCTCTGAAAAGGGGGAGAAAAAAATATATAATATAAAAATAATTGTGTGCGTGTGTGTGTGTGTGTGTGTGTTTGTGTTTGTGTATATGTGTGTATGTGTGTGAGACTTTGCTGTGACACTCATATTTAACTCCGGTGCTTCCATTTCTTCTGATCATCCTTGAGATCACCTTCATTTGAGTCCAGCTGTGTT
>JBBPDA010000138.1:17526421-17539423 GCA_037974385.1 Arnoldichthys spilopterus | reverse complement strand
GTGTGTGTGTGTGTGGGTGTGTGTGTGTGTGTGTGTGTGTGTGTGTGTGTGTGTGTGTGTGTGTGTGTGTGTGTGTTCGTTCCCCACTTCAGGGATCTGTAGTTTCTTGACCCTACCTGCCCAAACCCATGACACATTTGGTAAGCTGACCTGAAACTGCTTGACCTGCTGGTCAGTAGTAATACGTTACTGTATTTGAAAGCTAGACTGGTTACACAGCAATGTCAGTTATACACTGACTTCCCTGAACATATTGTAGTGCATCTATAAGGAAACATTGGCTGTACTTACATTGATATTGATGTTATCAGTGTACAGTTGTAAACAAATTAAGACCACCTGCTCCCTTTTTTCTCTCTGATGAAAAAGATCAGAAAGTGCTGGCTGAAAAGAGAAAGCTAGTCTTTGATTCAGAGCAGTGGCAGGTGATGGGTAATGTAGGACTCAAATAATTCTAATGTTTTGACATTATTTAGAGGAAGACTTGTGGGATGCTTATGCAATGTTTTTAGCAATTATTAAATACAACCCCAATTCCAAAAAAAGGTTGGGTCGCTGTGTAAAATGTAAATAAACAAGAAAAATGATATAAAATTAAAATGATTTGCAAATCTCATAAACCTGTATTTTATTCACATTAGAACATAGAAGCATATCAGATGTTGAAAGTGAGTGATATAACTGTTACATGGAAAACATTAGCTCATTTTGAATTAGTTGGCAGCAGTGTGTTTCAAAAATTTGTGACGAGGCAACAAAAGGCTAGAAAAGTAAGTGTTACTAAAATGAAAGAGCTGTAGAAGCATTATGTCACTATTCACGTTAATTGGCAACCGGTCAGTAACAGGATTTTGTATATAAAGAGCATCTTATTCTCCTCGGTTCCCAGATGTTAAACAACTAAGAGAAGAGGGGATACTACACATTGGTAAACACAGCCCAGTCTTCACTTTAAGATGTGTTGCTGCCTTCAAAATCAAAATGGCCTTATTTTTTCTTACAATGGTACATTTAAATGTTTGATATGTGTTATGTGTTCTATTGGGAATAATATATGGGTTTATGAGATTTGCAAATCATTGCATTATATTTTTATTTTACATTTTACAGTGTCCCAGCTTTGTTGGAATTGGGTTTTTTCCCCTACAGGCCAACTTTTTTCCAAGGTATAGACTCACTGGCTTAGAAAGAGTTTATTATGGAAATAGATTATCAAATGTTTTTGCATTTGCATATTTATATCCATATAAAATGCCTTTGTTAGCTGTATTTGCATACTTCAAAAACATATCCAAAACTACATCTTGGGACAGCATGGTGGTTTAGTGGTTAGCCCTGTCACCTCACAGCAAGAAGGTCCTGAGGTTCGGTCCCTAGATTGGCCACGGATGCCTTTCTGTGTGGAGTTTGCAAGCTGTCCTTGTGTTCGTGTGGGTTTCATCAGGGTGTTCGGTTTCTTCCCACTGACCAGAGGCTGCAAAAAGTTGATTGTATTCCCTAAATTGCTCATAGTTGTGAGTGTGTATGTGTGAATGGTTGTCTGTCTATGTGTTGCCTTGTGATGGGTTGGCCTCCTGTATTGGGTAAACCCAGCCTTAGGCCCGTAGTCAGCTGGGATTGGTTCCAGTTTCCCCTGGAGGACACAGTTTGGATGATGAATGAATGAATGAATAAACTACATCTTTTAAAAGTAGTATGATCTACGGTTTAAATGTTTGTCAGATTATGCTGTTTTAAATATTTGTGATTATAGGTCAGTGTACATAGCTTGCAACTTGTTTAAACTTCATGCTGCATGTAACAACTCTCATCACATGACCTACTTTTTTATGATTTGCTATGTGCAATTTCTGTCTGATTTTTTACTGAATTAGATCAGATTAATCATGTATTTTCCTCTATTGACATCATATGCAGCATTTCCTGCTTGTATTAGCCTTGTAATATACTCTGTGCCATCTTAACTGAGCACAGTGGTGAAAAGCTTTGCTCTGGACTTATCAGTTCTCTCTAAAGTTGTGTGTGCTACTTGAACAACCGTTATCTGTCTCTTTGAAAAGGGGATTTCCTACACCGATAAATAAAACAAAGATGTTGAATATATTTGAATAAGCAAACATACCTTAAGGCTTGCTTTGAATGAGACTGGGCCTCCACATGATAGCCTGTGGCCAACTCAGCTGGAAAACTGAGACTCCTTGTGCCTTTATCACTTCTTTCAGGATGTAATTAAGCCTTTTTTTAAGCCAAAGTACTGGAAGTGACTGCGGTGCCACTTCGCTGGACTTGCTCAGATAAAGTTAAAGGACATTAGTCATTACTCTTTAAGAGGGGGATATAGACGTTTGATTTTATCAGTAGGATTTTTTCCACTCATATGAGAAGCAATGGCCACCCACTTGGTAAAGGTTGGTGAAGTGGGCTCTCATATAATCTAACGCAGTGCCAATTGGCTAAGCCCAGTGAGGCAGAAGGGACAGCTTATGAGTCTATCGGAATTTTGCCTTTTTGGTCTTTTCTCTAGTGCTTTTTTGGGCTTCAGGCTGTTTGGAGTAGATTAACCTGTAATTGATTTGGATAATTGAGCCATTGTAACTAATAGGATTAGCACAGAAGTAGTAAGGACTCCATTCATGGCATGAAGGCAGTGCAGACCAGTATGATCTTTTATTTGAAGACCACTTTTCAGCCTTTGCTCAACAAGACTTAAGCAAGTCTTAATCTTCAAAGTCTATTTTTTTCTGGTTTCTCTTTAAAGCACAACTAGCCCACTGTAATGATCTTGCTTTTTAGGTTTTGCACAGTATGACTCCAGCATAGAGGCATGTGTAATGTTCATCTTCTGTCCAAGCCTGATAAGACATGGTCTAATCACAGTTTAAACAAATAGGCATTTATTTTCTGGTGTGTGTGTCTCTGTTCATCGTTTTATGGCTGTTTTTTTTTGCCGACCAGTGTCTACAGGTAGTTAATGTTGTAGCTGTAGCTAACTGTATTTGAGCAGTTAGCCGATGCCTCTCCTTGTGTGTGTGAGCTCTGTTGTGTGGCTCATTAGTGAGAGTGCAGGCTGCGGTAGAGCTGGGCTAGGCTGTGACTGCTGACTGTGCCAGAATGCTGAGAGGGAGATTATGGAGCTGTTGTGAGTCAGCAGGTTCAATTTGCTCTCTGCCTGCTCCACTCTGCACTGCACATAACACTGCCCTAGTGCTGTCGCATTCAGAGAGTTCCACTTGTTGTAATCTTGTTCATTATTAGTTTACGAGTTGGGGGATCAGGTATCCTGGAAATTTGAGTCCGGATTTGTATTTGTATACTTCCTCTTTGTTCCAATAGTTAATTTTGCTCGTCTCATTTCCCCTCAGGACCCGGTACAAGTGTCCCACCTGTGTATGGCCTGGATGTGACAGAGGTGTCCCGCTGGGAGCAAACGGTCCTGAATCCTGCCCTAGACATACTGGACTGCTTACGAAAGGTTTGATTTCTATTTCTGGCACGTTTACCCCAAACGACCCGTGACTTGGTCCGTGACGTTTTCCTCAGCTCATAGAGTTTGCTGTGTATTCCCTGTCAGGCAGCGAAGTTTCTCGATATCATCTGTAGAGCAAATGTGGCGGAGCTAATGATGCCATTATTAGCGCAGGCTTTTAAAGCAGCACTCATGTCTGACCTCCTCCATCAGATTAATATCGTTGGTGAGCACTCACATCATTTGGAGGAAATGAACACCATTTGTGCTCAGAGTAGAAAATTGGCCGACACACACACTAGTGGTCAGTGTATTACTACGTGCTTGCGCACCTTGTTGGAATGCTTAAACTCCCCCACACCTTTTTCTGTTAACCTGGCCAGGGAGAGCGGCCGTCTGTCGAGCCGATGAGAACTGAAGGGGAGGGGCCACGTAACAAGCGAAGTCACCACATGTGTGAACTGTGTGATAAAATCATCATTGGTGACCTGGAATGGACCGGTGAGCCCTCTTGTCTCAAAATCTTTGCACAGATTATTTGCTGATAATGCTGAAATATCATAGGGCTGTTATTATAACTCAGATTATTTAATACTTCATATTTTAAATTCTTGTGCTCTAAGAAACCGAGCCTGAATGACACACCCACATACAGGCAGAAAGTGATGCTATTTTTTCAGATTGATCTTTTTCTTCTCTTTCAGCTCACCTGCAGTCTAAAAACCACCAGCATCATGTCCGGAAGAGAAGGAAAGTCGAAGAAAGCGCAGTTCCTCACCAGGGTGTTGCGTCTGACCTCTACCCTGCATCAAAGTGTCCGATACAGGCAAGTTCTGCTGCACTAGATGTAGTCAGCTTGGAGCCAGACACAGAAGGGAACGAGGATAATGAAAGGCAAAGCTTTTGAGGTGCACAGTGCATTCCACTACTGTTCTACAATGAAAATAAGCAAAGTTTCTACTTTGATGATCATGTCATTGATTGAAATGAGTGGCCTGCACTCGGACTACAATGCCCGTTTGAAACAAAAACCATTAATTCCGCAGAGAGGATGTGCTTTTTTTGCCTTTTATTGGGCTCCACTCTCTCAACTGCAAGTCCTGTTGCCGGATTATTGTGTTGTCCACCTCACTCTGCTGCTCCGGAACATGGGCCTCTTGTCATCTTGGGAGCACCGTTTGTGGAACACACACAATAACTGAAGTACTGCACCTTTTTGTGCCTTTTCTCTATTTTATAAGCCAGACTTTAATGCTCCTTCTGGAAAGCCTGGCCTTTTCCCCCAGATTGTTTTATTTTTAAGTGTATAATATATAATAATCTGTGTCAGTTGTGTAATTAAAGTGCTTTATTTTTTAAATGCTACATTTGCAGTTGCTGCCTGGTATCCTTTATACATGCCTCAAGTCGGTTTACAGCACCGCATGGAATTTATTTGGGTTGTGTGATCATGCTGTAATTTTTGCTTTGCTCATTCAGTGGTTGCTGATGCACTTAGTCAACTTTACCCACTCTGTCCTCTTTGTTTGAGAGGCAATTTACAGATCATGTACATAACTCCCTGACCCAATATGGGGATAAATATAAATTGGCTACACAATAGCTGGAAGAGAGAATGTTTAAATTTGTTTGTGTGCTGGTACATGCAGATTTGGGTCACAGCTTTGTTTAGTGAGTTTCTGTGACTGGTGAAACATTGCTGATAGGACCGTGGACACTCGGATTCTTGTGTATCTGTGTGTGTGTGTGTTTGTGTGTGTAAGTGTTTTATTTTAGTCTTTGTGGTGGAAAAGGCCATGGCAGGAAACACTCAGAGGGTCAGCTGAGTTTCCTCTGAAGTGATAACGCATCTTAATCTGGAGTGAAGAGTGTGGTCAAGAACAAAGGGTGAGGGTCACTCTACTCACTGCTCGGTAAACACAGTAAGGCCGAAGAACAGAGGCCGTTTGAGCTGACCTCATTCATGTTAACATAAAGGTCGTCCGTGATCTCCCAAAAAATCTGTTTATACAGTAAACTGCCGTTTTTGGGACGCATGTATACTTTATTACCTCCTTTTCAGAAGCTGGAGCTTTAATCGGATTGTAAATCAGAATGTGTATGATTGATTTGTAAGAACAGTGATTTTCCTTTTTAGTGTGAGCGTGTTATGAAAGAGCATTTGTTTACCTCATACTGTGCCTAATAGCCTATTAGGAGCTCACTGGCTCAAATGCATTCTCTTTTTGGTCTGCTGCACTCTTTCCTTTTCTTTTACTCCCTCGTTTACTCACTTGCTCGGTCTCCATAGAGCTGAATCATGCTTCTGCTAATAGAAAGCATATTTTAAGAGAACAGGGACAGGCTGTAAGAGTGTATAATGGGGCTAGTTTACTGTCTTTACTTTTTGCTTTAATCTGAATGGAACAGAACTGTTAGGCAATCCAAATACACCAACATGCTGGGAAGTGAGTGCCACACTCAAGTTGCCTGCATAGTGTTGGTTTTGTAAGTGGGCCAGACTTGAGTGTATTTCTGTAACACTTCTTAGAAAGAGTTATTTGTGTGTGTGTGTGTGTGTGTGTGTGAGAAGTTTGTGTATGTCTCTCTCTCTGGCAGCAGTAATAGATACATGCTACAGCTTGAGATAGATTGAAAGAGTGATGATGAAAGAATTTAGAGGCCAAAAGAATGAGAGTGTCACTCAATCTGGTGAACTGTGTTTCTGTACAGTCGTGGTTGGTGATGGACTGTCATGGGGCTACTTCATGACATCCTTCTCGTCAGTGTGTGTTCCCCTGCTCGACATTCCAACAGGCAGGGCTCTCGGCTGTCAAGCACGTGTTACATAACATATGTTTAGGTGCAGTAACAGAAGCAAGCTATTGCATAAGTGAGTACAGAATATCTTCTGAATGTTGCCTTCCAGATGCAGTCTCCTCCGAGCAGCACTACAGCTGATGTTTGTAAGGAGATCACAATTTGTGTGGGCGATTAATTTATTGGCACCTACCCTGAAACAGCATCGTCTGCAACCATAACTCAATAAGAGAGAAATTAATGTAATAATATTTTATTCAGATGAAATTTGGAGTGAAAAATAAATGAAAACAAAAGAAAAACCTGAGGTTCTGATTTGGCAGCAACAGTACAGTTGCTGTTCTAATTTTGGTTCTTGTAACTGTGGTGGGGATTGTGTGTGCAGGTCACCCAGTGCAAGTGTGAGTGAAACCTGGTCAAGTGTTCTCCAGAGTGTGTGTATCTCTCTCGCTCTGCTTGGACCGAAGGAGGCTTGGGTTCATGGAGGCAGTGGGATCTCTTAGACTCGCCTGTCAAATCTGCAGATAATCCTAATCCCGTTAGACAAAACAGGCAGCCATCTGGAGCTGGCGAGACGAACACGGCTAATAAACACGCACTGGCCACAGACACAGCCAACTATTATACAGCCACTACAGATACAAGCTAACACTAGTACACTGTCCATAAACAAACTGGAGTTTTTCCACAGTGTGCAAACATTCCAACAATAAGATAATGGCACCAATACCATAACAGTCCAAGACCCAACAGACCTGATAAAGCAGCTTAGAACAGATTTTTTTCTAAGGAAAGAAGCTATGACACAGAACTACAAATAATCGTTGATAACCACATAGTAGTCACAGTAGTGGCAAACAGCCAACCACTGACAATTGTATGTAATTCCTTCATGTTTGCTTGGTGTGTGTGTGTGTGTGTGGTTCCCTGTGTGCAGTGGTAAGTACCTACCAAAAGTGGTCCGAAGAAGGACAGCCAGTGGCATGAACAAAGGAGATTTCAAATAGAGGGATTAAAGACCGTTATTACCCTCCACAGGAGTGATCAACCATGATTACTCTAAGAGTAAGGCATGTAGCATTCCAAAAGCTAGTCTTACTGGAAATGTTTAGTTGTTGCTCCACAAGGGGATCACACCATATGCTCAAAGCAAAGCTTTACTTTTGCCAGTCACAGATCTGTTATATATATATATAGAACAAGTATAATATTTTGTCTCATTTATTTAGTGGGGTTTTCATTGTCTACTTTTAGTACTTGAAAATTTAATATTTAAGATCCGTCATATTTATGCAAAATAAGAAAATTTTAAAGGGACTGCAAACTTTCAAATGTGTATATGTGTGTATGTGTTTGTCATTCATAAAAGGTGATAATTAGAGCTTTGTTTCTGTTGAAAGACTTTCTAAAAGATTTAAAGAATTTTCTCTATAAACCTTGTTGGAATATTTCTTTCCACATCCCATCATTGTCTTTTTCATCTTTGCTTGTACGATTTCATTTCAGGTAGGAACGATTTGGGGTCAGGAAGTGTTAAACACACAGATGTGCTGTAGCCTCTCACCTTTACCATGCTCATGCTCACAAAACACCCTTTTAATTAGTTGTTTTTTAAAATAGCTCTGACGTGTCAGGTTGTTATTGCCAGGGTGGCTTTTGTGCAGCTCATGCATTATGGCAGTTAAACCTGGGATGGTGGACATAGCTTGGAACTTTGTAACTTGTAGGCTGAACTCTTCATTTACCAAATACTTATTTAAATTGGCTTGGTTGCAGAAATAAACCCTGGTTGGAGCTGTTGTAGGTAAAAAGTGAAAACCCATATTTCTAGTATTATCTAGTATAACATCTAGCAGTTGGGAATATTGGGAGAAAGACATTGGGATGGCATAGAACTTGGACTGATTTTCTCACCACTTGTGGTGTTTGGTCTTGGCAGAGATGGGATTAAGTTAATTTGCTGAATTCATTACAGATTTAACACAGGCTGTGAAATGTTTTCATCTGTGACTCTGGATGAAAACATTTCACAGCTTTATATCCATGAACTCATGTCCTGCGAGAAGGTCAGCCTAACTATCGTCTGCAGTCAGAATCCCAAGGCTAGAATTTGTAACATTCTTTATTCTTTGAACTTCTTGGAATCCGCTGGATTTCTGGCATGCATGTAGATGTTTAGTCTGGTAGGAGTGTTTTGTTTTCTTGGGGCATGTTCTAGGCATTGTGTAGAGACGTGGTGAGGGGAATTTAGCCCAGTTTCGGCGATTCTGGTCTCAGAGTAGACAGTGTTTGGAAAATGAGGCAGTGGTGCTAGCTGAGTGTCATCTGAGGCAACATCACCTGCAAGATGCACTAGAGCCCTGTTACATAACAGACCTTGCATTGCATCAGCGTCAGGTAGGTTGAAGTGAGTTAACACATGAATTCAAGCATTGTAGCTTTTTAGGGGTGTGACAAAACATTTATGCAGTGATGTGAAGCAGCTTAAACTTGATGCTAAAATTGCTTCAGATGAATTAGACTCGAAATAGCAAAAGGGTTCTATATAGTGTCAAATGGTTTTTGGACGTCTAACATTGATGGAACCCATTTGTGCTGTATAGAACAGTTTTCAATTTCTCAGCCATGGAGGTTCTCTGATTTGTCATGTTTCTAAAAATAACCATTGCCTTTATGAAAGAGCCTTTTAGATGACCTATTAATAAGCAGCAGACCTTGCAGAGTGACCTCTTTTCTTTGGGTCTCTCATTTCTTTTGCTCATGCCACTGGTTGTTTTTCCTTGGATTTTAAGGTACACTAACAACTTATATATAAATTGTGTGTGTGTGTGTGTGTGTTCCCAGCACACCTCAGAAAGCACCTACAATGAGCATTGGAACTGGACCATGGAGCAGGAATATAAGGTGGCCTTGTCTGATGAACCAAGTGTACATTTCTTACCTTGGGAAGAGCTGGCACCAGGATGCATTATGTGAAGAAAGCATGTCAGTGAATTGAGTAGGAAACTCTGGGCAGTGTTCTGCTGGGAAACCTTGTGTCCTGGCATTCATGTGGAAGTAACTTTGACTTGTACCACCTTTCTAAACACTGTTGCAGAACAAGTATAAACCTTCATGGCAACAGTACATTTAATAGCCTATTTTAGCAGAAAAAAATATTCAGGAATGGTTTGAGGAACACAACAAAAAGTTCAAGGTGTTGAGTTGGCCTCCAGATTCCTTTGATCTCAATCCAGTCAAGCGTCTGAGGGATCTGATGCACAAAGTTGCCCAGTCCATGGAGGCACCACAACCTAGATTACTTAAAAATATGGTCTATCTGGTTTATCTGTATGATAGCATACCTTTAGTGACCTTATAAAATCCATTCCATGATTGGAAAGTGCTGTTTTGGTGGCATGAGTTGGGCCTACCCAATTATTAGGGAGGTAGTTTTAATGCCATGTCTGGTTATAATAATGTTATTTGATGACATGAGATTTCATGATACATTGGTTCACTTTCTCATTATTGAATCAAATTACTGTGAGATTTGCACCACTCAAAAGGAATGTTAGTCCTTACAAACATGCCTGCATTGTGTGAAGTCCTGTCTTGTTCTTTTCCCCTCTCTCATAATTTCTGTCTCCAGTGTGTAACGTAGTTAGCATAGTGACCACCACCCACCCACCGCCCCCATAGAGAAGCTAAAGCAGTTCATTTTTTCTATATTGACACACGTTATAAGCACTTTACTTGTTTATGGACATAAAGGCAGAGAAACACACTGGCGCACACTTTGATATCCACACCCCACTCTTTTCCTTTGTGTGTGTGTGTGTGTGTGTGTGTGTGTGTGTGTGTGTGTGTGTGTGTGTGTGTGTGTGTGTGTGTGTGTGTGTTAGTGGGCCAGGCAGATAGAGGGTGATTGCAAGGCCTGCTGGATGATGTGTTTTCCTCGATTGAGTTGGACACCCGCCTGCCTGCTCCACTCTGTTCCCATGCTTGAACTTAGGCTTCAAGTGCTCCCTTGCCACCATAATAAATGTCTGTCTCTCTCTCTCTCTCTCTCTCTGCGATTTGTTAACTCAAACTTTTGACACTGACAAACTGACAAAAGTTTAAAGAATATATTTCCAGTTTTTTCACTGATCCACTGAAAAGTATTGTGTATATATAATCAAATTTAGAATTTGATGCCTGCAGCACACTTGAAAAAGTTGGTACAGAGGTGTGTTTACCACTGTGTTACATCACCTTTTCTTTTAATTACACAGTTAAATCTTTTGGGAATTGGGGAGACCAACTGTTTCCATTCTGCATGTGAAATTTTTGCCCATTCTTGCTTAATACAGACTTCAGGTGCTCAAGTCTGTGGTCGCTGTTGTCTGATTTTCCTCTTAAAGAAGCTCCATACATTTTCAATAGGACACACTCTGTGTCTACAAAGCCACATTGTTGTAGCGTGTGCAGAAAAAGGCCTGACATCATCTTGCTGAAAGGACCATGGCATTCCCAACATAAGACACTGCCTTGATGGTAGAATACATCTCTCTGAAATCCGAAAATATGCCTCTGTGTCAATGGGACCTTCCCACCAATTCTGTGGGCACTGATTTGCCCCTTCCCCCATATAAAAAATAAAAGAAGAAAAGGTAATCATTTAAATGAACCGAAAAAATGAACCGATCACACATTCTTGTTTTTATTGCATTTTTAAAAAAAAAAAATCTGCCCACCTCTGGGCAGGGACACATAACTATTTGACATGGACTAATTGTAGTCAAGTAGAGGTCTCCGAACCAACATTAAATTTGTAACGTTCAGCCAGTATCCTTTTATTTCCCTTTAGGTTGAATGGTTGGATTTTTGCACACATTCTGAAAGCTTGCCCAACCTGGCAGCAGTTGTTTATAATAACTTGTTTGTCAGTGGAGCGTACATCAATAAACCATTGTTGCCAAAAGCAATGAAGGGAATGTTTATTGCTAGCAGTAATAATACTGAAGGAAAAATGAAGCAATGCATTAGCATCCTGCTCTTTCTGTCTCTCTTTGCACACAAGGGCACATGCCTGGTTTGATACGAGATCGGTCGACTCACTATAAGACTTCTGCCAGAGACAGGGTAACGGATCCCTACTCTGATGGCTGAGTTCAGGTCATCACTCAGGAGCATGATGTTCTTTCTCACCACCATATTCTTTTTTTCTGTCTGTATGCAGTTTTTACTTTGGTCTTTGTCTGTGTGCTCCTCTTCCTTCTCTTTTTCTAACTCTTATTCTTTTTTACTCAAGGCCATACTTTGATAATCCATGACATCCCTTTCTTTTGTCACACAGCTAATAAAAGTGTCATAGTGAGAGGAACTGAGGGCCATTACTTTTACACAGTCTCACTCACCGTATTTCTCCCTCTTTCTCATTGCTTTTGTTCACTTATCTTTAATTTCCATACTTCTGTAGTACTGTGGCTTTCTGTAGCTCCGATTGAGTCTGTTTCTCTGCAGCTGTAGGGTTGTATTCTGTTGTTTGCATGCTGTGATCATTTAGCAGTCCTCTTATTTGCATGACTCTGATTACAACCACAGGGCAACGGCTAACTGCTTTCCCCGGAATCACCACACCCTGTGTGTGTGTGTGTGTGTGTGTGTGTGTGTGTGTGTGTGTGTGTGTGTGTGTGTGTGTGTGTGTGTGTGTGTGTACTCACGCAGTAGGTTCATTTTCCACTGGCACCACTCCTCCAGTGTTCATATGCTCCGAGCTTTGTTGTGTTAATCACTTCCATGTTCAAATGTAACACTCCCCTAACAGTATAATCACTGTAATAAACCTCATGTCACACACTGCGCCCTCCGCCGTAAATTAAACCCAAATTACAGCAACCGTTCCTCGCTTTCGGACCCGAGTACGAAGCGCTCGCAGTGCTTTTAAAGCTTGTGAAAAAAAAAAAAAAAAAAAAAAGATTATTTCCATACATCCGCGTGATTTTCCGCTCGTGACGCTAATCAAAGCGCATAAATCACATCGGCGGGCACTCAGAGCATTAGCCATGCAGATCCGGTCATCCGTGCGCAATTAATGGCAATTATAGTTATACTTTTATGACGTCTGCTACTCGTGCTACAAAGGAGTAATTGCTTTTTATGGCTTTCAAGTCTTTTTTATGGCCGCCCGCTAGTTATACGAGATGCCCAAAAACACGTTTTACAAAAGGGGCTAAAATGTCCATTACTCTAATGGATTAATCACCAGCGACTGGTCAAAAGCCAGAACGGCTGCGCGCTCTTCCAGCTCTCCGTCCGACGTGGCCGCTGCACCACATCAGTCCCTCCAGCGGGGGCCCACCAGCACGGCTCCGTCTCAGCGCCGTTTCCTATTTCGGATCTCCGAGCGCCGTTCCCCTTCTCTGGATCCCACCTCGACACGTCACAGACCCCGAAGTGGAGTCTCAGGGCAGACAGAAGCCACCACGGGCAGTGGAGGCCTAGTCGGGGCAGTGGAGGGCTAGTCGGGGCAGTGGAGGCCTAGTCGGGGCAGTGGAGGGCTAGTCGGGGCAGTGGTGGCCTAGTCGGGCAGTGGTGGCCTAGTCGGGGCAGTGGTGGCCTAGTCGGGGCAGTGGAGGCCTAGTCGGGGCAGTGGAGGCCTAGTCGGGGCAGTGGTGGCCTAGTCGGGGCAGTGGTGGCCTAGTCGGGGAAGTGGAGGCCTAGTCGGGGAAGTGGAGGCCTAGTCGGGGCAGTGGTGGCCTAGTCGGGGCAGT
>JBBPDA010000138.1:17498143-17526321 GCA_037974385.1 Arnoldichthys spilopterus | reverse complement strand
GTGTGTGTGTGTGTGTGTGTGTGTGTGTGTGTGTGTGTGTGTGTGTGTGTGTGTGTGTGTGTGTGTGTGTGTATTCAAATACAGGAGTTAAACAGTTTTATCTAACTTTAAGTACGTGATGCATGAACAGTGTTGTGTGTGTTTGAATATGCCTCACTGTGTACAAACCTGGCAACAAAAGTGCCAGTTTTATGTAACTGCCTTCAAAAGTGCAATAATGTGATCACACCTGCAGTAACTCCTCCCTAGTCCTTCCCTTTGTTCTCCCTCTCTCTCTCTCTCTGCTGGGCTAGGTTTGCCTCTTAGCGGAAATGATCTTGGATCCAGCGGATAAAGGCTTGGTGTGTTTTCAGATGCTTTCACATGTGTACAGAAGGAAACCACCTGGTCAACAAACAATAACCCATTTTCGCTCTTTATTGCCAGCTGGATTAGCATGAGAGATTTCCATGTTACCTTTACAGAAGGAAAGAAGTGTATTTGCAGTTTATCTGCCCTTCTTCCAAATCTCTCCATTTCACCACTCAGGTATTAAAGAGATCATTTCTCACAAGAAAACTTCTGTTTATTCATTTCATAATTTTTTTTATTGCCATTTGAAATGTCTGCTGCCTTTCTGATTTTCTTTTTTTTTTTTCATTTGCAAAGATGGGTTTTTTGACAGCAGCAAACCAAAGGACGAGTTTGTGATAAGTTCAAGCTCAGCCCTGTTTGTCATCTGTCTCTTATTCCAATTATTCAGTTAGCTCCCTTTCTCAGTGCTGCATTTGTAGTGATAATTACGCAGAGGTGAGCCTGAGCCAGGCTGAGGTCATTCTAGGCAGCTTGAGCAGCCTAAAGAGAAAATAGATTTGTATGAATATATGACAATGTGTGGTTAGTGGGTCAGAGGGAGAAGAGGTAAGTGAGCAAAAATAAGATTCTAAGTGGGTTTGCAAGGCTGACCGGCTTCACTGACTTCACAGGTTTAATAGAGTCGACCAGCTGGTTCCTCCGGTTCCTTTGAGAATATGGTTGTACAAGAGATTAAGTTGTTCATGCACACCAGAGTTTTGCAGTCAATTGTGTGGGGTATTCAGAGTGGGTTGTGTTGTGCAGAGACCCAGAGTAAGTTTTATACCTTAACATCAGTGATTTTAAGTCAGAATGTGTCATCATAGAACTACGTTTAGACTAGTGACATTTCTCAGTACTTCTGACACACACATCATGCATACACATTCAACTTTGTGGTTGTTTGTTTTCGAACAGATGAGGCAGGATGTTTCCCAGGATAATGTTAAATATTTAAAAGGAAAGAAAAGACTTTCATACCTGGTCAATACATACAGTATGTCATGTTTGTGTGCATCTACATGTATGTACCTATATGTAATACAGGTTTTTAAGCCTAACCTAAAATGTAACCCTAACCTTTGACACAGTAACTAAAGAGAAAATGTAAACATGGAACTTTTATAAAGTTCATTTTGTTGGCCCTGATATCAATTATCCCTGTTTTTTCTAGATTTTGTTCTGATAATTTATATATAACAAACACACACACACACACACACACACACAATCACACAGCAGACGTGAGAAACCTTGAGGGAGGCTGATGTTCTGGCCTCATGCCTGGTATGTGTGTGTGGAAAGATTGTTGTGCCCTGGCACATGATTGCATGATTGATATGGTTAAAACTGTGTGTGTGCTTGTGTGTGTGTTTGGTAAGTGACTTGTTTGTATTGTGTATAAAGTGTGTGTGTAGTGGAGAATGTTACAGGAGCCCTGCAGATTTCCTGCGTGGTTATGTAATGCGGGGGCCGCTGACTGCTTTTTCTTTTTTTCTTCACTCCTTTTTTCCTTTTTCTTCCTTGCTCGCCGCACCTCTCCTCCTCAGCTTCCTGTTTTCACAGTGGCCCACTGAACCCTTTCCCAAGCACGGGAAGTGGAGTGTCAGGCAGCTGCTCAGCTGTAAGGAAGTCCCCCTCTTAGTGCACACACACAAACACACACAAACATGTCTCCTGCAGAGCTTTAGGCTTGAGCTTTTCTTACAGTCTGAGTGTGTCTTAATGTACTTATGCCATTTATCCTCTTGGACATGTTCCAAAGCTTTATTTTTGCTGTTGTAGTGGCAGTTAGTTTCCTGGTTTTAGTTACCATATTTTTAAACCTGTGCAAAAATGTTGTTATAACTGAGTAACTCCCATTGTCATTTGTCTAAAACCTTGATTTTAAAACTAACAGTTCAGCTCTGAGACCTGACCACTTAAATTGGTGTAAAAAGTCCCGGCCACACACATGAACACGTCAGTTTACTTCTGTCAGTTTACTATTAATGTGCCAAGTTATTACAGACCATTGTTCAAGAAATAATATTTGACTTCAGTTTTGTTTATTGTGATTATTATTAATTTATTATTTAGCAAACATTGTATCTTATGTCATTTCTTATATTTTTTGTGCTGTCAGACAACATCCTTTTACCATGTGAAAATGACTAACAAGTGGTTATTTCTGCTCAGAAATGCAGGTAAGCAGGTGAGAAAGTTAAGCGCGTGTGTGTGTGTGTGTGTGATTACTAGAAAATCTTTAGAAATTAGCATATTTTGCTGGTCCTCATAAAGAACCATGCGGTTTCTTTGCTCCACACATTCAACTTTCTTAAATAAAAAAATTAAAAGAGCGGAAAGATTGCCTTTTGTTTACAGAGGTTAGGATTAAGTGTCTGAAATATTACTGAGATACAGTATTCAGAAATCACATAGGTATCACTACCAGCATGTGTGTGAAAGACAAACTGAATATTTAAAAACAAAGAAAATCTAAATAAAAGTTAAATCTTTAATTTGTAACAATCTCTGTGAATATATGTATTAAAGCCATGTAAAATAAGTTTTAACCTAATTATTGTGAGGCTCTGTTCCAACTGCTTCCTTCAAATCATCACACTACAGAACTGTTTGTCTTCGTGCAAGTAACTTGATTGGAGTGACACTGTGGTGTCTGAGTCGAATGTCTATGTGCAGTAAGAGTATTTCTTGTACTTATTCTGGATGTATGGGAGTGTGTATGTGTATACACACACGTGTATTTAACACTTTGTGAATCCTCATAATGATAGGAATACAAAAAAATCTGTAGAACTGGGGACATTTTGCTGGTCCTCAAAAAGAACCTTGCTGATTTGTCCACAAATTAGAGGGTTTTTTTTAAGAAGAACTAAAAGAACAAGAGGATTGTCTTTTGTTTTCTGAGGTTTAGGTGTTGCTCTAGTATTACAAAACCTAATACCAAACAAATAGCAATACCAACCTCTCTCTCTCTCTCTCTCTCTCTCTGTGTGTGTGTGTGTGTGTGTGTGTAGAACAGTATTTACTCAGCATCTTAGATAACTGGTCTGCAGTGTTCTCCTCTGAGGCCTCCCATGGTCCTTCCTCTCCTCTTTTCCTCTGTTCACTGAACACACTCGTTTATCTATGAGAACGTCTGTCTCGCGCCCAAACCCGGGGAAAAAAACACCTGGGCGTTCCCTCACACACCCCTTCGTCCCCACGGTTTCCTGTTCGTGTCTCTGTCTCGTGTGCTCATGTTTTATTCAGTGTTCAGTAATATTTCTGTGTGTCTGTGATGATGATGTATTTGCTCGTTGGCGCTCTTTTCTCCTTTGTTCCCCTTTGATCTCGCTAGCACGGCTGAGTGTTTTCGTCGGTTGCTTGGTTACGGCGTGCTCGGCTGGTCGCCGGTTGCCGCGGGAGATGGGGGAGGGCGTGGTCGTGGACGCTCTGCTGCACTCTCTCTGCAGTTTCGCGCGCTGCTTTTCCCGCCATTAGAGCCGGGCGCAGGGGGCGGGGCTTTAGCACAAAGGCGGCGCACACCAGCCTTTCCCGCCAAATGCCCCGCATGCAAATGAGCCCCTCTTAGCGGGCGGGGCTAACGACCGACTGCGGCAGCGTTAACCCTTGCGCTGCCTGTTCTGATCCACTCCCTCAAGCGTGTGTTATGTAAGCGACTGCTCTCACCTTTACAGCCGGACTTATGTAACAGAAGAGCAACCGTCTCCTGGAAGTGCAACATTATAGTCCAGCAGCTGCT
Organism: Arnoldichthys spilopterus; assembly: GCA_037974385.1. Lineage (NCBI taxonomy): Eukaryota > Metazoa > Chordata > Actinopteri > Characiformes > Lepidarchidae > Arnoldichthys > Arnoldichthys spilopterus. Next base: position 17,522,240 of record JBBPDA010000138.1, on the reverse strand, counting down.
TTCCCACTTACATACTATATGCATATACTGTGGAAAGAGTTCACCAGTAACTGTGGAGTGGCTTTAAAGATGGGGACTGGCTATGTTTTGCTTTTGTTCAGATTTGAATTTGCATGGTTATTTATGTATTGTTTTGCTTCATTGTAGTCTAAACTGACAGTCTAAAAATGCGTGAGAACATCCTAAACTTCTGTGCTTTTACTCCATGGCATAGATTGTCTGAGGATGTTGATTTTGGGCCAAATGCCAATTTGTTTTGTACCTTACCGCAAAATGTACCTCTTCCCTGTCAGCAATATCAGTTCCTCCACAAAAGGGCAAAGTGCTTTCGGAACATCTTGAGTATGTTTTGTGTGCATACTCTCTCACACACGGGGGTTAAACCAAATTCTTTAGAAAACTTTCAGTTCAATGCGTTATGAGTTCTCACACTTCACAATGGTGCCATAACTTATTAAAAATTGACTATATACATACACAAGTAAAAATGTCTTTTTTGTTTAATTTTATTAATTATTTCATCAATTCCTTTTCAACCTGTATTTATTGATTTATTTTTTATTAAAATTAATGAAATATCTTTTCTTTATTATTATTATTATTATTATTATTATTATTATACAAAATAGTAGGTCTGGGGTTGACAGAGGGGCTTCCACGATTTTAGAAACAGCTTTGTACCTAGTACTGGTTTGTACACAACAAATAAAAACAAAAAGTAACGTATTCTTACATTTTTACCAAGAGAATGAGTCTGGGCTTTTTATTTTGGTAAAAAATGAGTAGATATGTGACTGAATATTGTTTTATTGTAATCATTTTTCACTTTTGAGAAACAGATGCAGTTAAACTTCAGATGTATTTTTTTTTACTTGCTTTAGACTTGTTGAACTGACATGCCAGAAAGAGAGTGAGAGATGTACAGAACACTCCATAAGAAAACCTTGGCAGTCCAGGGAAATTAACTGTCCTAGTATTAGTGTGGTTTAGTAGTAAAATGAATGATTTGTGCTTTCTGCTCCTATATAAAATTTACAAAGGAATCATTTTAGCGTTTGAATATAGGTGAAGTGTTAAATGTATCTGAATGAGGTAATGTGTACCACCACTGCCCTCACCAACTGTATTGACATGTTTGGTCCATAAACACACCTGCTCTTTTTTAAAGTGTGCTGTGTGGGTGTGGTGAGGGTAAGGTACAGTGCAGCTGTTGGTAACCTAACTGCAGATGCTAGTAAAATAATACAGCTGTCTTATCTCCAACAATAGAGCAAAAACAGGCAAAGGTGGTATTCACATGAGACAAAACAATGTGTGAGTGTCTGTGTCTGTCACTATGAAGTCTAACTGATAAAAGGTGTTAAATGGCACAAATATGTGCGCTTTCACTCCAACTGCTCCAAAAACATCAAGCCGCTGTCATGATAGTAGGCAAATGAGCCTGCAACCGTCCTTTGAACTGGACTAACCACCTTTAGATACCCATTAACTCTCTAAGAATTTCCCTCTCCTGTTCCCGCCTTCTCTGATGGTGCCAACCGCTCACATTTTTACTGGCCAGTGTGTTTGCATTGCCTTGCACCTGTCAACGGACCACTGCTCCTCAACCCACCTGGAAACTTCCCAAAAGTGTAGCTGTTGGCAGAGACCGACTAGTCAAACATGAGTCATCAGCGACTCGAGGGCTTTTTTCCCCCTTGAGCAATGGGCAGCTGCAGCTGCCCCCCGCCTTTTTTTCTTTCTCTCTCTCTCTCTTTCTCTTCCCCTAATGTTTTACTTTTATCTTAACTGGACATGTCTGAACATATCCAGTAGGTCTTTAATATTATTCCATTAACTTTTAAAGGGCCATTTAGGAATGAGCTTGATGTTTTATGTAAACCTTAACAAAGTTTCACGATGTGTTGTTAAAACTGTGTTGAAAAAAAGTTTTGATTTCTGTACATTTTAACATCATTTTTTGGTTGTTTTTGTGATGTTACAAAAAGTTCAAAGCTTTTACATTCATTTGCTCATTCAGCCTATGGCATTTTAGCTGAAGTTATGTTGACATAAGGCCTGGACTACTTTTTTGAAAGGTCCACAATACAGGGCATCCACTCAGAACAGAGGTCATTTGCATACATCAGTCTTTAAGACAAAGTAACAAAAATATACCATTAAAGATATGGTTCCTTTAAGAAGTTATCATTATAAAATATTTAATAACTACGTGAAACCAGTGAACAAAGTATGTAGTTGTTAACTGAGGATTAAAGACATTGACTCTCATACAAGGTCATGCAGTTATATAGTTAATAATAGCTTAACAAAACATGCTGATACTTATGTTGAATGGAACCTAGTAGCTGCCAGTTAGCATAACGTCATTGGTGTGACTGGTTATTCACTGTAAAGACATGAAACTGCTCACAAATTTAGTCCTGTATGTATACCGTGAGTATGTACTTGCGAAGGCCACAGTCCTAAAATGTTTGGTAAATTTATGCTGATTACAATGTTTTGCACTTCAGTGTGATTCTTCACTTTTACAGACTGTTTGTTTTAGGGTTGAAGGTCAGTCTTTTCAAAATAAAAAATACAGTTTATATGTAGTAATGGGTAGTAATGGGTAGTGTGGCCAGTAGGGGTGGGCTTTACAAAAGGTCTATAAAACTGGAGTTAAGTTTTTATCTTTAATATTACACAAAGATGTAATGAGCTGCCCGTGGATAACACAACCATTAAATAAGGCAAATTTATATGAAGTCTGGAAACTGTAGGAGGACATGAAGTCTCAATGATTTGCTTGAAAAATACATTGTTCACCTCTTCAAGATAAGGTATGATATAAAACTATGAAGATTGCCCACCCCTAGTAGCCACACAAATTGTTTGCAATGTATCTCTCAGGTCAAGAGGTTTACATAGGACTTGCTCTAGGCTCCTCTGGTGCAGTCCACCATGAAAAACATGACACAAGATAATGCAACATGAATGGCCTACAGCAGAATTTGCTCCTCCATGAGCTGATTGTACCTTTTAGAATGTATCCTCCAAAGAGCTTGTGTGTGCCTGTTTAAGGGCCTTTTTTTAATCTTCCCATAATAGTGTTCCAGTAATAGTCATGCACACACACTTCAAATCTTCTCTCTAGTGTCCTCCTGCCCTAGTTTACTGGAGTATTGCACTTGCTGATCTACCTGTGTCCCAAAACCTTCTGTATTGCTGTGCCTTAGTGTGCCACAATGATGTGCTTTATATAATTCACTGGTGAAATTGTTTTAAGTACAACCAACTGTAATTTTTTAAAGATTCTCAAATTTCAATGGTTTTTAATAGATTTCTTAATGTTTCTATGAATGCACATTCTTTTTGTTTTTTAATACTCTGCTGCCCCCATGTGGATGTATTTTTCAGGAAAATAAAATAATGTTGATTTGCTACTTTTCTACCCTTTCTTCCACCTGTTAGTTTATGTGGATAAAAGAAATTGCAATGTTTTATTATTTTATCATATAGGAGAGTTATGTGACTGTAGCAGTTTCATATACATGTGAATTACCTGGTGTGAATTTGTCTTTTTACTTGTAAACCTGTCCTGTCACTTGTCCTATGTCTTCTTCTCTTACATTAATTCTCACTGTAAATAATGCTAAATATCAAACTCACTTCAGTTGCTTGATTACCCAGGAAGTGGTTACGGGGATCTGTTTGTAGCTACTGTGCACCAGCAAACTGGAATTTATGGTAGCATTCCATTGGCCTTTGCCAAGAGTGACCCCTGCCTGATGTTTTGTACATTTTATTTGTCTTGCAACTGAACATGATGTTAGAAATTCCATTCAATGTAACCATAATCCTAAACCTATCCTTAGGTGGCACTCAAAATAGTGTCAGCTTATTATAGGACATTAAAGATCCACTGGCTTGATGAACTTTCCCATTTAAAATTTCTGAGTTCTAACCACCTCCGGTGCAACTACTTTAGTTGATTTAATTGGTTCATAGTTGATGTTATTTAGCTATATTAATTTTACTTAACATTTTTATTGCTATTATGTTTGATCACGTTTTTAGTTTAGTTTTAGCATTTTTATTTTGTTTTAGAGTTAGAGTTTTTATGTACTATTGTGCTTTGTTTTTTTTCTTAATTGCACTTTTATGATGATAAATTCATATTATCTCTTTTAAGTCTCTTGTTATTGTTGTAATACTGGGAACATTGTAAATGGAGGTCACCCTCAAGGAATTAGAGTTAACATAATTTTCTGGGTTTCTGAATTGTACCTTTTATCATGGCATTAACGTAAATCCCTGGTCTGACAGAAAAGCTTAGCTCCATGCCCATCATTCATTGCCAGTGTTCAATACAGCACATGGAGATTTGATGGATTCCTTTAGCTTCATTCAGCCTTTGAGTTCCAACTGAATAGTGATTCATGGTCCATTAGTTCCACTCCCAAGGACAGTACTGTCAGTACCATGGACAGCAGCACTCCCGAAACACTCGTTTCTGACTGTTTTTAATTGTAATACTGTTCTTTGCAATCTGAGATCAAAACAGTTCAGCATAATTTGAAAATATATATACACTGAGTTAATATCCCACTCAACAAAGGCCTGATCTGAGTGATTTTGACAAGGGCTAAAAGTGATTGCTAGATGAGTCAAAGCCAAAACAACATCTTGTACAGTGTTTGTGGTATGTGACGGTGGTTGGTACCTACCAAATGTAGTCCAAGGAAGGACAAATAGTGAAACCATGATTTAGTGATGCACATGGGGTGCAAACAGAAGCTTGGCTGGTTCAATTCTAGAAGAGCTGCTCTAGCACACAAAGTTAGTGCTGGCTATGAAGGCAAGGTGTCAGAACACACAGTGTGTACAATACTTGTAAAAGTGTTAAGCACCTTCGAAAATGATATTTAAAAGCTGTTTACCTGGACAGTAAGTGCTTTAGTGAAAACCCTTTTTTCAGAATAAATACAAATAACAATACAGTAAACATAGATTTTGTTTTTCACTGTGTTCTCTTAACCATTTCCAGACTCGCCTCTCTTTGCTGAATTTGGCATCCATGCCATGGCTGGTGCATCGAGGAGAAATCTGAAACCAAACTCATGTACTTCTGACCATCTCACACAATATTAACTGCTTTCTGGAAATCTTGATACTTTTGACTTCTTTCGCCTTTGTTTGAATTTATTCCAACGTTATGTTTTTGCAGACAGAAAGATGCTCGCTGCTGAGATAAATGACTTTATATGGTTAGCAAAGGTGCCTAAGACTTTTCATTGCACTGTACTGTAGTTTATATAGTTTCTGCCAGCACAACTGAACTCAAGATCACAAACAAAACTGAACGTAATAAATGACAAGTTTATTGTTGCACAAAATTTACAAAATAACAAGCAAATGGACAGTCCCCCCTCCCCCATCGAACCTGCCCTTCTCTTCACCCACCAATATGTAGCTGGAGATTTGGAACCTATGACTACAGCAAGTCCAATAGTCCGAGCCAAATGCATGGTTTCTTACAGACAACACACACCCAATTCAGATTCACTGAACAATTGAAAATGAATAAAAACACTGTATTTACACAATCTTGTCCGAAGTTGTACAGCATGCCATCTATATATTTATACAGAATATGTTTGTGAACATACCCCTGTATAAAAAATATACTGTAAGATCAAATTAAGTTAGACTAAGGGCTATAGACATCGAAAGTACAACACTGCATCTTGTTGTGTTTTGATCTTTTTAAATAATTTATTTTTTATACCCACTCATTTAATGATGTGATCTGTTTAATTATTATTTTTTTTTTACTAAAAGAAACATCCTCTAGCTGAATTTAAGCACATTTGTTTTGCAGGCCTCTTAGACGCCTGGAAGAAAATCTTCCATTTATTCACGTATTTACACCGAGACATTCTGAGTTTATTTCTGCTCTGCCCTTTTTGTGTGTGTATATGTGTGTGTGTGAATATGTGTAAGTAATCAGTGTGATTTCCAGTGTTCTAGGAGACTAGACCTGCCCATCAGCTGATTGTGTATTCTAAAAGGCAATGTCGTGGTCACATTTGGCAAGAAACATTGTGATAGTAGCAGAAATACAAGTACTATCCTACCATTGCTGTTGTTTTTGTTTGTTTGTTTGTTTTTTTACTGCATGCTCCTAAGAGGTCAGTGTAAAGTGGCTTGTTTGATCCTGGACCTAGAACAGTGCCCCTTGTCTATTCGCCTTGTAATGGTCTCGTATGACCACAGATGAGAAGCAGTGATACGGAAGCAGCTATGACACTGAGCAAAATGGGAGTGGCTTTTGAAAGACATCATGGCTTACTCCGAGTTCCAAGAATGCCCTTTCCCCACAGTTCACTGGAGCAGAAAAGCCCTAGCAGACGTTCTTATATGTACAGCCTTCCTTCTGTTCATCCTGTATTGGCACAAACAGCTTATACAAAAAACAGATCACTGCCTTTGCAGTTGTGACCTCGGTTGAGTATTGCTGTACAGCACTAGTGAACAAGTCTAACAAAATGCTTAACTTCTTTACAAAACTATCCTGTGCTCTTTTTTTTTTTTTTTTTTTTTTTGGAGTATATACAGCAACATAAAATCTCATCTTTTAATCACCAGTGGGATTCTGTTGAGAAATGCAGAAATAGCATGATGTGATTGCTTTGAGTCACAATCAGATCCTGTAACTCATAGGACAAAATTGAACAGAGAGCGTAAATGTACCAGGACAACTGCGATGGAAGAAGCATGTCAATGATGAAGAGGCAAATGTGTTCAAAATCCAATGCATGGAAACCAAGCTAAGCTATACACATCATGTCAAGCTGTTCCAAAATCTTTATAATGAAGGGGAGAAGTGCAAAAATAATGTCCTGAAGTTTATGAACCTTTTTTGCTGAGTTTTATTCTGACCATATATATTCATCTCTTGAGTTCTAAGTGTTCTCATCTGGTAGGTTGTGGTTCTGTTCCAGTTTGCACTTCATTATACTTAGATATATATCTATATATATCTCTATAATCTTCTTTTCCATTTTTTTTTTTTTTTTACAAAATTGCAGACATGATGAACGATTGACAATATATATATATATTTATATATATATATTTATATACTTTTTCATATTTCTTTCTCTCTTTTTAAGGTTATTGAAATTGAGATTATTTTGCATTTCCTTCTTGTAAACAAACAGGTTTCTGAGGTTGCGTCACCAAGACTGCCAGACTGCCAACATGTCAGTCACTTCTGCCTTTCCTCTCTTTCGTTCCGTCTCGCTTTCATTCCCCTCTACTAACAGCACTACTTCTCATTGAAGCAGAGCACGGATTTGTTTCGAGGTGCTGTCATCATTTAGATGTCTTGTTGTATACCTGCAGGTGAGAAGCAGAGTGTTAACCTCCTAAAACACTTCAGATATTAAAAGCCAATGGTTTTCTGGATGTGCACACCTGAGCATAAACACCTAAATTAAACCCCTCCTTTAGAAATTCAATCTTGTCTAGACCCTTCAGATGTGGTCAGAGGCGCCTCCAAAAATGTGGGGGACCAATATCATATAATATTCTTTTTTAGATAATTTTCTCCAGGGGCCCGCCTCAGTGCTGGGTCCTTAGAATAGTCCTAACTCTCTAGTCCTAAAACTAGTGTTGGTCCCAAAACTCAAGTTTGGACTTGATTAATAGTAATTAGTTAATTAATCCTGTTTTATTTACATTTTATTCCCTTTTTATGCTTGTGCAGCACTTTTGATCGACAGCAATTCTATAAATGTGATCTAATATTTAGCATTTCTTAGTTACTTGCTAATTATCTTATCTTGTGAAATTGGCACAGAAAAAAGGGGTGGAATATATTATCAAGTGAACAGTTAGTTCTGGAAGTTGATATGTTGGAATCAGGAAAAATGGGTGAGAATAAGGAACTTGGTAGCCCCTTGAAGGGCCAAAAAGTGATGGGAGTATGACTGGATCAGTGTATCTCCACAAGTCTGGTATTGTGGGATTTTCCCCTTATACAATGGTGAGTACAACCCAAAAGTGGTGTATATGAACAAAACTGTCATTTGGGCTTAGTCTTCTCAGCAGCCAGAGAAAGGATGATGTGAACACAGGAGCCCTGCTACAGTGGTTTTCAACCCTCATTATCACATGAATGTGAATGGATGAACTAAACTGCTGTCTAACATTGTTTCTAAACTACATTAAACACTTACTTCAAAAAGCAAAGGAAATGTAATTGTCCTGCTGTTTAACTGTACAGTACAGTACATAAACATGTACGCTACTCATACTTCGACTCACCTTAGTGCGTTCAGCAATCCCTCCACACTGTTTGAAGGTTGATCTTTCAACACCTTGATGCAGCCCTTCATCTGCACAACACACACATACACACAAGACACAAACAAGCACATGCCGCTTTAGAGAAAGGTCATGCCTTTCTGATCCTCACCCCTACTGTGACTCACACCTGCACACAGCCTAATAAGCAATTCTGATACATAGTACACTGCACAGTTTCACTGTAGCTCCTAACAGAGCTATGTAAACGATACAGTGGCATCAGGCAACTGCATACTCAAACAGAACCATAAGATCTGTGAATAGAGAGTAAGGACACTCCTGCAATACAGTGTTGATGTAACAGATATCCATTTTTTTTCTCATTTATTGACCTAAATGTGACACTAAAATGTAGTCTTTTCAAATCAGATCTGAAATATGTTTACATTTTTTATTCTGGATATGTGTCATGTGGATATGTGTTCATTAGATTGAAATTAATCAGTGCTGTTTATTTTACTTCTTCTGCAAAAATGGATTGTTTCACACATTTTTTTTTTACATTTACTCATTTGGCTGACGCTTTTATCCAAACGACTTCCAAGACGTGGAGCAGAGTAGTGGGACGGTACCTTGCTCAAGGGTACCTCAGAAGTGCCTGAGCCGGGACTTGAACCTGCGACCTTCAGGTCCCCAGCGCAATGTCCTAACCACTAGGCCACTTCATTTTTATGATGCAAATGTATCTTTTATGTGATGTTATTGATTTTGGAAACGTGGGGACATGTGTGTTCAGAATAATAATATCTTATGGTTAACTACAGAAAGATATATGAACTACCATGTTGGAAATATTGGATCTGAGGCTTGCAGTCTTTTTTTAGGCCCCAAAAGATGCAGAAAGTAGTAAATGCATGTCTAATTGAAAAATATTTATGATTATCTTACGTCTATCTTGGAGGTTTTAGCGAAGGCACCCACGGGGTGAACGTGATCATAGAGGATAATGACTCCCACCATCACACGCATGCAGAACAACATGGTGTCTGTGTTGGTGAAACGGCACCGGTACTCCCTGTACAAATGGAACAGTGCCAAATTAGACCTTCCACAAAAAGACTTACTTTTTCTTACTTAGAAGAACAGTCAAGACCTGTAAAGTTTTTCTGTTTTTTAAAGAACTTTTGAGAGAAGAGAACTTACGGAGTTTCCAGCATGACCCGGCACACACAGGCCATAGTGCTCAGGCAATCTGTGGTGTCCTCAATGGGCAAAGTCTTGTTCTGTAAAATACAGCTTTGGGTTAACGCACTACCAATGTCAAGCACTAGAGGGCAACAGCATTTAGGCTTCTTAATGTAACATTTCCTTTTCTTCTTTCATGATCATGCAGCCATATTGGACAAACATGATACTACTCTGGAGGAATACTGTATATATTAAGTTGATATTTTTACCTCCGACACAAACTTAGTTGTGGCGTTGCTCAAAGTTTTCAGCATAGGCGTGGCTTCCGCATAAAAGAGTGACATCCGATTGGCCATCTCGTTATTGACTTCATTCTCTGCCTCTAACTGCAGTAAGAACAAGTATTGGATAGTTTGCAAGTTCTGAAGCTCCACACATGAGTCATTTACATAAGCCAGCTCAGCAGAAAAATGCACACAAGCTGTCAAATTTTGGTGCACTGGCACAAAATAATTTACCTGCTGATTGTTCAGCCTGTTCCTGCTTATGGTCCTCCTGTAGTAACTGAAGTCATTCTGAATAGCTGGATTTGTCATCTGGAATAGAACAACTCTTTCAGAATGTCTACTTAACACACATTATGCCATGTTCCAAACATGTTTAAACACATACTTCCCACTGAAGGAATGGTTAAAAAGAGTTGATTTCCTAACAGAAATTTAAAGGTTACTGTTACCTTGAGCTCATCAAAGCTGAGGGTGAAGTGAAGAATCTCTGCAAACTGCTTAGCCAGAGCCTGCTCTCTCTCCAGATGCTGCATGGGGGCGTATGGAGGGCTTGTCAGTGCCTCCAACAGGCTGCGCAGAGCATTTTCTGGAAAGATGAATATATCGCACAGCACTCAGGGATGGATAACTGACCAGGCCTATGGCTGCCAGGGGCCTTGGGGCCCTCGGACAACAAACAACAAAAAGTAATTAGAAGTATCACAACCGGAACCATGGCAGAAAAAATAAACACTGGTTACAATGAGGACTTGCTATCTATAAATAAAGCAGACAAGCATTGCTGTGCTGAACACCTCCACCTTGAACTGCTGTCAAAACTTAGAGTTTATGCTTGTGTGTGTGAAGAGCATGGGGCTGCAGAGATGCTTGTGTCCAGAGCTGTAGAACATGAATGTGGACATACATATTTGGTTTTCAAACCAAATGTATATTATTTTTTTTTATGCTGTCATATGTACTTGAAGGAAGAAGGAATATTGTTGGGATTGCAATATTTTTGCAGGGATGCAGACCGAACAATACAAGCCATTGTTTTCAGGTTGTTAGTGGTACAGTGTATGTTGCTTTGATGTTTGAAAGTGACTTATTTGCCACTGTGACCACACTCAGTCACACAAGGTGCACTACAACAAAATGTGACCTCTGCATGTAACCTATCACATGTGCACACATGGAGCAGCGGCTCCTTTCAACAGTGCCCAGGGAGCAGTGTAGTCCTTGCCCTTGTGAACAGAAGGTTGGAGGTTCTCGGCACGGGTACCATTGGTACCCTTGGGCAAGGTACTGCCTCACTACACTGCTCCCTGGGCACTGTTGAGAGGGGCCGCTGCTCCATGTGCGCATGTGTGATGGCCTTGTGGTTAGGACCTTGGAAAATAAGTTACTTTAATTCTGCAAATTTTTTGCTTAATTAAATCCTCATATTTTGATTGAATGTAATCTCTGCAGTACAACAGAACAGCAAAGGACGCAGAGTCTGTTAATGGTTAATGGTTAATGGTTAATGCCTTATCTATCTCTGCCATCTGTAATGAAGGTTCTTTAGGTCAGCCATCAGCGTTGAGGTGTCTATTAATGTCATTAGTATGCTTTAACATGTCTCCAGAGGAGCTATCCCTTCTCCTCATGAAATATGCAGCAGTGCTTCCATAAATAACAAGCTGATATGTTTTATCTTGAGGCCTGCTGAGAAACTCGACTCTCCCGAGCCGTTAGCCAGAGACCGGATGCATGACATTGGAGGCAGGGATACCAGGATATACTCAGAAGGTTTGAGCAGGCTGTGTGCCTTTTTTTTCTAAAGTCATCATTTCATTGACTTGGTATGTGTTAAGTTTCTCCTGAGTCAGGTGGTTTTCCGTGGCCTTTCAGAGAAGGCTTCAATGCAGCATTACTGGCTGTAACTGCATCCTGCCTCCAAGTCAGCACAGCCACAGGAGAAGTGTCAGGCTAGCAGTTACCGCCCTGCAAATCAGTTGAAAACTCAGCGAGCACTGAACACCGAAGCTCTGCCTCGTCTACGCTTTGCCCACTGTGGTAACCATGGAGATGCTGCTGCGAGGTCAGCCGCAGAGGAGGGGAAGCAGCTGCCTGGTGTTCTTTCATCTGCACCGCTTCTGTCCCTGCGCACAACAGCCGTGCTGCCTCAGGCTTGAGCCACGCAGACCCACTTTGATCTAGGGCTCACACGATGCACCTTTCTATTTTCCAGTACTGATACCGATACTGATGCTGCAACGTTGAGCAATGGCTGGTATTGATGCTTTAAAAGGAGATATTTTTAAATTAATCACTAAACATGGGCATCTAAGTGTGAGCTAACATGCTCATACTTGTTAAACGCTACAAACAGACAGGAAGAAAAAAAACACTTAATAAGGTGACATCACAGTGTGTGTTATTTTAGGGTTGATTTGTTACAGAATTCATATTCATTCTTTTCTCAGATTCTCAAGCGATTTCTTTCAATAGCAGCCCAATGACAAATACCTGGTATTAGACTGGTATCATCTCTTCTTTAATCTGACACAAAAAGGCAACTGAAATATATATTTCAATAAAATTCAACCACTTACCTAACCTGAGTGAAAATTCATAGAACCGTTTCAGCTTAGCCACTAGGGGGCACACGGCATTCCATGCTTTTTCCTGTAGCTGGAGGTCATTGGGGTTCTGAATAGCCTGAAGAAAAAAATTCAAAAACAAACAAAATGTAAAATAATAGGTTGTTGCCAGTGGAGGTTATGCTATAACTGACTAAGCAACAGCAGGTAAACAGGCTTGGACTGCTGCAAGATCCTCTCAGCACTAGTTGTTTCTGCAACTCTAATTGAGCTTCCAGTGCCTGCTGCCTTTGATCTACGGGATCTGAGAGTGCTCTCGGTAGCTGAGTAAACCCCATGTACCCACATGTGCTATGCCAGGATGCTCCAAACATATGCCATCAGGCTTATAACCATCAATGTGTATTTATTCATGCAGTGGAACGAATAGTAAGTGTCTTTTATACTTCAGGGACGGATCCTCACCTCTCTTATCTCTTGCCCCGCTCCGTTGTAGGACTGTAACTCTGCTAAGATCCCGTGAGCCTCCTCCAGCACGGCACTGACCTGATTCCACACTGCTGTCTCTGCCTCTGTGGGCTGGGCATCTGGGGGAGCAGAGCGTGGGTGGAACAGGGTCGGAGTGTCAGAATTTATGGAAGTCATTGGGCATATGAATTAAAGTCAAAGACAACCAATGTCCTTTCCAGTTAAGGTTCCTCTGGCCACCTGGATTATTTATCACCTCTGTCAGACACAGGCTCGCATTTGTTCCTCTCTCACTGGCAGCCAATAGCTTTGGCTTTAACTGGCCTTGTAGTTACATTAGCATTGATTCATGTCGATGGCAGTGAACCAAATAACACACCCTGTTTCTGGTGCTGATCAGAAACCGAAGCTACTTTTAAAGTCCGATCTGAGCAAAGAGGGAGTTAGAGACTTTGTACTGTGAGCTAATTTTGGTGTTAATATTGGATTATCATCTCATGCTTTGGCACCCAAAAAAAGGCAGAGAGAGCAAGAGAGATCCAAAGACACTAAGAGATGGGTTTTATAAATCCGCACAGATTAGTTTGGTAATGACTATGGTGCTATTCTGAGTCTGAAATACATCAGGAGGATTTAGGTTTTGTTGGAGTGTTTTGGGGGGATTTGTGGTAGTTGAAATAGCTCTTAGGAGAATACGCTGGGGTGTCTGGGTTGGGTGTGACAAATAAGCCCTTGTTTAGACACATTTTCTACTGTCCAGTTTATCTGCTCTACTTTTTGTAGAAGGTGCAGAAGGAGTTTATCTGACCAAAGCAGGATTTCTAAGTTTGAAGTACTGTTGGGTTTAGCTCAGGCTTATCCATGATGTTATTGCTCAGTTATTTCTAATCAGATGACTATGGACACAACATTCTCCAAACCTTGTGAATAACAGCCAATATCATCAGTACAGGAAATATAACATTTTCATAGATTTTTTAAAATTCAAATTATGCTTTAAGTGCATTGCATTAATGCCTGTAGGTTGCACAGTATTTCATTTGTGGCAAATGGCTGCAATATGTCATTAAGCCCTCTAACCAGTTACAGCATTTTTTATCTTTCACAATTCTGTGGCTGTTTTGATGAATCAAGGCCTTTGTGTAATCCAACAACACCAAATGTATGTGGTCAAAACACAGGCCAACCTTTAACTATGAATTTAATAATTCACAGGTGCCCTTGTAGCATATTACATTCCATAGCATTAGTAATAGTATTGCAGTAGTGGCCTCTTGTCCATATCATACAGATCTAGTGGCTGTTTACATGTAGTGGAAAGAGTTTTTAACCCCCTAAAAATGAGCTATTCCCAAAAATAAATAGGATGTGGCAGATTTTTGTTTGGGGAGGATCTAGGAGGATCCCCTGGCAGTAATGCTCAAATTCAGTGTGTGTGTTCATGTCTTTCTGTCTTTCTTTTTGTCCATCTGTGCCTGTTTGGATGGATACACTTGCACATGTTTGTGGCTATCAGCCATTGTGCATCATCAGCTGAACAAACATGCAGCAGTGCCTACCCCAGGCCTACACACCCTCATACACACTGAATTTTAGTGTCATTGCCAGTGGGATCCTCCCAGTTATCCCACCTCAGGCTCTATTTACAATTTTTAGCATTTGGTTTTTAGGGAAGGGATGCATGTGTGGAGTACCTGAACAGTTTGTGGATAAAATAATCTTTCCGTTTCTGTGAAGATTATCTTTATGAAGTGTTCAATTTGCATCTCCATTTCTCCTTTACTGTAATATTTCACTGTTATATTTAATAATGTCAGAACTTGAGACAGCATTATATTTGACAGCAGCAAGTTTTGTTCCTTTACCTTACAAATAATTATGGAAACTGTGAGAAAGGAAAGCGAGGGCTGTGACAGAGGTGACCATTCTTTTGTCCAGTAAAGAGCAGTGAAGGCTGCTGTCCATTTCTTTCATTCTGTCAGAGCTGCTGTACTTTTGCTCTAAGTAATAATATTCAAATGTACATCACACTTCACTTCTACCAAATGCTAATTAAACTATTCCAGATGTGGGTTTCCACAGCTGCTGCTGCTAGGTTGGACAAGCTTTAGAGAATGCTGGCAGTAGCCTTAAAATTAAGCTACTGTAATGTATGTTTAGACTGAAACTCAGTTTAAAATATGATGCTATTGAGCTGGACTACACTGTAGCTTATCAAAATGAATCAGGTTGGAAGTGGCAGTGACATTATTGAATTTGCCACCATGCTAATATTAATTACCTAGCACTAAGGCTGTGTCTGAAACATAGCACATGCTCCCTACTCAGACAGGATTCTGAGGCAGTAAGGAATTCAGTAATGTTTGAATTGAATGTTTGCTTAAAGCATTACATGTGGAAGTTCCTATATTTAGCTGTTTTATGAAGGCATCAGATTTCAGTCATTCAATCATCAGTCATCGCCGTAAATTTTACATAATCCTCTGTACTATCAGTGTCAGAAATGCCACCAGCACTGGCGGTGTATATGGACCAGTTTTTGTGCAAATTCAAGTTATTTTTTGATTGGGAAATTGTAGCAGTGTTGAAAAAAGGCTGTTTTCCACAACACTGGGACTTAATTATCTTAAAATAGCTAATTCAGTCTTTTCATATTTTTTTATATTTTGTTGTGCCCGTTCATTAATTTATGCTAATTTGATAAATTTTTTAGCAAATGTGAGCTCACATTCATGGTAAGCTAATTATTAAGTAGCATTAAGCATTGGGTATTTCTGCTTCTTTCTGTGGAGCAAATGTAAAATTTCTGTAAAATACTACAATTTGGTTCTAAAAGTCCAGTATTCTTGCCTAACCTTCTTAAACGACATTTCTTTCCAAGTGAAAATCACCAACACAGCTAAACGGTAACCACTAGCTGTGAATTGTCACTGTCTTAACAACATTGTGATGTACTTCTGCCTTTGAAATTCACCTCAAACACATGGTTACAGACTCCTTTACTTTAAGCACACTGAAGTGGGTGCCTTTAATTTTGAACACAGTTAAAAAAACATCCTAACAGGGTTATCTGTAACACACATGCAACATAAAGAATTTGACATGTGTAACACACTCTATAATTCTGTACTTTGGGTGCTTCTGTATAGTTCTGTTAAAGTTTCTCACTATGGGGTTTAATCTCCGTGTTCTGTAAAGCTTGTCCAACCAGTCAACAACTGCTGCAGAAGAATAAAAGTATGGCCAGAACATAGTGTACAAATGTGATGGAGGTTTATAAAGAGTATGTAAGTTTATTGTAATTATTAACAGTTGGTCACAAGGCTTTAGCTGGTATGATTTGTTGATGTTCAAAATGAAAGGAATATAGATCCTCTACAGAGAACATATTTCTGCTTTGAAATTTTAGCCTGAGTGGACAGCAGCCTGTCTCAGCTCACTGGTTACTCATGCAGGTTTAGCTAGTGTAGCACCAGCAGGGTGGAGGTGTTAGAGGTGGAGCTGGCAGAGGAGTGCAGGTATTGGACAAGGAGTGTTACTTGGGAAGGAGAGAAAGGTTAAGGAGTTAAGGAGAATAAAAAAAGAGAACAGAGAGAAATGGAGATTGTTGGCCTCCATTCCCACTTCCTCAGTTCATACACAAGCCATTCAACATGCTCTCTTGTCTCAATCGCTCACTGACACCCCACTCACAAGCTACACATTCTCATGGCATGAACAGATGGCATGTGCATTTGCAAAAGGTATAGATGAAAGGTGAGGAAAAATAAAGTTAGAAAGAAGTTATTGTGCATGTATTTATCTCCCAGTGTAGAAAGCATGGCATTCTTAAAATAAAGCTAGGCCTGGAAATAAAGCCAATGGCAACAGTTGAGGACACTGCAGGACTTGTGAATGCCAGCGATTTATGCACAAGTACAGGAAAGAGAGGAGAGAAAGGAAATGAAACCTGAGATGACAGCGAATGGGGAGGGGTAATGATTTAAAAAAGGAGAAGGAAAAAAAAGCAAAACTCAAAATAAGAAGCTGATGATCTCACGTTCAAAGTCAAGGAAAACTATTGGGCCATGCTCAAGTTCGGCGCAAGCCAGCACTTTCAGGAGATTCCCCATGAGCCCCCTGGAAGAGAGAGAAGGGAGAGGTGTGTGGGTGATGGAGGGTCAGGGAACTGTGTGTGGCGTGTGTGAGTGTGTGTGTATGCAGAGTGTGTGGAATCAGGGGGAGGTACAGGGCGTAGGGTGTGGATGGAATGGACTAGATAGTGTTGTAGAGATCAGGAGAGCAAGGACTTTTGGGGTGATGTCATGGTAGATTCAAACTCTTCTTCTACTTCTTCTTCCAGTTCTCTGCCCCTTCTTTTCTCCAGAGAGAAGTGCAAACACCCATTAAATGTCCACCAGTCCATCACACTGCCAGTCATCATTCTTTTATATTCTTTCCACACCATCTCCAACCTCAGCACATCCACCCCGACCTCTCACACACACTGACACAATACAAACACACCACACATCAGCAGACACTTACTTTCGAAGTCCAGAAAAAAATGTGGACAGTTCTCTAAATCCTTGCCAAGGACCTTAATGAGGTTCCCCATGGCCGGCAAACCTGGGCAAGGGAGACAACAGATGCATACAGTGCAAAAGGAACAGAACAACTTCTCTCATAAGAGTCTACATCTAGACATAAATAAGATACAAAACTAGGCATTGCTCTTGAATTTCTGCAATGCCTATGAGTAAATCCTACTGGTTCTTTACTTTACTGTGCAAACATCAGAGATGGTCCAATCTAACTCTCACTGCTTATGAATAGTGCCAAACAGTGGAGCATCTAGGGGTCCCTCAGGACCAGGTTGAGAACAATTGCCCTAAAAAGTATGAAGAATCTTTTTTAAACTTTAAAGAACATCCACACAATGTAAAGGCTTTTTTTCCCCCTAGAACCGCCCCTCCTAAGCCAAGACCTATTTAGAAACTAAAAGCCCTGGGCTCATATACATGAAATGGAGCATTAGTGGTGACATTTTCTCTCTTGCTCCTTCTTTGGTTGAATGTAAATGTTAATGCCACACAGTCAGCTGCAGTTTTTGAGGAATTACTATTTTATTTAATTACTATGCCTCAACTGGATTTCAAAACTTTAAAAAGAAACTGAATAAGAGACTATGAAAGGTAAACACAGATATCACCACCACTAACCACATCATCATCATCATCATCATCATCAACAACAACAGCAATAATTATTATTATGAATATGTTTCATTCATATAGCATCATTCCTATACCCACTGTACTCCTTTGTAAGATTTGATGGGCTAATTTACTTACAAACCCCATTTATAGAAACTGGGACATTATTGGGACATTTTGTAAAATGCAATAAAAACATGAATCTGAGATTCATTAATTCTCTTGAACCTTTATTTAACCTACAAATTTAAAAGAAAATATTTCTAATGTTTTTACTGACCAACCTCAATGTAGTTTGTAAACATAAATTTAAAATTTGATTGATTTTATTTGAGGATACTAATTGGATCCAGAGAACTCAGCAATGTTTCTGCATAGAATAGATGTATTGCTTTCTCTCTGGATAATATAATTTAAAGTTACGTGCCTTGATGCAGCAATGGGCTGTGTTAAGTGACAATGATTCTCTGACATTCTCCCAAGCCAATATGACTACGTTTATCACAGTAGCATGACTGTTTTTCATGCAATGCCTTCTGAGGGCTCAAAGGTCATAAACATTCAAATGTTTTCTTGCCCATAAACGGACTGAAATTTTCACAAAATGAGTAAATGTAAATAGCTAAAGGCTTGAATCCTTTTCTATCCTGCAATGTTCTTTTTGGTACTTCCTGACAATTCACTTCCAAAGTTTGGCACTAAATGGCGAGCTTGCAAAGACTGAGCCTTTTGTGGATGCTCCTTTTTTTTTATCATGATACAACAACCTGTTACCTGTTCACCTGCTTATAGTGGAATATTTTGAAACTGTGTAACTCTCTGTATAAACCCTCTTTTGCTATCAGTGCAGTAAAAGCATCTTTAGTTTTGCATCCTAGTACTACATTTTCCAATCAGTAGAGAATCTCCAGTCAGAATGCAAATGTTTGGTAATATGTGTCTATTCATAAGCAAATTTATGCCATCAATCTCTGATATGTATTTACTAAATGGTAACTTCATAGAAAAGGAGAAAACCATTTCTAACCTAAAAAAGTAAGTTAATGTAGGTTTTTTTCCCACAATATTTTAGAGCCCACCACTAAAAATAAGCCATTAAATCCAATGTTACTCATCTACACTTTGTGTATGAAAGCTGGCTCTCTGGAAATCTCAAGAGATTGGCAAGCATTCCCAGTTGACTTTGATAATATAATCTACTGCTCCTTTCTCCAGAGACTCAAATATATATTACCATTAGCATTAGCAAATTAATAATAGTTTTCATAGCCATTAATAGCATGGGGACCTTAAAACCCCTATCCATACTGCAGTAACACAGAGACGAAAATCTCTCATACGCTAGCATCAAATGGTGTTGTAGTATGTGTGGAAACGCTCTAGTTCTCCCTCTCACACACGCAGAAACACACATAGACACATGAACAGTAGTGAGATGGCTCATCCCAGCCAGTTTATCTCTGCCTGTCTCCTGGCAACCACCAGTAGAGCTCTGTTTCCATGGCTGGACTGCTCAGCTTTCCCTCCTTCCTCCCTCTGTCTTTAAATGGCTTGGACTTCCATCAGCTATAAGCCTCTTCATCTGTTCTTAAACTTATTATGGCCAGTAAAAGTGCACCTGCTTAGATGTGCAGTCCACCTGGTTGCTGCCAAATTACTTCTATGTCTGTTAAATTGCAGGCCTAGTGTATTGGACTGCATTAAGACTTTTGTTTCTTCTATATAAAGAACACCCTCTTCACAGCAAAAAAATGGCAGATGTTTAGCTTTTGTCTGCTCTACCCTTTATCTGGTGCAGTGCCATACAAGCAGTGCCATAGAAGAACCACTTTTGGTTTGAAATGAATTAAAGGATTTTTACTAGAACCACACATACAAGCCAGTAACATTCCGGAACCTCTAATTAACAATTTTGCTCCTCTTACTGCTCCTCTATCCAGTTCAGCTCCTCTTTCTCAGTATAGCCTTTTTTAACACACGAAAGCAAACATATTAGCAGTATGCATGGGCAACAGTAGCCTCTAACATTATGTATTGCATGGCTGGTGAAAACATTGGTGATCATATGCTATATACCTACCAGCTTAATTCTGCTTGCCCTCTCCCAATGTCCTGTGCTTTTTTGTTTTCCTGTCCTCTCCTTGGTTCTTTCTACCTCCTCTGGAGGTATTCCTCAGTATAGTAGTGCTGTGCAGTCTCTAGCACTCAGGCTTATATTGCACAGACTTCTACACTCTGTGAGCTTCTCACTGATCATCTCACTGTTCGTTTCACACTTCTCTTTTTCTGACTGCTATTTAGAGGCACATTGTGTGTGAGCATGTGCGTATGTGTGTTTGTGTGCGCGCACACATGCATGTGTGCACATGTTTGTTGTACTTTTTATGGATAAAAATATGAATTTATAGGAAAAAAAGGGACATAGAAGTGTCAGATTCTTATTACATAGTTGTAGTTGTTATGTATGTATATGTGTTTGTGTATATAGTCATAGACACACATGCACACACACACACACACTCATACGTACACACACACACACACACTCATACGTACACACACACACACACACACACACACACACACACACACACACATATATATATATATATATATATACGTATGTGTGTGTGTATGCATATTGGGCATGTATTTATGACACCACATCCTGACATATATATATATATAAAACAACACTTTGTGTTTGTCAAAAGTATTTTTCTGTGGTCTTGTTTAAGGGGGTGGGGGTATACAGGGTGTTTTAAACTACGGTTGGTTTTACTGACTGCATGAACTCAGCTCGGTAACTGCAGCTTCCTGTGGATAAAAAAGTCCTCTAAACTGAATTTGGTGGCCATCAGTTCAGCTTCCGCAAAGTAAAACCCTGCTAAAAAGCCCCCCACTTTTTGTTCCTTTTTTGTCTTTAGAGGTTTACAAACTGACTTTTCTTTTTTTACATGGGTCCTTTGGAGTTTTTTATGTTCTTGAGTGTAAACAAAAAGATAGGAAGGGAAAATCATTAACTCCAACTATGTAGTACACAGTGCTGCAATGAGGTCTGAGTGGTGAGGTGCAGTGTTAAGCCAACAGAAAGGCTGTTGATCGTAATGAGGAAGCTAGACGGGCAGGCACGGTATTGCCTCGCCACAGCAAGGATGGAAATGCTCTCAGGCTGAAACTAGAGCAAAGGCTTGCTTTTGCACAGTCCTTTCACTCTAATCTAGGCTACCGGGGGTTTGCACACTGCTGTGCTACAAAACCTTAAATATTTTGTGCATATGTTGTATGGTGAGTATGGTCTATATTTCCACATATGCCCATGCTGGCCAAATACATATATGTAAAAACAATCAAATTTACACACTTTCCCACTTACTTCAGATGTAGTTGATCACCCAAGGCATGTTTGATGTCTAAACCTTGCTTCTTTAGTTTAAAACCAGAGCTCCAAGTCGAAGCTGCTAACAAATGCTCAAATCAATAACCACACAAAAAACACATGCTGAAAACTTCTCTCAGCCTACTTAAACTGTATCCAGATCTTCATGAAGCTTGTGCAGACCTGTTGATATGGTTTAGTATGATTAAATGTCATTTATAAAAATGAACAAAAATGTCAGTGTGTAGCTGAATGCTGTCTGTTTTCACAACCTATCAGTTTGCTGATCTAGACTTAGTTTTGTGAAAAGAACCAAAAAAAAAAACAATGAATCATGGGGGGAAATGCATCCCCTACAGCTCTGCCATTATCTAAAATGGCTATATATAATTCTGGCTTTGTTCATTTTTATAGCTTTTAGTAAGTCATACCTTGTTCTAAATCACACTGGCAAGTCTAGTAACTTGTAATAAAACATTTTTGACTGACTCTCTCGCATTTAGCAGCTGCACAATTTTCCTCCATTGGGGTGCAGTTAGCAATTAAATACTTTTTGATGCTTCACATCAATGACACACTGTACTTGTTTTGTAATTCAAACTGACTTTTAATACAATCTCTTTACATTAACATATATGAACTTAAAGTGTTTTTCCTTTTCCTTTAAAGTTACCATTTTGGTCCTACAAGGTTATGATGTTACAGAAACAACAACCTTTTCATCTGTATTGAGTTGATCCGATTCCTAGCCTTAAACTCTTGACTATAACCGATCAGAAAATCTGCTTATACAACACACCAGCTGAATGCTGTCTTTCTTTTTTTGTATAAAAATATGCTGTGACTTTCCATTTTGTTCACTTTAGCTCTAGTCATCTCATTCCCCCACTTCTTGTGCCATATGGCTACATAACAGAATGGTGCAGAGGCCACAGCTGGGCCATTTGGAGTCTCATACCTTTGCTTGCACTTTTCCTCAAAGAGCACTTCACTGCATCCACTGGGGGCCTGTCTGCTCCTCTGCCACTATCACAGCATCAGCATCCACCACCTGAGAAAGAAATGGATATGGGGTGTTAAGTCAATGTCTTCCAGAAGTAGTTGGGTAAAGTAGTGCAAACTCTCTTGTTGATGTCTCCTGTGGAAGACAGACAGGCAGAGTGGCATTGGTTAGAGTTTGTATTGGTTAGGGTGGAATCTGTGCTAGAACATACAGCAGGTATAGCACTTTATACAAAGTTTCATGACCAATGAGCTAATGACCTAAAATCACTTGGAATAAATTTAGCCATTTTTATATAAAAGTTTCTGTTCTCAAAGTGGCAAAATAGAGATTTCATAGCAAATTAAAGATAAGAGAACTGTATTTATTGTGCATTTCTGGGCAAGGTTATAAATGCAATATGAAGTGCAGTGTTGAATGAGAGACAATGGCAACAAGTGAAAGCTTTTACTTCTCATTTGCAGAGTGCCAGTCAGACAGTAGTGTATTTGCTGTGAAATTGAAAGGCCGGTTGGTAACTTCTCAATTAACCAAATTAGGCTGGACTACAGCCCAGCGCAGCTTTGAATAATGGAGAAACAGAGTTGGCAAGAAGTGTTTTAGAGTTTGTGCGCCCTTTCTGTCAGGGTTTGGTGTGAAAACAACAGCTAAAGGTTTTTTTAGTTTTTTTCCACTGTAGTCTTAAAGTAACCAAAACAAAAATAACACACTGCTGTGGGCTCTGGTGCCTGTATACCGGTGTAATTATTGACAATGTTCATGTTGCTCTTGCATCATGCAGAAGCAAAGGGATGTTCTATGAAAATACGTTTCCTAGGAGACCTGCGGGCTGTCTGCAATTGCAGTAGTCTGTAGTTGCCATAGTATATTCAATGAAAAGTACAATTCAAAATGAACAAAACCTCAGACTTGGTCCAAACACCTTCCTAAAGAGCAACCAGTGCAACTGTGTTCTTTCAGGATTGGTGACCTTAATGGTACCTAAACTGGCATTATGCTCATGATAGATAATGCCATGTCATTTATAGGCTCCAAAAAGCAGGTGGCATAAAATGCATTAAAGTGAATGTCAAACTGTAATTTTGACTAGTGAATTTTTCCCCATACTATACACACCAGTACTGAACAAACACACCAGGAAGAGGAGCAGTGGGTGCACACTTGTACCAGGGGCCAGTTTTGTGGTTAGGTGCCCAAGGTCACTTTAGCCATGGATGTGGGAGTGGGAGCATCCTGTTTACTCACTCACCCCTCCTACATTTTTCCAGATGATCCTGGGGATTGAACTGGGAGCCTTTCCAGTTGCAAGACCTCCTCTCTAGCCAGCAACATCTGTACATTTTATATTTTCATATGTCATATCATACCTCCCCTTTTTCTTTCTGTTCATTTTTGAAACCACAGAAATAAGTTTAGAATTGGTGTTTTGGTGGACATATGACATTTATAAATTCTGAACTACATTTGTATGAGGGCTTTATTGCTCAATGGTGTTTTAAAGCAAACAACTGCAACTAGAAGACAATGAGGAGCGATTAACCCCTAGTAGGGCACTGGAGTGTAATTCATGGATGGGTCACAGTTCGATTCATCTCATAAGTGTCTGTGCCACCACAGGCTATAAATCAGCCATCACATCCAATACGCGCACACACACACACACACACACACACACACACACACACACACACACACACACACACACACACACACACACA
>JBBPDA010000138.1:17487109-17498043 GCA_037974385.1 Arnoldichthys spilopterus | reverse complement strand
ACACACACACACACACACACACACACACACACACACACACACACACACACACACACACACACACACACACATACCAACATACTAAATAAGCAGCAGTGGCAGCAGCCAGTGAGCTCTATACATAATACAGCAGTGTCCAGTCCATAAATCTGAGAATAGCCTTGCTGCTGTGGCTTCTGACTCGCCTGCTCGCCTGATGGCCTATGCCTTGGAGCGCAGCATTCACACTGCAGCACTGATGTGATCCATTGTCACTACAGCAGGAGTGACAGAACCAGAGCAGTGTGTTTTGAGGAGACGAGGGGAGATGATTCTTTTTGTGTCTCACCCTACACTTGCCTGTCACACAATTTTTTCAGATGCTAGGGCATAGAGAGTTCACCCCTAACATGTTTAAGTGTATTGACTTCTCTGTATTGTTAACAAATGTCATGGGACAAACAAGGTCATTAAAATTTACCAAAGACGTTTTTGAGACTTTGACTTGATTAATTATTTGGGGCCTGAGAGTGCAATGGCTATTGCTGCATTTCAAACCACTCTTCTCTTTTAATTTATGCAAATTCAAGGCTGTTGTTGCAATTATTTTGATTTGTAAAGAACATGAATCATTAGATTTTTTGTAACAAGAATAATTTGATTTGTAATGTATGCAACAAACTAGCATTTTGAGCAGGCACATGAACTACACATTTCACTTTTTCTTGTTTCTTTGCGGAAATAATATCTCTTCTCCTTTGGAAAAAGCTCCAGTTCACACATGCTGATCCTCTCTTCAATGGCCAAGGTATGTCTACAGTGCAAATTATATGGCTGAGTCAGCTAAATAATAGCAAATTTAGCTTGTTAGAAAGGTATTTTCTTGAATTTTGGGAGCAGATTAAACTCACAATGTGACCATTAAATCCTGGTAAACTTCTCCCTGTTTGCTAACACTGAATGCATTTAACAAGACCCAATGGGGTACACACACACACACACACACGCACACACAAACACATACATTAAATGTAAACAAAATAGTGAAATAATTAAAAATAATAATCATACATTTACACACCATGGCCTAAGTGCAGGAACAATGTTCTTTTTTCCATGCCATCTAAATTACATAGATCACTATTACCTCAGACTTATCACTTTTTGAACTCTTTATGCTTTTAGCGCTATTGGAGTGTATACTGTACCTTTCAATATGTTTTTAAATGCGCAGTAGGCAACTTTAATATAATTTTGCAAAGGAATATTTGTTGACTATTAAAAGCCCATACTTGATGAAGTAGACTCAAGCGGTTATTAAACCTGGCTACTGATAAAGACTTTTAAAAACTACTGTATGAAAAATAGAAAACTTTACCCCTGGGATGTTCTAGATTTACATTTTTTAATCAACCAGAACATGTTTCAAATGACAAAGTATTAACTGAACCTTTCACTAATGTTGAAACTCTTTACACCTCTTAGCCAAGAAAGCTGGCAGCCAGCCAGTACTGGAGCTTAGGGACCTCCAATTACCATGAGATATCTAACTCAATGATTTTGTCCAGAATGGACATTCCCCAGACCCAGCTTCTCTTCTGAAGAAGTTAAATGAGGTTTTATCAAGGTCCCTGAATTGTCAATGATATGGATGATGTCAATGAAAATAATGTCTGGGTTTTATGTGTCATGGGTCAGTTTGATGTCTGCATGATGTTGCACGGCACAGTCGGGTCAGCCACTCCTCAATTCATTTTTTTACCCCTGGTATTGGGAATGTGACCATATTGTAATCAATTGTAATCTTTCCAATAAGGCCTATTCTAAGGGACATGCAGTATAATTATCATCTTTTTCTGAAACATGCTGTCCTAAGCCTTTATCTTTGTGTACAGAGCTGCTGTTCCCTTTGCCTTTGATTTAACACAATGCCATGGTAAGAACAGTTTAGCCTTGAGAAAGTCTGAAGTTATATAAGGACCATGACTATGTTTATTTCTTAATTTAAAGAACTCCTTGGTCTGTATATGATATTTATGGAAAGGTGCTTATCATAGTGGCAGCAGTAATTCTCTAAAGCACACTTTAGTGCTGAGTAATACATACTTGCCTTCCAGTCTGGATTCGCTCAGTGTACTATTACTGCAGCAGAAGTCTCTGTTTCAGTCACCCTGAGTTCTGCAGTGTCTGGATTAGGTACATTTGATTAGAGTAGAAGGATTCTTTGAGCTGCACATGCTAGACATGACTATAAATTCATGATGTGCCTTGAATGTCATTAAGACCCCTTACAAATATCCAAGGCCTTATGATGGTAATTTTGTAACTGCTCGTATCCCCTCTATTCCTTCCATCCTTTCTTTGTTATTCTGAGCTCATTTTAAAGTATATACACCAATAGCCATAATTATAACATCACCTGCCTAATAATTAGTAGGCCCCCCTCATGTTGATGAAATAGCTCTTTGCACTGTGTTCTGATGCCTTTCTATCAGCATTCACGTTTAACCTTCATTTACAGTAGCTCATCTGTGGGATCAGACCAGACAGGCTAGCCTTTACTCCCAACATGCATCAGTGAGGCTTGGGTGCCCATGACCCTGTTGCTGATTCATCAGTTGCCCTTTCTTGGATCACTTTTGGTAGGTACTAACTATTGCATACCTGGAATACTGCTCTGACTCTGTCATGTAATCATCACAATAAGGCCCTTGTCAAAGTGACTCAGACCATTATGCCATTTTACCTCCCAGCACGTAAACTGACTGTTCACTTGTGACCTAATATATTCCACCCTCCTGACAGGTGCCATTGTAATGAAACAACTACGTAGTCAATGTTATTCACTTTATCTGGCAGTAGTGTTAATGTTATGGCTGTTTGGTGTAAACTTGTTGCTGACTGCATATAAAAATGTCTTCAGTACCTTTATTTCACATGGAACATCACTACACCAAATTCATTTACAGTTATATTGTTAGATTGTTTTTTATTTTTTGACTCCATACACCCTGTCCTGACTCCAGGCTTTTTTGTTAAATACATAAGTTATGAAAAATTACAAATATGCCCTTTCTACTGGGAAAGAGAATGTAGTGTACCTTTAAAACTCAATTAAGGTATATAATAAGATCTTAGGGACCATGTTGTACCTTTGAGGGAACACTTATATTGTTTGTCACTCAGGGGACTAAAATTTACCAGTACATCACCTTTTTAAGTGCAATGTACTTGTTTATCAACTACACAAAGCATTTATTCATTCATTCCTTTGTTTTACATGCCGAATTGAATGTTCACATCAATCCAATTACCCTTCACAAATTTGTTCCCTTCAGAAAAAGATACAATGGCAAATACAATGGCCTGTATAATTCCCAACAAAGATGAAAGAGAGAATGATGTGAGGGTAAAATGAACTGAGAAATGTGCAGGCAACAAAACGGCAAATGCATAAGGGCTTCTCTTTTCACTCTCAGATGCGAGCTACTCTGTTATTATTAATTCTGGTCACTGAGCAAGGCTTCTCTCCTCTTTCTGCAGGAGAGGTTGTTGCTGATTATTCCTTATCCTTCTCCATCCATCTTTCTCACTTTCTGCCATCAGAAGAGCACGTTTCTGCTTGATGTTAGCATGGTCAATGGTGCTGTGGATGAGTGTTAGTTTAGCATAGCGAGCAGCTGGAGGGATATTAATATTGACAAAGAGTCCGCCTGTGGAGCTGATGGGAGGTGGCAGTGTCAGGGCTAGGCTGATCCAGGCTTTTCAGACTGACTGGTGAGGCTACTCTAAGTTAACAGGACTGAGACAACCAGTCATCATGCAATGTTGTCCTCAGCACCATTGCACAGTAAAGCATGTCTGAGGGAAGACTAGGACTAGCATTAGGTGGAAAAGAGGGAGGGGGCACACCTCCCTTACCACCCTTCCCCCTTGCTCTCTCTATCCTCCACAAGCTGGAAGAAAAATGGCTGAGAGCAGAGAATGGTGCCAGATAAAAGGCTGATTGCAAATTAGAATTGTGTGCCTTTGACTCAAGGGCTAGCAACAGAGGAAGGAGACAGAATCATGGTTTTTGGCCTTTATATTTCTGGTCTTTTCATATATTTATTGAGCTTTCTTGCACCACAAATTGGAAGACTTTGGAATTATGCAAGTCAAGGCCATCTTTAATTGTACTGTGAGTTTTGCATTGAAAGAATGCAATCTTTAGTTGTCTTATCACAAAACTGTGGAGCAATGATAATGCATAAAGACATTCTTTGTTGTGGATAAATGGGTTACTGTAACAGTTTCACTGCCTCGCATGGTTTCCCCCCAGCATGCATTTGCGCATTAGCTGTTGAAAGTGTGTGATGGCATTTGAATATCATTACTGGAGCCTCAAGGCTGCTGAAGTTCTGCATTCTTAAAGAATAGGCTGCATCTGAGATCCTTTAGTGACGAGCCCTTTTGTTGACATAAATAGGAGAAATGTGTCATTAAGGAGTGGAATGAGCTGTATGCATATACTATGCCCTGAAAAACTTCTGCACACACTTATACATGCACACACTGACTTGTGATATCATTTTGACCTGTGCTCCCTCGCTGTGTGAAAATTGAGGTTTCTACATGCTTTTCTTGGCTTAAATGCAAAGTTATGGGACAATAATTTAATTATATATTAATTATATAGAGCCATTACATTATATGGAGGTTCTTTAAACTTAAAAAACTCATTTACAGAAATTATTTGAGGCACCATCTACTGCAAGGTTCCTTAGGGAACCAAAAGTAGTTCTATAACATTGCTTTTAATAACTCTTTGGCATCTTTATTTTTAAGGGTGTAAATAAAACATCCTCTATGTTATCTCCTGCTGT
The DNA here is from genome assembly GCA_037974385.1 of Arnoldichthys spilopterus. Lineage (NCBI taxonomy): Eukaryota > Metazoa > Chordata > Actinopteri > Characiformes > Lepidarchidae > Arnoldichthys > Arnoldichthys spilopterus. The sequence goes on along the minus strand of JBBPDA010000138.1, from coordinate 17,493,199 downwards.
CGGCTATCTGCCATTTTTACGCGTGTAAACAAAAGGTCTTCTCTGCTATCTCCTGACTGAACCATCCTGGCAGCTCCGGATGGAGTCCCAGTCGCCCAGGAGGGTGTGTGTTTGTATGTGTGGTGCATCTCCTCATCTCCCTCATACTTTCGCTGCCCCCCTCTGAGCAACACACCTGCTCAAGGTCAATAGCAAGAGCACTCAGCTATATATAGCAACAGGGGTTGCATATCATTGACAAAAAGCTTACATCTTAATGTGCCAGATGAATGCACTGATTTAGCCAGACTCATTGCCAACCTTATGAAAAGGCGATCACTAAGTTTGAAAAAGAAAAGATATAATAAGCATTGTGTTGGGGTCACACTGCACATTGCCAGATTGGACAATTTCACGCCAAATTTGGTGGATTTAGTTTGCACTGGGTGTGGTGCTTTGGTGGTTGTACAAAAACAGGCTGGTTTGTCATGATTTTGGTAGGTTATAAACAGAAAATTTATTTTTATTACCCCATTGCAAATAGGGTATTGATTATTTGGCTGCATGGTTTGAGTGGCATGGTGTAAAAAGGGGTGACCCGTTGTATCAGTAAATTGTAAAAACCTGGCATAGCTTCAGGTTATAATTTCAGCAAAGCATGAACTTCAGCACATGAACAACTTCAGCAAAACTCTGAAAGCATTGTTGAGTTTGTGCAACCAACATTCCGCATGTCGGGATTTTTTTAAACACAATTGTTTAATTTGCAAATAATAAACGAACAGTGCCACCTAGCAACAGCTTAAATACTTTTCTGCAAATTTTCAAAGGCAACATCACTTAACTCAGCTGTTTATTTGATTATGTTTTATTTATTATTTTATTCATTATGTTTATTGTATTATTTTTACTGTATATTATTGTTTTAACTTTTTCTAAATCTGTGCTGATTGGTCTGTATTGATTGAGCACTTTGATCAAGCTTGGTTGTTTTAAATGTACGTTATAGATACATTTGGCCTTTGATCTTTATTGCTAACTTATTATTAATTATAAATGTATGTATTAAAGGTAGGGTAGGTGAAGGAGAGATCAGCAGATTTTAATCTTTTAATAAAAAGAAAAACTATGACGAGCCTTCTTCCCCCACTTCAGACTTCCCTCCAAGGCATTTGTCCAAAAACCATGAACCTACACTACCTGATTGCTGCAAAACAGACATACCTCCTCATTGCTCAGGGCTATGTAAAAGTTACATGACTACACAGTTTAGTGAAGAAAAAAGAAACATAAACATAAACGGTTACATTCCGTTGCTTCAGACTACTGCACTGTTTAACTGTTTAGTTTTGTTTCTGGCTGTATCCATCCTCTTTTTAGCCGATAGCTTTCTCCATTTCGGTCTTTTGCAAATAAAAGCTGCTGAACACAGTTGTACCTAATGTATCTGCCTGTCTAGCCCTGTAGAAGTTGCAGGCCTTTTTTTCTTCTGGTAGTCAGAGCATTTAATTCATGAATTGCTATCTGGATATAAAGAGGATTTAAATAAATATGGAAAAATGCTTCTTGAACACATCACCTACCTATAACACAGATACAAACTACCCCACATAAACTCCACTATGTGTAAAAGTGTAAATGTGTATGAGTGTGCTGGTGTTTGTGCAGTTATATACTGTATATGTGGGTGTGTCTATGTCTTTGTGAGTGTGTCTGTGTGCATGCACACATGAGTGAGAGACAGAGAGAGATCTTTGATATCTGCAACCTTTATTATTAATATGCACTGACCCACTTTAAAAGTGTGTGTGCTAATCTCACTGTGTTTGAGTTTGTTTATCTCTTGGAGTGTGTCTGAGTTTGAGTGTGTGCCAGCAGCTTGTTCCTTAATCCACTGCATGCTCATCAGATAGTGAGGTGGCGTGGCTGCCAGGCTGCCCCCTGTGCCCCCTTTGCCCACTGCTCCACTGCCCTGAGCCACACAGATAGAAGGAGGATGAGAGATGAGAAGCTTTCTCTCTAGGCATGTGGCCTGGGGTCCTGCTGGGAATGCACCCTCACGCTTTCTCCAGCACAAACCCTCTCAGCAACACACTGCACTCCAGATTAGTTTCAACTAATCCTTCAGCGATGTAAGAGATAATAAGTATTTAAATACAAAAAGCTAGCCAGACTCCACAGCTGAGCGTTTAAAAGGGCAATGCAAATTGCCTTGTGCTCTATCCTCAACAATATGTAGAAATATGACCTTTTAACTGACCCAAATGTGTCCCAACATAAATTACCCTTCTGTTCTTTATTACAAACTGAACTGAAATTAATCTTGTGTATTTTTTACATTTTGCTGATTTGTTTCTTACTCATAGCACATTGAAACATATGTAGAAATTCAGTCAGAAGTGAGATTTGCAATTTAAATTTGATGAAAAGGTATTGTGCTAGTATCACAAGCCAGATTTTACATATGTTTCTTGTGTTCTGTATAAGAGCAACAGATTTTTAAAATGGCACTACAATAAAAACACATCTGCCGAAATCAAGCTGGTATGCACCTACAAACATGAGCGGATATCTTTCAACTGAATAACTTTTGTTATACTAGATGTTATACTTCAAAAACTTTTGTCAGTCCACCTACCAACAGAAAGCAACTGGAAAAATCCTGATACTTGTGGCCGCCAATATATGTCAGAGGATTCACAACTGCGTCAGGCTGAGATTAATGTTGTGCTTACTAGAGCTATAGTCAAAACCATATTTGCTGAGCAACACAAGTCCAAGACCATTACTAATTAAGATAATTTCCAAATGAGAGAGGCAGATTCAAGACCGAGACAGGAAAAAAAGAATTCTGTTTGAGGCCACTTACTTAACTATTTATAATGTGATGCTGTAAAAAGTATATCATTTATTTTAAGATCATTTTGCACTGCTGTCTGTAATGATAAAAAAGCAAGAGCAGTGTAACCACAGTAAAGGATCACATTAGGACATAATGTTAATTAAATATTATTATATATTATATTTTAATATTAATATAATTAGTATTTTTTATATATTTATATTATATATTTTTTACTATTTATATAATTTATTTAATATTAAGTAGCCTATATATGTTTCACTTCATTCACCTAGCTCAGACATTGTGCCTGTGACCAAAATAAAAATGATGAGCATAAACGCAATTCATGCCCTGAGATTGATCAGGTTAGTTTGGAGTTTTAACAGATTTGTGTTTGGCCATATTTCTTTTGTTTGATGGCAAGGGGGCAGGGTCTTGTGGGGAACTGTTTAACATAAACATAAACTAAGACAGGTTCCCCTACTGAGTCTTGGTTCCTCAGAAGGGTTCCTTTCTCTAGCTCAGGGAGTTTTTCCTTGCCTAAATTGCCTTGGCTTGCTCATTAGGGGCTCGGAGCCGGATTTTGTAAAGCAGCTTTGTGACAACATCTGTTGTAAAAAGCGCTATACAAATAAAACTTAATTGAATTGACTGAGATGTACGCTTTGTTGTGTCTTTTGACTTTTGTTTTTTATTTGCAGTGGCAGAAAGGTGCCACAGAGAAATGTTAGTAGTGGAAACACTATTTTTTAAAGGCAGCTGAACTCCAACTAGACCACTAGAAATACTAGAAGAACTAGAATATTTGATTAAACCAATGACCTGCAAAAACCTGCAAGTCCATGTCAAGTCCATGACCAAAGGGAAAAAAATGGTGCATACAATCATGTTTTTGGCAAAATGATAATCCTTTACTGTACATTTATATTATTTTTGTCATTTGTAATCCAAACAGAAAAAAAGAAAAAAGAGAATGTAAACTGAATGTAAATTATAAAAACTATATAATTATATAAATATTCTCATATGCTGTATGACTAGCAACATTACAATAATAACTGCTGAGTAGAAATCTGACCAAAATGTGCCATCTTAAAATACCCTTTGCAGTAATCTTCACTTACATTTAACTGGATGGCCTACCTTCTCCTCATTCTGCAGGGATTTATTCCAAAGTTGCAGGATTTTGGGTGCAGGGCAGTTTGCGCTTACTCATGCGTGGATAAATATAGGTTGAATGCTACTTCATCTCTTGCACATACTTAATGTCTTTATTAACCCTTTATAACCTGCCATACTATAGTATCTAAATGTCAATATGAAATTATATAATAGATCCAATTTATATTTCACTTACATTTTCTTTAGCATACTTAATTCAACAGGTCAGAACCTTTTGTTTAAATGTCAAGAAATCACAAAAAAATCATAAACATCTGTCTTACTAACAAACTGCTGATTAAGCTTAGTATCTGCTTAGTCAGCAGAATTTCTGTTGTTTTTGCTTGTTACTCTAAGCTATAGGAAATAATTCATGTACAAATACAACATGCTTTTTTTGCTATAACACTGACTTATACTCATTTCACATGAATAAGTGTATGGGTTGTGAGTTCAGTCCTAACCACTGCACAGCAGTTAGAGAGTCACGTCTAGGGGATGTCTCTCTCATTAAAAGGACATTGTATCTTCAAATTCTCAGTATCATTACTCTTATAATAATTATAGTGCTGTTGAACTGATCAGGGTGAGGATAGACCCACTAGTTGACCACACTCTTTGCTGAAGGGAAGATATAGTCAAGCCCTCAAATTCCATTTTTAGCTATCATCAATTCAGTGGTTCCTGTAGAACAGCCTCTTCTAAAACCTTCTTTCTAATACTTAATTTGGTCCCAAAGTAGCTGTACACCACTGTGCTAAAATGTAACCCTCTGCCAAAAGGAGACAGCCTTGACCTGAACCCCATTGGAAACCTGTGGGGTGAGCTGAAGAGGAGAGGGCACAGTACAATAGAGGGCCTAGGACTCTGGATGATCTGGAGAGATATTGTAAAGAGGAATGGTCTCAAGTGCCCTCATCTGTATTTGCTAAACTTATAAAATGCTGCAGGAGAAGACGCAATACTGTTCTGTTCCAAAGGGAGGTTGTACAAGGTGTTAAATGCATGGGTGCACATAAGTGTGACACATGTTTTGTTAAATATAAATATTTCTTGATGAGGGATATGTTTTTCTCATGTTTTTCATTCTGAGTTGAATGTTCATGTAAGGAAAATTGTCACTTCTGGGGACTGGTCACCCCAGTCCTAGCTCCCAAATCCAGCATTCCACAGGTGGTGTGGATTAAGGAGCTAATGACTTACATAAGTTCACATCCCACACAAGGAAGGGTGCGAAGCTTACGCCGTACTCACGAGTCATATTCCGAGCCGTATCCTAGCCTTAGCATTAGATTCCCCGTGTATTAACCTTAGCCTTGCTATTCCTAGTCTTAGCCTGTTAGCCCCATTGGCCTTTGGACTGTCTGACTTCGATATTGGATCTCCTCTTGTACTGGTTGCCACAAAAACTTTCCACAATAAAAGACTCAATTGTATCTGCATCTGCGTCGTTTCCTCCAAAATCGTGACAGTTCACGCAGAAATTCTAAATTATTTGACATTTACTTGAAAAATGCCGTAATCAGTAATGTTAATTTGACACATGCTGTCATTTTTAAAATTTGTAATACACTGCAGGAAGTGTAGCTGGTGCTTGGACAGAACATTTAATGATGGTGGTACTTTAATAGGAATGATGTGAGAAGAAACCACAGAATTGGTTCAATTATGCAATTAAGTCCTTAATAGTGAACACAATAATCTATTAAAGTCCTACAATGAAAGATCTCTGTATTTGATTGCTGCTTCAATGGCAAATAGCCATATGAAATCTGACTTTTTCTAGCTAGATCCAAGCCAAATTTGGAGGTGATATCAAATCTGTTATAAATCTCTAGACATGCAACAGTGTTTGACCAGTCAGTGAATTTCACATTTTTCACATAACATTGTTACTATGACAACTACATACATGTGGACATGCATGCCAATATGACTACCATTTCACCAAAAAATCAGATTTTAAAATCAGAACTCTTAAGTCTAAAAAATTTGTCATCTTTAACTGTTATTGTAGTAGTAAAGTGAGTGAACACACTCAAGCACCACAACGAAATGTGACCTCTGCATTTAACCCATCACACGTGCAGCAGCGGGCAGCCACC
>JBBPDA010000138.1:17459424-17478797 GCA_037974385.1 Arnoldichthys spilopterus | reverse complement strand
GAATATGGAAATACATGAAAGTGGTTCAGTCATGAAAGCCTAATAATGTATTTACTCCTGCACATCTATTCATGTGGCTCGAGGGGAAAGAAAGCACAGATTATGCAGCAGCATAACCTATCGTTGGGTTTGACACTGGCAGCCAAAAACCATCATGTTTCTTTCTCTCTCTCTCTCTCTCTCTCGCTCTCTCCCCCTCCACCCTGTTCAAACCCCCTCTCCCCTCTTAAAACACACAAGGCTCAGACATGTAGTGTGTATATATGCGGGGTCTTGCTGTTTTGGCACTTCATTCACACATCGTTTCCTCTTTCTCCTGAGGTGTGAATTCCCCCCTCTCTTATTCCCTCCATCCTTTTGACAGCATCCAGGCAAATGGGTGGAAAAAAGGAGTGGTTCATCCCTCCACTCACCCTTTCATTCATTTTTCCTCTCCTTGTCTCCCTCTCTTTTGCTACCCCATTTGTTCCCTCCCCTCATGCAAAGGGCTATTGTTTTTAGCTAGGTGTGAGAATGCACAAGGTTAAAACACACACAAGCACACACAAACACACACACACACACACACACACACACACACACACACACACACACAGAGATACTTATAAGCTCTATATGCTCTATGTTTTCCTCTGCATGCTCCTCTAAATGTCACACAAGCAGTAAAGTGTTGGTTTGAACATCTAGCATTTAGTTCTCACTCTCTATAGGTGGAGAACAATCATAACAGGTTATGCTTATACCTCACTGAACTGTTATGGAAACTGATGGTTTTCAGTTTGAGTGTACAAAAAGTGATTTTTTTCCATCAAATTGTTGTTGTTATTGTTTCATTATCGTATTGCTTTGCAATAAAAACAGAATCAGCATTTACCCCATTGAAAAATTAAGCTGAACGTAGTACAGAATAGTACAGAAGGTGATGCTGATCCATTGTACAGCATGGACACACTGCAGAACATGCCGAACATACATTGGTGTGTGTGTGTGTGTGTGTCTTGATATAACTGTTTGCAATACTACAATGCACTGCAGTGAAAGAGGACAAGCCCCAGTTCTTTGGGCTATGAAAAGTAGCACACTCTGTCGTCCCCCCCCCTTTTTTTTGCTTCTCTCCCACCATCCTTCCTTCTTTCCCTCCTTTCTGCATCTTAGCCCACTCTAAGCTTTCTATGGCTGGCTGCAGAGGATGCCGGCATAGCAACACCGGCGCTGGCCGCAGCCATGTGCTGCCGGTTTAATCTGCAACATCTCTAAAGCCAAATTCAAGCCAAGGGCTCTTGACAGCTAAAGAGCGCAGGAAACAGACAGATAAAGCATCAGGAACAGTTTTTTGGTGCAGAAAAAAGAAGAAGAACACTGATGATACTGCTTACCGGTGCAATGTGTTAGAGGGAGGCAGTGGTGCTCCTGCTCTATCTTCTGCCACAAAGCGGAGGTGAGGGAAAAAATGAGCAAACAGAGGGGCAAAAGAAACAGAGCAGACCCTCTATGGAGAACACAAAGGGAAAGACAGCAAGGGGTGGAAAAAACACGCTCCTATCTCTCCTTTCACTTCCCCAGTAAGACTGCACGAACGTAGGCTTCCCTGAAAGCACGACCAGCGCCTGTCTCAACCTCTGTGTGTGTGTTTGTATGTGTGTGTGCGTGTGTGTGTGCGCGCGTGTGTGAGGGCACCTATCAGGCTCCTTCTCCTTCTTACTAGCTTTGCTCTCACGCTTCTGCACAGTTAGCAAATGTGCTCTCTCTCCCTCTCTTTCTCTCTCTCTCTATGTCTCTCTGCACTCTGCTCAGCAGCTGCTCTGCTATGAGAAATAGAACGCTCTGTTCTGTCCTCTCTCCCTCCCTCTCTCTCTTTCTCTCTCTCTCTCTCTCTCGCTCTCTCACTCTCTTACAAAGACCCCCACCAGCCTATCCCCTTCACACCCCCTCCCCCCACCAACAACTGACATCTCCAAAGCCTGCTGGCAAGAATGAGGGAGAGTGTATTTGTGTGTATGCAAGTGTGTGTGTGTTTATGGTGTAGAGGGGGTGTTGGTGGGGTGTGTTATTTAACCCTTTGCCATACAGTGCCCCCCACCAGCAGGTGTGTGAGAGACTAGTCCCAGAGAAGGCCAGGGCTGGTGGCTGGTCACTATAGAGATGGGGCTGGGTAAACGATCCATGTCTAACTGGCCTGGAGTGTGTGAACTCAATAGCCATTGTTTGTCCTCACTGGGCTGCTCCTCCCGCGTGGCCAGCGGCAAGCCTGCATCACATTCTCTCTCTCATAGCACCCCACCACCACCACCCACCCCATTTCCCCCAGACTAGCATGGTCCACAACAACTGAATGGAATACTGAATTAAGTACAGTATGGCTATATACTATGGGCTAGATGTATGTCCATGAGCAGATGCAGAACTAAATAGGCCTTGATCTGGCTGCAATACACATCAGTAATATGTGTCTGAATTTAACATACAGGCTGTATCTCATCACACAGACTGCACACAGGACTGCCAACTAATTGTGTGATGCTTATGAACTGAAATTATGGAGCCAAAAACAAATTTGGGACAAAAGACAAAATGCAAATTCAGTCCCGAAGAGAGCAGTGTTAATGAATGAGGTCCATTCTCATCAGGACATTCTACAAGGGTAATTCGGTTCCAGTTCTGAAAAAGGATTAGGGAAACTATGAACATGTTGGCGAAGTACTTTACAATATAAGGAATCTACATATGGCTCTGGAAATTTTTCTTTAAGTCAGGGCTTGCTCTTTCTAGCCATTATGGGTGCTGTCACTGTTCAAGAAAATCTCACAGTAAAAACCTTTTGAGACACAACCACTAGTGAAGCCCTGATTTAAAGAAGGGGACAAAAATGTTCCATGCCACTGTGAATTCCAATGAAGTCCAATATTAGTCAACTAAATGGAAGAGGTAAGTATTACACTTACATCGCCATATGCCAGTTTTGGACATAAAACAGGTGCAATAAGTTCTACTTGTACTAGATTCTGACACAAAAGGCTTAGAAAATCTGGTCCTATACTGAACATCCTTAAGTATCCAAAAATCTGCTCACCCAACATTTCCTCTGGGTATTAAAATGAATCTGAGCTTCTCAGCTTCTCTTTGCTGTCCTAACAGTCTTTTCTCTCTTGGGAATGCTTGCCACTGGATGGTCAAACACAGTGGTTGGAATCTGATTGAAGAACATTAGTGAGGCCAGGTACTGATGTTATGTGATAAGTCCTGATTCTCAAGTGCTCAAGTATATCCCAAGGGTCTTCAATGATGCCTTTTTACTACAAAGAACATGATTCCACATTCTTTGGGGGTTTATCCTTCTAGTTCTTGCTTGGATTTGCACATGGTAATCTTAGACTTGCATGCTTACAACCGTTCCGGTCTACAAGGAATGCTTTCTATGAAAGTTATATGCATCAGAAACAGAAAGCTGGATCTAAATTGAAAGTGACTATTTGTCACTGTAAACACCCCATTACACAAAATGCACCCCTATGAAACCTTTGCATTTAACCCATCCACATGTGAAGCAGAATCATTATTAATATTATGTATTATCAGTTATATATTTTAATACATAATTAAAATACATATGTTGCTATATAAACAGATGGTTGGACTTAATGGTCTAATATGCATTTTGGTAGGCTACTAACAGTGACTAAATGTAGTTAGCCCCTAACATAAGCATTAGCATTAACTGGCTGCTAAGTGACTAATTTGGAGTTAAACATTTATAGACAAACCTTGATGACTTGCCTTAGTGTATCCACTACTACTGGCTCAGTATTGAGAACAGTTGTCTATTAGCCTGACTCTGAAAAATAAATGAGTTTAAAGGAAATATGTAAAGCTGCATAGTGGGAAATGTAGTCTTGGTGTTCATGTTATGTAGTTTAACCCAGCATTAAAAGTTTAAAAAAGAAACTTTATGGCTAATATTTTATGTTTTCCTGTGGTTATAGTGGGACTTGGGAACATTTTTCTGGGGCACTTACTCCTGTAAACTAAGTCTAATGATGCCCCTGGATACCCCCTAAAGTTGGTGAATAAACAGACTAAAAGGGGTGTCTGGATAATTTAGGACAAACATCATACAGTGCATAGTTCTTTTAAAATGCTCACATAGATGCAACGGCAGTTGGTGCATCAGCTTTTTGGTATATTTACATCCAGCTCATATGTGACTCATGGCCCACCATTATAATCTGTAGAGGACGCCTCCAGAATGCACTGGCAGAGGGCCTGCTACAGTGGCCTCCTGTAGTGCTAATAACTACTGTATCTTACTCATAAGGAATGACTGTTGTTAAATTTGAGCTATCCTTGGATTCTACTTTTTAACAAATTTGTGTGATTATTGATTTTCAGTTTAAATGCCACTATAGAGTTCATTATTGTCTATAATATTCATTGGTTCTTGATGTGTGATTCTGACAGTGTCTAATTGCTTTTAGTTTAGAAGTGTTTTCTTTGGTTTTCTTGCCATCTTTAAATGAACTAAGGTGAACTATTGGCACCTCCTTCGAAATGTGAAGGCTGCCTCCTGTCTCTGCATCATTATTTCATTATGTTAAGCTCATTAGAGCTTTCCGTGTCCAACATTACCATGCGGTCAGTTAGGATTCCACAAACAGTTTTTGCCCCATCCCGAATATGCCCCCCTTTAAATTCAAGGCATCACATCTTCTCTAGAAGCAGTGCCTTTGCCTTGCTGTTAATTAGGTCACAGTGCAATTGACTGGACAACATATTCTATTGAATTCTTTTTTTCTTAATGGCTGCCCACGAGTGGAAGTTGATGGAAACGTTGAATGGCATTTTAAAAGAATGAGTCTTTTACATTGAATGCTTTTTAGAACACCTTCAGGATAATAGCACACAAAAAAACTCACCTGTGGGGAAGTTATGTCAAAACCAGAAAACAGAAAATCTCACAGACGGTAAAGACAGATGTGTGCATAACAAATGCTTTCAGGCGTCTTCATGAAAAGCAGGAAACAGGTTTTGTGGTGGGCCTTCCTGTCTGCCTCTTTATTTTAGTAAAAGGATCTGATGTGTGGTTTCACTTTCAGGCTTGTGTCAGTGTGAACCATTCACACTATTAGACTCAATGTAGTAGTCTACTTTATTGAAAATGCTTACTTACACTGTTTTCAGTAATGGTTGCACAGATATTCTAGTCATGTGAAAGGCTTGTGTTAATATTGCTGTTGACTTTGTTGTGGGATTTACTTGATTTGCTTTGGAATAGATATTTGTAGAGTGCTTAAAGCCCTGAGGAACCTAAATCTGTTTTTTTCCTTTTATGTAGTTTAATCTAGCTCTTATGAGCACATAATATATACATACACAAATATCAAAGGCACTTTTACTTTTTACAAAATATGTCCTGTTAATGCCTTTTCAGTATCCACTAAATGGATGATGTATTTTGCTTAACCTTTGCTTTTGTAGAAAACTAGTCAGTCCTAGTTTTGGATCACATGTACCTCAGTGGTCCTCTAACCAACCACAAGGCTGATCTGGGGTGCCCCAACCATACTGCTTTAACAACACCAGGTTCTCACATGGTCTCTCTGTGTTCAACTCAGGGAAACGTATGAAAAGAGAAAGCATATGGCGAAGAATAAATAGCATAACTGAGCATACAAGCTAATTTGTGTTGTCTCCCTGTCGTCTGTTCATTTATCACCGCCCACTCCAGCATTCCCTAGGTGCACATCCAGCATTACAGTAAATGAAAAGCTTCTTTAAGTCGACACCGTATAAGAGCTAGAGAATGTTTTAGCAAGTCATGGACGCAACAAGGATAGAGAGAGAGGAAACACGAACACAACCCAGCCTGCATATATAGAGGCTGTTTCACTCTTTTCTCTCCACTTTGCTCATGCTGTTGGGTTATGTTCTGCTTCAGTTAAGCTGGGAGATGAAAGTGGAAGTCTGGATGTTTAATACAACCATCTATCTTAGTATCACACAAGCATTTTTAACATTTTGCACTGCCAGGCTTTTGGACTTTAATCTATTCCTGTTGCAACATTTTATGTCCTCCTGTTCTCTAGGAAAGATTCTTTTTTGAAGACTCACATATGTAAAAGTGAAAGCATACAGTGAACTTTTGGGTAAAATAATGACAATAATGTGAATAAAATCAAAAGGAAAATGTTTTGCGCAAATAGGTTAATAAAAACAATTTTTACTTTACTGAAACTACATGTACCAGCATGCACTGCTCAGGTAAACTTTGACTGATGGCCACACTCTGCAAAGGTTGGTGGGGAACCTGATATGTCATCTGCTGATGTCATTAGCAAACCAGCTTGTTGCCAGGTGACTAGGGGTGCTGTTGCACCTTGTGACATCAGTCAAATGTAGAGGCTAGACTGGGATACCTACAATTTCCTGACTGCTTGAGGCTTCTTTTTATCATCTCCTCTGTCTCCTGTGCTGCTTTATGACACACTCTAACCACACTGGGTAGATAACGCTGTCTGTGGCTGATAGGAAATGAAAGATGGGGTGTTAAAGACAGATAACATTTTTGTACCGTGACCAAATGAACCCTGCCATAACACTCTTAAAGCCTCACTGGGCATAGTATCTTCTTCTTTTTTTCTTTTTTTTACAAATATCAACAGCAATGATTGTCTATAATTATCCCAAGGTATTCTTTTTGTTCAATTAAAAATTGCTCCCTGTGCTGTTCGAAACTCTGTGAAAAATATAAAACAAATAACACCTAAAAACATTACTGCATAGTAATAACTTTATTGGCTGTATCAGTAGAGGGGGCTGGGTAAGGAGTGGTCCTTCTGTGGTGATGAAAATCAATGACTGCAGGGAACAGATATAATGTTTTTTTAAAGCCTGTCTCTTAATTATGCTTGAGCCTGTTAGCTTAGCTAAATGCTCAAGTTACTCAACAGAATATGTCTGCAATATGTCCTCCTTGCCTACAGAGAGCCCTTTATATCAGGGAAAAGGAGCCTGAATCAGTGTAATGTTTGTGATATGTGACATTACATCACTGTTTTACTCTTTCTTGACCATCACAGATGTCTGTGTCTGAAGTGACATCTGTGGTGGTGAAAGTTTGAGAGTTGGCTGAGTGGGCATGTTTGTTTGAGTGGAGGCTGGGACGCTAGCTCAATGTGAAGCAGATTCAAGCAGCAAATGTGGACAGACAGTATAATCACAAGCCTTTTATTAAAGGGAAAAATGCCAAAATGGGAGAGATTTCACATTTCACAGTTTCTTGGATAGTAGGCACAGCGACAAGTAATGTATATGTGAACTGGCAAGGAAATGCAAGTTTGTTTACTAGGTCTTGTACAAATGTCTGAGACCCCCAAAGTGATCCAAGCTCCTATCTCCTATAAACTCAGCCAGCTTGCATTGTTTTCCATTTATTTATTAAATAATCTTAGGAACCGTTTAGCCTGGCAGTGTAAGAGGTTAAAACTCAAAAAAAGGTTATTGGATATTGGGCCAGATTAAATTCCCTTTAGGCCTATTTCATAACACTAACTTCAGACTTTATGCGTTCTGTACAGGCTATTACAACCTAACCATTTGCTGTTGCATCATGTTGCATTATTTTCAGATCCCCTCTGAAGATGTTTTGAAGCAACCACCCCCCAACACATCACCCGATACATCCTCACTTGATTATGGGAATATTAGCCCAGTGACCTACATATTACAGTGGCTTGTAAAACTGTACAAGCCCAGCCAACTGAGAGAAATTATGTTTCCGCGTTTCTGGATTTCTGGCCACTTCATGAACCCTAGAGAGATGCTGTAAATTTCTGTAAAATTCATGCTTCTGAGTAAAATGATGGGTGCTTCATACTGAAACGAACCTGGGCCTACACTCGTTTGGATGCAGATGATGATCTGGGCTGGCTGTGGGAGTGTGCGAGTGTGTGCATGTGTGAGTAAAGCTAGAAATAGGCACACACATACACAGACACAAACACAACACACACACTCACACTTGCACAGAAATAAGACTGTATAGATAGAGCTGTAAAATTCTGAATTTCTCAGACCTTTTAAGGAATATTTAAGCATTTGTACACTTTATTGCTGACTGATGCATCTGTAACTTACAGTTACTATGGATGGTAATTTCCCTGCACAAGCACAGAAACCATGTTCACTTAAAATTAATGTAATAGAAGTCAAAAAGATATAAAGATATATGCCATTGTAATTGGCTGTGTGCTACAGATGCAAAGTTCAAAAACTACACACAGTACATACTATTCCTTCAGAGTCAGGGCATACAATTATGTGGTAAGAAAAAACAACAAACTCATCTAGAAATTAAAACAAAGATTACATTTATAAATGAAATTCTGCTTCTGCTATATTTCTGCTTCTGCTTGCACGTCTTGTGTTTTGGTAACAGTAGTGGCACATAAAAATGGTGGAATCTATCCTGTTTTCTAAAATATTTATACCATGGAATTATTTCCACAAAGCTTAGAGCTAGGACCTCCATTATTCATGTTATGTCCATTATTTTTTATTTTATTTTTTATTTTTTGGGTCAGTTGTCACATCTCGCATGCTGTTTGAATGCTACTCTATATCGAAACGCATCCACAAGAGAGGTCCACAGGTGTTTCATCACACTCATAAATGTGTTAAATGTGGGAGGCCACAAAGGAGTGCCATGTGATTCACGTGTAAATGCAGAAATAGATGTATGTAACTCTATGATTGCTGTGTGCATACTGATTTTAAAGCAGAATTCCATTGATTTTACAAAAAAAATTGTTCATATTTGTTAATTTTGTTCCATTTTGGGGAAAATTCAGTCAGTTGTTTCCAGCAGTAGTGATAGGAAGCAGGTGTTAACCTGGGTTTTGAGAAGCGTTTACCCTAAAATTGCTTTGCAATTATCAACATAACTTAAACACAAAAGAAATTTACATTCACAGGTCATTTACAGAACAGTAAATAAAATACCCAAACCTCTGGTTCCTTAGTAAGGAATATGCACAATTTCTAATTAAAGCATATTTCTATTTTCTAAAGCTTCCAAATAAAATGAAATGAAAAGACATGTACCTGATACCTTCTCAGATCTTGTTTATGTATTCCACTACTTTCTTTAAATTTCTTTATTATTTAAAAAAGTAATTCAAAGCAGTTTGGTGCTAAATTCTAGAGAAATTTACTGAGATAGGATAAGGTAAGGTAAGGTAAATTGTTTTGAATATTGTAATTTTCATAATAACTTCAATAAATAAGTCCTCTGCTAAGAAATTAATTTAGCTAAGGGTATATCCAATATAATGTACAGTAAAATAGAAAATATAACATGAATAGTTTCAGTTAATTCTGCATTAATGGTCAAAGTTATAAGATACTGTGAACGTTATGTGTGATTCCATAATACACATTCTATGAACCCATTCTCTTCCTTATTATCTTACTCATAGGCTATTTGTAAGGTGATAGTATTTGGTGTACGCTCATATGGGGGAATATAATGTGTGGGACCACTAGAGATGACGGAAAGACGTTGTACGGTTCTCAGTGAAAGTGATGCACTCAGTGTAGGACTGACAGTGTGCATCTCAGAAAATAATTCTGTAATGTGTCATCATCCCACAGAGAAACATACAGGCCTACTAATCACCTGCTCTCTCTCTCTTTTTCTTTCTCTCTATCTCTCTCTCTCCCCCTCCCCCCTCCTCCCACACTCTCGCTGAGCCCCCCCCAGCAGCCTATTTTTGGCCTTTTATTCAGGGGCTCAAAGAAGCCGCGTTACTCACCACCATCAGCATCACTCGCCTCCTCCACCTCCCTGTCTTACCCAGCGATTCTGCACACCCCTGCAATGTGAACACAGATAGTATGGTCCAACTGCACTCTTGCTCGCCTCCACGCAGTGTTCTCACTCTCTCCTTATAAGGGCAAAATGCTTTGAGAAAGACAGGGAAAGGGGGCTGTACCAGCTCACACAGGCAGGTAGGGGGAGAGTGGTTCTGTAAGAGAGAGAGAGAGAGAAAGAGCGAGATGGTCCTGAAAGGACAGCGCCCTGAGTTTTATATTTTAAGGAGAGAATGTGGCATACCGTATGAACCTCAGAGGAACACATTGTAAATTGTAAATCCATATATCTATTTGTCTGTCCCTCCGTCCATCCATCCATTTATACATTCATCCATCCATCCATATCAACTACACATTTATGTTAACATTCTAGACAAAATGATTTCAATTATAATGCATGTGAACAAACCTTGGTCATATGTTAATGATATTAACAGTATGAATTCAGTGAGGAATGTCCTATATTAAATCTAGAGAGCCTTTCATTGTCAGGTTGTGTCAGCATGGATGTGTACTGACCTTTGCTCCAACCTCAGAGAATGCTGACTGAGGCAAAATAATGCATGAACAGTGCCTGAGGCCTGGTTTTACTAACCTACAGAAGCACACACACACAAACCATGTTTCTTTCACCTTGTCTAACAATCCTCTCTCTAGCAAATGTAAGACATAAATTTGAGGAGAGATTTTTTGATATTTTGATATTTTTATGTGCCATCATAAAGTATCTGTCTATTCAAAGCCTCATGATCCATGTTCTTTCATTTTTTCAACACGTCATGATGAATAGTGCATACAACTTCTGTTCTCTGTTAGTTTTATTCTCATCTGTTTATGGTCATAATGATTGAGAACTGCATGTGTGAATGTGTGTGTGTGCAGTGATAATACAGATGAGTCATTTTAACTGTATCACTGTAACCTGTTCAGCTTTGGCAGCTGAGAGCAACCATTTCCAATCAGATGTAAGTGTGAACCATATCTCTGACTTAGTGGAGAGTGTTATACACAGTCCATACAGTACAATGAGAGGATACACTATGCAGTATTCCACCTGCCTGCTCTGATAATTACCTCTCAAATGTGGCACTTTTTTATCAATAAAGGATAAGAATCCTCATTATCTTTTATCGCTGTGTTACATGTTATTAATGCAGACAGACAGGTTAACATTCATATAAAAGTTTTTATGTTTTAATTTCCTCAGTTACATTTTGACATATACCTTTTTTTTTAAGAATAAGCAATACTGATTAAGGCTCATTTGGTGTCTATTTATAGTATAAAAACCTTTGAAATAAAAGTTCTGTAAAATATTTCTGCTTATATTTCTCTAAAATGCAGAACTATAGTATAGTATAGTATAGTATAGTATAGTATAGCATAGCATAGTATAGTAAAGTAAAAAAAAAAACAAAAAAAACAAAACAAAGGGGTACTGTGTAAAATTTAAATAAAACAGAAAGCAATGAATTGCAGATCTCATTTAGTAGTAATTTATTTACAATACAACACACAGAAAAACTGAGTAAAAAATAAATGTAACTTTACATAGGATGAATCTGACGTCTCAAAAAAGTTGTGACAGGGTTGTGTTTACCACTGCGTAGCATTCCCTCTTCTTTTAACAACAGTCTGTAAACATATAGGAACAGACATTTTCCACTTTGCATCAGTCCATTTTAAATGAGCTTTGGCCCAGAAAAGATGGTGGCATGTTCCTGATCCCAAGCAGTGATTTCCATGACAGAATCATGCCTGTTTTTAATGCAGTGCTGTCTGAAGGCCTAAAGATCAAAGGCATCCAATATTGATTTTTGGCCTTGTCACTGGCACACACAGAATTCTCCAGATTCAGTAAATCTTTTGATGATGTTATGTACTGTAGATGGTGACTTATTGAAAGTCTTCACAATTTTACACTGAAGAACATTATTTTTAAATTGTTCCAGAATTTGCAGATGCAGTTATTCACAGATTGATGAACCTCTGCCCATCTTTACTTCTAAGAGACTTTGCCTCTCCAAGATGCTCTTTTTATACCCAGTCATCTTACTGACCTGTTGCTAGTTAACCTAATTAGTTGCAAAATGTTCTTCCAGCTGTTTTTTTTAACTACCACTTCATTCACTTCAGTCTTTTATGTTCCCATCCCAACTTTTTAAACGTGTTGCTGCCATCAAATTCAAAATGAGCTAATATTTTTTATTAGTAATAGTAACATGTCCTACTTTCAACATTTATTATGTTTCTCTGTTCTATTGTGAATAAAATATTGGTTTATTAGATTTGCAAATCATTGCATTCTGTTATTATTTACATCTTACTAAGTGTCCCAACTTTTATGGAAATGTGTGGTATAGGATTGTATTGCAGTATAGTATAGTACTACATTATATAGTACAGTATAGAATAGTATAGTATGCTACTGTATATAGTATAGTATAGTATAGTATAGAATTGTAAAGCATCGTATAGCAGTGTATATTATCGTACAGTATAGTATAGTATAGTGCAGTGCAGTGCACTATAGTACAGTAAAGTATTGTATAGTATAGTGAAATGCTGTGAAGTGCTATGGTACTATGATACTGTACATTACTGTGTAGAACAGCACAGTATAGTACTATGGCATTAGGTATTGAATAAATGTGTGATATAATGGACCTCAGCAGTAATCTTCACAAAATATTTAATATTATATTAAAATAGATAACAGCACAGTATACAGTGCATTTTGGTGTACAAGTATTCTGCCATGTGCTGGCATTATTTTCAAAAAGATTATGCTGGACTGCTTTTGTGGTTTAATGCAAATTTTGATTCTACCAATATGAAGCACTGTCTTAATTATCTAAACCAGCTTGATTTTGTTGCTGCTCAGGGCCAGGCATGTGTGTGTGTGTGTGCATGTGAGATGTGAGAGAGAAAAAGAGAGAGAGAGAGAAAGCGATAGAAAGCGAGAGAGAGAGAGAGACAGACAGCTAGAATACCTTGAATCCAAATGTGTAGATTAAGTTGATCCTTTTGTACATATGCATATTTGAGTGTTTATCTCCAGACAACAGATGCTTCGTCAACATCTTTTCAGAAAATCTCTGTTTTGTGTTTTTACATGCCAGAAATAGGACCATGACCATGAAATTTGGCATTTACCATGTGCGTTTAATTAAAATGTAAGCTGTTTTAAGTTCTAGCTCATATATATGCATTCACTGCCAAAGCAGCACTTTGATACAACTACCATCATCTTCAGCATGAAAACTATTAAAAGCATGTGTTTTCATCATTGATCTATTTGATTGGTCAAAGATTTAAACTTAAAACTTTGCACCAATTTCAGAAACACAGATTAACAACATTAGTAAACATGTGCCCATGTTTGCATTTTATTTCTGTAACACTCCTCACACACAGACTCTACATATCCCTGCAAACTGGGATTTACACATAAACCCTTAACACTGCATAATTACATAATTATTATTCAGTTATTAAGGCTTATTAGGCTTATTAAGGCTGTTTTGCAGTGCAGAAAGTCTAAACACTCAACTGACCTCTTGATTCTGTTACCATTTTCTCTCTATCACTAACACTTTCACTCTCTCACTTTGAAAGTATAACAAGAAATAAGGGGGGGAGACTTTGTGTGTGTGTGTGTGTGTGTGTGTGTGTGTGTGTGTGTGTGTGTGTGTGTATGTTTGTGTGTGTTAGCGCCTGTAAGGCTGAGCTGTTGACTCAGCTGGGCATCTATTGTTTCACACACACACAAACATGCACACACACTTCTATGACACACTGGTGGGGCAAAGCATGGGTGGTGTGTCAAGTGGTGCAATGGGGTTGATGAGTGTGTGCAGATATCTAGCTCATTGCTGAGCTGAATTGTCACTGAGCTGCTGAATAATGCCCAGTTAACTAACTCATGTCAGTGTATCAGGGTTTCTGTTCTTTTTATCATGGCTGACTCTGAGAACCTGAAGCATGTATATATGTTTCACCACAGACATCATGAAAAAGATGAATGCAACAAATGAAAAAATGTAGGTGGTAATCAGTACTCTATCATTATCAGTGCTAGGATAAAGATGTGAGTCTGTGTATGTGGGTGCGTTTATGTGTGTGTGAAGGGTTATCAGTGGGGAATCGGTGGCAGCTTGATATCTTTACTAAAACATCTGCTCCACTGATCTCGGTCAGGCAGTTTCCTCTTGAAATATAACCAGAACTCCCAAGAGGCTTTCGCTGAACTCTGCTGAATTACTCAACTGTGTTTTGATGATGTCAAGTGTGTGTGTGTAGATAGATTGATAGATAGATAGATAGATAGATAGATAGATAGATAGATAGATAGATAGATAGATAGATAGATAGATAGATAGATTTTTTTTCTTTCCACAAAATATGCTGCACACAATAATTACTTCAGTTGTATCAGCAATAAAATATAAATTCAAATCATGTCTTTTATTTACACTTGCAGTTGTGATATTGATTGAAAATTCCAAATGTGCACTTCTCCTGAGATGTATAAGAAATGATTAATATGTACTTATACCCTGTTTTTGACATATTAACACATTTGACCTCATTTGCAGTTCTTCATTGACTCCTTCAGTAAAGAGTCCTGGCATCGAGCTGATGCTTACTATCGAACAGAAACCCACTGGTTAGGCAGCTCCTAGTATTCACAGTCAGTGACATATCTCAGACTTTGGGAAGGCCTAGAGCTATTTTTTCTCGACACAAAATTAGATAAAATGTTATTGATTTTTCTGTCACTTCCTAATTATGTTGGTGGAGTGTCCAGTGCTTGAAGGCCTATGAGGATATCTACCCAAATCCAAAAAAATTCTGATTGGGTCATTTTCCCTGAAGTTATTCTAGAGTTTAACCCATTGGCCAAAATGTAATCATAAAAAAGGGTAGTTCTACTGTGTAAATAAAACACTCTATTAAATTAAAAATAAAGTTCAAATAAAATGTTTGTTCCCAAAAATCAAATTTTAAGGTTAACAAATGAATAATGAGCTTGCAGGATTAATCATTTCAATCAAATGCACTATGGCAAACTTAGCGAATTCACTTTCTCTCTCTGTGTGTATTGTTCATAATTGTGTACATACTGTGCATATGCATGAGGAAAGATGATTCAACAAAAAGGCCAGTGCCTGAGCTGCAGACATACTGTAACTATTTAAAGCAGTTAAGTGCTTTGTTGCACATAGCTGATGCATCTGGAAAGTTGGCCAGAATAACCTCAGCACACTGTATATATTGTACAGGCAATGCTAAGAATGCAGTGAAAATTCTTACTATTATGAGCTCCTTTTATGTTTGAAGATGTGTTTGTGTATATGTACTCTTTTCTGTGTGTGTGTGTGTGTGTGTGTGTGTGTATTTAGCTAGCTGAAACAGCCCTGTCCTGAGGTTAGGAGACAGCAGCTGCTCCCAGGCTGTAAGCTCCATATGGACCAGCAGTCATTTCCAAATGCACACCCATCCCTACTACTCTGTTGCTGCACTGTAGTCTCACATCCTGATGACTTGAAAGTATTAAATGGTGTACAATGGCTGATATTGTAATAGAACAAGTTACAGAGGCTATAAGCTGTAATAATATGATTATTATGAATAGTAAGAGTATTAATAACAATATTAGTAGTAATAGTGGTGGTGGTGATAAACGTAGTAGTAGTTGTTTTAATGATGAAGGTAGTGACAGTAGTAGTTGTAGCAGTAGTACAAGTCCTAAAAGTAGACAAAAAGGGTGGTAGTAATCGTAGAAGTAAGTAGTAGTAGCGGAAGTAGTAGTAGTAGTAGTAGTAGTATCATCCTGTAGTATCATCAAAGACCACAGCCACCCAGCACGCAGTCTGTTCTCCCTGTTACCGTCTGGGAGACACTACAGGAGCATGACTGCCCACACCACACGGTTAAAGGACAGTTTTTATTACCGGGCCATCAGGCTACTGAACTCTTAACCTACCACCACACACTGCCATCAGGCTACTGAACTCTTAACCTACCTACACACACTGCCATCAGGCTACTGAACTCTTAACCTACCACCACACACTGCCATCAGGCTGCTGAACTCATAACCTACCACCACACACTGTTACACTGTCACTTCTCTTGCCTTTATCCAATGTGCAATATTGCTGATCTCACTGGTCACTTTTTCATTTTTGTACATCACACTTTACACAGTATAATTTTTTATTTAATTTAATTTTTATTCTAATCTAACATGTTCTTCTCTTGAGTTTACTGGTTCTTCTTGTCCAACACATTTCATTGTACTGTTAACCCATGTTAACATACATATGATCAATAAACTGAATTTGAACTTGAACTTGAATTTAAACTACTAGTATACTAGTAGTAGTAGTAGTAGCAATAGTCTTAGTAGTAGTAATAGTAGTACAAGTAATAGTAATAGTAGTACAAATAGTAGTAGTAATAGTAGTACAAGTAGTAGTAATAGTAGCAGTACTAGTAGTAGTAATAATAATAGTAGTAGTAGTAGTAGTAGTAATAGTAGTAGTAATAGTAGCAGTAGTAGTAGTAGTAATAATAATAGTAGTAGTAAGAGTAGCAGTAGTAGTAGTAGTAGTATTGCTCATTTTTATGTAATTCACTATTACTTACTCCTATTTCTATAAGTTGCCTTAAGGTCCTTTTATACCTTTAGTATATTTTATTTACTATTTCTTTACAATAAATATCCTTGGGGTAACATAACATGAGTAAATAAGTGAAAGAATAAATGAATGAATTATTATTTTTATTATTTCATGTGGATGTCATTGCCAGAAATAGTGGTCATAAGTGTTAATATGAGCAGCAAAGGAATATGTTTCATTTGCATGGCAGATGTTAAAGGTGTGAAAGTGATGAGAATGTGAGAAAAGTGTGAAGCTTTTTTTCATGTGTGTATCCCTCCTTATAGCAAGTCTGTCTCTAATAGAGTAAGGGAGAGAAGCTTGCATGTAAGAGCTTTGTTAGAAATGTGGCCCATTTGATGTGGTTAAACTCTGACCTTTGTCCATCTGCTGGCTAGAGTCATCTCCAGCATAAAGACCTGCAGCAAGAACAGAGGAGTGAAGATTAAAGACAAAGTCCAAAGTTACGCCACTCTCTCTTTCTTTCTCTCTAGTTTGAGGTAATCTACTAACACATGCGTTTCAGAGATTCTTTTTACACTCCCAAAACCCAGACTTACACAATACATATATACACACATACAAAACAAACAAACAGCATCTCGGATGTTCTTTCAGGGACTCCTGTTGGATGCATGCCGCACCAACAGCACAGCATGACCACATCAGTCACAACAAATTTAGGGCCAGATGTACGTAAGAGTGCAGACATAGCACAAAATGTGCCTTGATCTGACCACAATATGCACTTATAATGAGCCTGAATTCAACATCTGATTTACTAAATTGCTTATGATGTATGCTGCACTTAGCCACACCCACTGATTGCATGCTCTTGAGGAGCAGGGTCTAAAAGAGAACAGTGGAAAAACTCTGGCAAGACTTAGGATCCAACAGTATCAGTGCAGTTTACAAAGGTTGAGAGGACAATATTTAAAAAAGGACAAATTAAATGTCATACATTTGGTAGAGGAAAACATTTTTACCTCCTATACCAAAAAAAGATTTTCAGTTCAGATTCACTCTCATTTAGATGGATTCATTCATAGCAGATGCCATGCTTCTTAGTGCAGTAGAGAAATAATGCAAGAGAGAACGAGAGAGAAAGAGAGCAAGAGACAGACAAACAGAGTGTTCAGGCCCTCTCTGTCTTTGCCAATGATCCTGTCCATCATACGTACTGCTCTAATCTCCCTTCACTTTCTTTCAAACCTCTGTCTCTCACTCTGCATTTTTCCTTTGGTCTAAAGGGAGTCCCAGTGTACCCCGGAGAAGACTGAGGCTGTTCATGGCTGCTCTTAAACCTGAAAAAGAAGTGCCTTACATTTCTTGATTTAAATGACTATGTTGGTCCTAATTTAATTCCAAATGTTACACCAAAACAATAACTGCCTTTATTTACTCTCTTTTAGCAATAATTATGTTGGTGTGATATATATGACAGTCATGTGGGACTAATGAACACATGTAAATCAGGTCATTCAAGGCAGATTTTTTTAGTGCAGGTCAGAGGGGGTGTGTAAATTAGCCAGCAAGAAGACACCACTAGACACCAGGACAGGCAAAGCTAAGCTCACCAAACCTTGCTGAGTGTGTCTGTGTATTGCTACTCCTTAGAATTACAGTTTAAAAAAAAGTATTGCATAAACATATTCTAAAGTCCTGAGCAACTTTCACTGGTGTTATACATGTTTCAGATATTGTGTCCAAAGTGATGCAAAGAGCTGTAGATGATTCAGAAATGGCTGAGAAAGCTACACTACTTATTTCCGACTGTTCAAATCTTGAGGCAAATAAACATTTTCTAATATTTAATGATTTCTTTTTGTTCTCAAAATACTGATGACACTGAACATCTAAAAACAATCAAAGTTTTGCATACAACTGTATGTATGATTGTGTGAGTCTATGGAAAAGAGAGAGTAAAGGGTTAAAATAATGTAGAGATATGTTAAAATGCTTTCTCCCCAATAACAGGGCTTTCACATAAACATTCTATTAACTTTTACCCCAGTTTAACCTCTGATTCTAGAGATCCACTGTAGTGTATATCTGCAGTGATCATGAACATGTTTGTCTGTGTGTGCATGTGTGTGTGCATGTGCGTGTGTGCATATATGCAATGATGGTATGTAGTATGCGGTGAAGGTGTACAGAAAAAAGAAAGAATTAAAGAGGGAAACAGACTCGAGAATGACATGTTCAGTCTCTCACAGTCTGTGCTGGTCCTCAGGGCATGTTCTGGGAACAGAGGGTTCTCATGAACCACTTGTGGAGGCAGTTGTGGCCTAATGGTTGGAGAAAAGGGCTTGTGGCCAGACAGCCCTCTGTTCAATCCCCAGGTTTGTCACAGTAAGCAGCACTCTCCCCCCTCCCACCTCCATGGCTGAAGTGCCCTCAGGCAAGGCAACTAACCCCCTAGCTGCCCCCTGGGTGCAGTAGGTGTGCAGCCCATTTCTCCTGGTGTATGTACACTGGTGGCATGGGTGGGTTAAATGCAGAGGACAAATTCACTGTTCACAGTGTGTGAGCGCCACATAACATGAAAAAATGAAGAAGCTGCAGATGAGAATAATTAAGGTGTACACATTCACTGATGCTCACATATTATCCTTTTATTCTTTCTCTCTCTCACTCTCACTCACACACACATTAATCTATGGCCTGCATTTCACAGATAATGTTTGATCAGGCTTCTACACAAGACACACAAGGCCTCTACAGGACACCATGTTGGCAGGACTACACTCGTGTGTGTGTGTGTGTAGGTGTGTGTGTGTGTGTGTGTGTGTGTGTGTGTGTGTGTGTGTGTGTGTGTGTGTGTGTGTGTGTGTGTGT
>JBBPDA010000138.1:17434779-17450384 GCA_037974385.1 Arnoldichthys spilopterus | reverse complement strand
CTCCTATTTTGCTCCCTGGACATGGAATAATCTTCTGAAGACTTTGCAGCTTAATGAATTTATATCTCTGAGAAAATTCAAAACTTTGATGAAAACATATAACTGAAAAGTGCAAATGTAATTCTTAAACTCATCTTTGATGGATGTATTGGCATCTATGTCCAAATGTGCTTGCTGTCTGTTTTATGTTTAATTTTACATGTTTTGTAACTAGTTATGGTAGGCCTTCTTGGTCAGGTATCTCTTGAAAAAGAGATTTAATCTCAAGAAATTTCCTGTTTAAAAAAAGGTTAAAATAAAATAAATAAATAATGTTTTACCTGCTCCCAACTCCACTATTCATTAAGCAAAAAATGCTCAGCTAGTTTAGAGACCTAACCCTGATGCCATGTTTCCAGGGTTCCCTCCAGATATTTTGGGCCCTGAAAGAATACATTACTGGGCCATCTGTGTTATCTTCATTTTGGAAGTGTTGTCTTACTGTCAGTGTCAGACCCATGGCATTGCCCTAACCACCCATCACCCACCCCCTCAGGCACACCTGTGTGTTTCACTTGGACACACATCTTGATACAGAAGGAGAAGAGATTTTGATTTCCCATTAGTGATGACTAAGGGCAGAGTTAGATATTGAGGTTAGTGTAGAAAATTCCCATTTAAATCGATAAAACGCCAACAGGGTCATGGGTGTCCAAG
Organism: Arnoldichthys spilopterus; assembly: GCA_037974385.1. Taxonomy (NCBI): domain Eukaryota; kingdom Metazoa; phylum Chordata; class Actinopteri; order Characiformes; family Lepidarchidae; genus Arnoldichthys; species Arnoldichthys spilopterus. The sequence goes on along the minus strand of JBBPDA010000138.1, from coordinate 17,449,688 downwards.
ACTCATTAATCCAGGAGCAAATGCTAGGTTGTCTTGTCCAATCCCACAGAACAGCTACTGTAGCATAAAAAGTTACTGCAGACAGAGCTGTTCTGGCGAGTGAGGGAGACCTACTTAATACTAGACAGGTGGTTTTAATATCTATATTTTTATGGAATTTATATTTATGGAATTTATGTATAAGCTCATATTTGATTTATAAACAAAGGTGTATTTACACAGCTGTCAAAAGAGCATGGGCTGGCACAGTGAATGTGTGTTGTGCTTGAGGACGCACTGGCTGAGTCATGGTCCTGCTAATAAAGCTCATGCGTCTGGATAGGTCACCACATCCGCTTGGCACATCACACTTCTCTGCATGTGCACACAAACACAAATTCACTTCACACCAGCTGCCACACACTGCAAACATCCACATTGTATATATGCTTTCATTTACATTTATGTTTACAGCATTTAGCAGACCTATTTAGCAGACTTATCCAAAGCGACAAACAACAGTGCTTTGTAGTCTATGTCTCTTCTTCTATCTGTAAGGCTAAACCCATCAACAGCTGTCGTTCGACTAAGATGCTACTGGCTAAGTTACACGCCATAACAAACTTTACCAAACCTGTAAACCCAAAAGACAATAAAGTAGATATAAGTAAACAATAAACAATGAACAGTAACAATAAATGTGCAATAAATATGAGGCTAGTTAGTTTCCAAGATACTCTTTGAAGTGGTGCGTTTTGAGTGGTCACTTGAAGACAGCAAGAGACTCAGCAGTTCTGATGACAACACAACAAACTACACATCATTACATCTGAACTGATTTCATGTTCACTCTGGAGGGGACACATAGACTCTGTTCGATGTACTAAGCAGTTGTACTAGCTTAATGTGCAGGTAATGGTTTGTGTGTTCTGTGAAACACATACACATTTGAGGTAGAGCGCCTCAAAAAGTGGGTGGAGATATTACATATGTGTCTGATTACATATTCCACCTATTTAATAAAGTTGTAGCAGTTTGCCAGTTTGTTTTCTAGGATAAGATGCAGCTTGTATTCCCAGTAAGTGACATGTCTAGGCTTTGATTCTACAGTGATCTTTTATCTTTACAAAATACATGATTGGTGGGTTCTTTTCCTTTTTATTTTGGTATTTAATCTGGTTCAATCCAGTTCTTGAAGCCTAGCTTACTTACATATATCCACCCTGACATCCCAGAAAAAAATACATATAATAAAGTATTTTTTATTAAACCAACCAATTAGACATGCATATTTCAGCTCACAGAAATCATTAGGCCTTTCCTGAAAACTTAGGAGGTTTTATTTATTTTTTATATTTTTATATTATATTTTTTATTTATTTTTTCTATTAATCCCAGAGGGGAAACTGGTCTATGCATTTTACCCATCCAGAGCAGTGAACACACACGCTGAGAGCTGTGAGTAGTTAGCACACACACTTGGCTGGGCACCCTCAGCACCCAGGGAGCTGTTAGGGGTAACGTGCCTTGCTCAAGAAAAAAGCCCAGAGAGTTCCTGTCTGACTAAACATGCCATTAGCCAAATTAATGATTTGCCATGCAGACATTAGGTATAATATAGTTAATATTAGACTGAGTTTAGACAGGAGTAGGATTACAGTCAGTGACAGTGAACACAGCAATATCACTGTTCCTTTAGTTCAGCATGTATATAAACATGTTTTTATTCATGTAAATCAACCTTAGCACAGACACCTTCTCTATCTGCACCATGTTATTCTACTGTAATGCTGGGGATCTCCCCAGATTTCATAGTGTACTGTTACTGTGTGAAACAGTGCACTATTTATAATAAACACATGTACACTCTCTAACACACACAACCACACACAGTTGCGTGGGGACACGTGTGTTGTTGGCCACCTGAGGGGCTTTGAATGCTGAGCTTTAATCTCCACACTGGGCTCTAGTGCCTTTGAAGTGTTAATCTGAGGCACCCTCTCTTCCTCTCCTTGACACACACACCTGCACACATGCACGTACACACAAAGTTGGTGAGGCTTGCCCTAAGCCAGCTGGTTTATGCTTGACACACACATACACAGACACACAGACACACACACACACACACCACTTGTTATTGGGACAATGCTGAAAACAAACACCTGTGTGCACCCAGTTTGCCATGTGGTTCACTTACGGCTCATCTTATTCAGTGTTGGTTGGCTGTTGACTTACATAGAAGCAATAGTGCTATGGAATGTATATGTGTCAAAATCACAGAAACTATTAAAGGATCATAAGGGCTGTTTAGTGAGAATGAAGGTGATGAAAGCAGAAGCACAGAGTCAATAAGAATAAGTGCTCGGAAGGAATGGGAGCATTGAAAGACGCTCTGAAAAGTTACAGTAATGGTGTTTGGTTGTTAACCAGTTTAAAGGTTCATTAAAGCCATTAGAAGCAGTTGGTTACAGCAGTTTTACAAACTTTGTATTACAATATTTGACACGAAGAGCAATATTAACAAAAAACTTCTGAACATAAGGGCATTACTATTTTGTTCTTTCACCATTTTACTGTTATATTCTACTTGTATTACTTTATTAATGTGAAATATTGTTTCACTGTGCAACTGGAGAAGGCTCAAAGTGCAAGAATGTCATTATTGGTAATGATGTTTCATTGTTATCTGTCTATGACAATAACCTTGTACCTTGCATACGATTTGTGCTGAGTATTATGAAACAAGTTCCAAAATCTGGTTGGCTGGGTTATGTCTCCATGGCTCCTGTCTGCTAATACATTCTGAACTACTGTTCTGCACTTATAACCATAGCCTACAGTTAGCCAAGACTATTTCAGAACATGCAGGGACCCCAAGCACATCCTAATTACATTATTTTGTTTGATATTTTTGTTTGAAACAATCAAGCATTCGCATTGCATAGATTAACACTAAGGATGGTGCTACAAGGAAGATCAACGCATTGCTCGTAGTTGTAAAATAATTAACAGACACAGTTACTGTAATACATAAATACGCTACGTGCTTATACTACTACAGAGAGCAAATATTGCAATAAATAAACACGCCAAGATCTTATACTACCACAGAGAACAACTTCAATAAATACATATGCCAAGTTCTTATACTACTACAGAAAGAAACTTCAATAACTACATACATATGCCAAGTGCTTATACTTGCTACAGAGAGCTACTACAATAGATACTTGTGCCAGGTGCTTACGCAACTACTAGAGTATAACAATTGCTAAGGTAAAAGCTACAATAAAAACTAACTGGATCATTATTTTCTGGATGACGTCTGTTCGGTTATCGGGAAGCAGTAGTTTATGTGTGACCACTAGGTTTATGTGCTGAGGTGGGTGCGGAACAGTCGAGTCTTGAGTCGCTTCTTGAATGTTGAGAGAGACTCAGCTGATCTTGTATCTCTGGGCAGCTCATTCCACCATTATATACACATACATATATACTGTATAATGTACATATATAATATATAATATAATATATATAATGTACATAACAGTTTTTCATGTGGAAACTTAACAACCTACAGTGGACTAATGATTCCAAATAACATCACTACGATCTTGCTTTTATTAGCACTTTAATAAAGTTTAATGTTATGTTAGTGCCAAGATAACAATTCAGTACCTTCACTTATCATGTTTTTAAAATTAAGCTTGAAGCCACACAGATTTGAGAAGGGTAATTATTCATTTTTATATCATACACAAAAAAAAGCTCTGTCTCTCTCTCTCTCTTTCTCTGTATCTCTCTCTCCTCCTCCTCGTCTCTCTCCCTCTCTTTGTGAGATAAGCAGAGGGGAGTCAGGATCTGTAGGGTGGTTGTCACAGGTCTTTCCTTTACCCTGGAGGCCCTCTATTGTTGGCATAGCAACTGAGTCAGGACCGCCACATCCAGGGAGACAGAATGTGAGTGTGTGACAGGTGTGTGTGAGGAGGTGCTGAGGGTGGAACAGAGGGGGGTGGGGGTGGGTGGAGGGAGACAGGGAGGAGAGATAAAAGAGTGTGTTGCTGTGGGATGAGCTGTGGGGGTCAGGTTCACCCTGTTTATTCATAACACACAGTACACAATCACATACAAACACGCACACACATACACACACAGCCTGCAGATCAATTAATGCTATTTTGCTGCTGCCAAAACCACAAAATACACCTTAAAACAAATTTCTGTATCTTAGCTAACAGACTTTTCACATTTGCTTTGTGTTAATTGGACTAAACAAGACTGCTTAATTTCTCTGGTGTTTTGGGAAAGTTTCCATTGCTCAACTCTCTTCACTAAATGTTACAGTTATGAGTTTATGCATTATATAAATAACATATATTTTAAGGACACATTAGGTATATCATGCTTAAAAGATTATTGCTCTTAATCTCATTGGACTTTTCTGAATGTCCTTCCTCAGCAAACCCTAACCAGCCTCATTTTCTGAGTCAACCTTTTTATCATGGCCTGAACGAAATGGCAAACCGTGACCCCAGCAGAAGGGTCAGAGGCAGACATTTGTCCTAATTTGATTAAATAGCCTCTGATATAAAAAGGAAATAAATTGTCTGATTCTTTAAAAGGTCAGAATATGATGGGATGGGAATCTGAGGCTGGTTGACATTCCTTTCTGTCTCTCTCTCACTTTTTGGCTGATCTGATCCACCACACTCTCTAAACCTCACACCTCTCCCATTGATCCAGCCTGGACTTTCCCAAATGTGTGTGTATGCAGTCACACAACCGCTTAATTATTACCACTTGTATTTATCTGGCAGAATAGATTCTTGCTCTCTAGATGCTAATTAACTTGTTTTCCCCATAATGGATGGCTGTTGGCATGCTTTGGGAATGCAGATGCACAGAGAGAGAGAGAGTGAAAGAGAGAGAGAGAGAGAGAGAGAGAGAGAGAGAGAGAGAGAGGTGCCCTTTGAGATAGGCGGAAAGGTCGTTTAAACTGTAGAACAGCTATTCTTTGTCATGGCATGTTATAGATGGAGACTGTACATGATAGCATAACAAAAATAAGGCTAAAGTTTTTTGAGGCAGCAGCTCTCTGTGGGTTTAGATTAGAGTTAAGTTAATAGTAGGCTGTTTACATTACATTTCCATAGATTATAGTGACAACTTGTCATTGTAAAAACATACTCAAGCACCACAACGAAATGTGACCTCTGCATTTAACCCATCACATGTGCACACATGGAGCAGCGGGCAGCTATCAACTGCACCTGGGGAGCAGTGTAGCGGGAAGGTACCTTGCCTTCAGGTCCCAAAAGCAGCGTTCTAATCCCCAAGGCCACCACTGCCCACCAGATGGGGTAATACATACAAAGCTGTGAATGAGTTTCTGCAGGAAAGGTGACTGCTGAATGTTTATGGGCTCTCTCATGATTTTAAAGGAACATTTAACACTTTAAAATGCAGTTTTATTGTTAATCTTCTCTGTAATATTCTCTATGGTGCAATATTCTGTTTTTTCTTACACGAATGTCTATTTATATTTTTTTTAAAGTTTACTTTTTTTTATCTTATTGTGCTGTATAGTTTTTTTTTAATGATCTATTGCTTTACCACTCCTTTGCTGCTCTTACCTTGCTGCAAATTTCCCACTTGTGGGACTAATAAAGGGTTATCTTATCTATTATCTTATCTTAAATAACTATGCAGGAACTAAACACGAATTGACAAGTTTGGCTGTATTAACACTTAAATCACTAATATTTACTATTACAGAGCTGGTAAGTTACTCAATAGGTAACAGTGGACTAATGATTTGAGTAGTAACTGTTAACTATAGAGCTTTAGTTAAGTGAAAGTGACTCTTTGTAATTGTGAACACACTCAAGCACCACAACGAAATGTGACCTCTGCATTTAACCCATCACATGTGGAGCAGCCGGCAGCTACCAACAGCACCTGGGGAGAAGTGTAGTGGGACGGTACCTTGCTTATGGGTACCTCAGTACTGCCCGGGCCGGGACTCGGACCTGCGACCTTCAGGTCCCAAAGGCAGTGTCCTAACCACTAAGCCACCACTGCCTGGGTACAGTAGTGATTTAGGTATTAATGCAGTACACAAACATTCATGCTTCATTTCTGCTGTTACCTATTAACTACACAGCTCTATTATAGTGTTAACCTAGGAATAAAAGTGTTACCAAGGAATACCTTGCTTACCATGCTTACAAAGCTTACAATGGAAGTGGAAGTTCGTAGCCACTATTTAGCCTGATGCAAGTTGTTTTATGTTTAATAGGAGTATTCACTTTTATTAGATATTATCAACATTATTAAAAAATACTAAAGTATTCCTTCTGAAATCAGTGCAAATGTAGCAATTTATTCCATACTCTAGGAAGTCCCTAGCCCAGTGTTTCCCAGAGTCTTGGCCAAGGTGCTGCAGGTGGCCTGTGAAAGGTCATTCTCAATAAATGAAGTTTTCAGTTTTAAATTTGTAATTAAGTTTGAAATTATCATGAAATGTTTATCAGTTATTTAAATTTAACAGTGTAATCAGAATGAATAAAACAAAGAAGTATTTAAAATATGTGCTCTTTATTTATCAGTCCTATTTTTGATCTCAAATGTAACTTGAGATCGTGAGAAATTGTAATGTATGGAATGCTTGTGCATTGAGTTGTGATTAAAGGTCTATGTTGGCTGCAGAAGTTTTCAAAAGATTACAAAGCATGCTGCAATCTTCTCAAGTTTGGGATTGACTGCTCCAGCATTTTTAACCTACTCTAGAATAGAATAGAAAAATCTTTTATCTAATGTCACTTATAATGGCAGTCAATGGGCAGGTGCTGCTGGTGCTCCTTTTACAAGTGTGATTTGATCTGTTTTCTAAATACAGGGCATTATTGTCTGTGTCTAAACTGACGTGTCTGTAAACTACAGATAGAGGTTAAATTGAAAAGCTGCATGCTCCTTTAAGTCAGATAAATCTCAAATATCAAACAAAAGGACATTTTTCAAAGGTGCTTTACTACATATAATAAAGGGAACACATCAGAGTTACAGAGACAGAAAACATGAGGAGGCTTCTTAATTTCTATCGACCCCTGGCGTTACACAAGTCCAGCAGGAGGGGAGGACAAACCACCCCACCACACACAATTGATTGTGACAATAACCCACAGTGAGGCACAACTGTCAGGCTCTGATTCTGTAAAACCAGACGCTCAGCAGATGCCTGACTGAGACATTACTGATCACCCAGGATGCGCCACTTTAGAACTTCCATGATGTGTTTAAAACGCCTGACTCACCTCCCCTCTGTGCAGAAGGCCAAGAGCGTGCAGAGACATGGAGACATGACATGTGTACTGATATGTCTGTTAACCACTCCCTGCTTCTGCCATTATGGCAATGCAGAAAATGCTTGAAGGTGGAAGCGGGCACAAATGATGTATTTCCTGCTGCTAAGTGGCAAAGGGACAGTCCAACAAAGTTGTGACACAAGATTAAGAAAAAACAGCCATGTGTGGCCAATAAAACAACCTGAATGGAAATCAATGATCTATAGATTGAGGAAACCCACTTTTTATGGAACTAGCTATATCTACAAAGCTTTTATTTCACCAAGGCACATAATGTAACCCAGATAATATACAGTTAAGGGCAGTGGTAGCCTAGTTATTAAGGACTTGCCTATATGATCAGAGGGTCACAGGTCCAAGTCCAGCCCAGGTATCACTGAGGCACCCTTGAGTAAGGTACTATCCCACTACACTGCTCCCCAGGAGCTGTTGATAGTTGCCTGCTGCTACACATGTGGATGGGTTAAATGCAGAGGTCACATTTTGTTGTGCACATTGAGTGATGGAGTGCGTTCACAATGACAAATTGTCACTTTCACTTTACTTTTCATAATGCACTGGAGTGCAGTCAGCCATATTGCGTTGTATCTGTCTCTGCCAATACATACACTGTAATCCACTAATGGATTTTCAAGCCCACTGGCCCACATGGAGTCCTAGAGACAATATTTATATATTAAGGCTTGGGCGTGTGGTCAGACCAGTTCCTATAGAAATATCAAACCACCTGCATACTAGTACTGTAGTGCTTGACCTACCAGTTCTCTGCTAACCAAGGGTCGTTTGAATGATGATTCGAGCTAACCAAATACATTTAGACATTGCCTGCTCTCATTAGATGAATTAGCCATCAGAGAACCAGCGGGGAGTCCAGTAAAGCGTTTTTTCCATTTTCCACCCGTATTCCTACAAGCCACGCCCTCTGTGCTGGGATTGACTAAAAGCGAATAAACAGAAACAGAAAAACAAGACTTTTGTAGACTAAAAAGACTACAGACTAATAAATACGGAGTTCGTTCAATAGCGCAGGAAAGAAAACATATAATATTAAGAAAAAAATATTTTAATTATTATTCACAACAACTAACAACGTGTTATAATCATACTGTGCATTTTATTCGTGCATTTCATTTCAAATATTGAATTCCTTTCACCTCCAAAAAAGATATAAAACACATGTCTATCTTGTTTTTAATTAGTCTATTCGCTTATTCTTTTCCCACCTTTTTTCAGGTCCCGCCCTCATGCACTTCTCGGTGGTTTGCTTGTGATTTTGAACTACCAGCCAATCCCAGCGCAGGGGGCGTGGCTCGCCTGAACACCGGTTGGGAGGAAAATAACAACACGGTAAGGGAGAAGCAAGCGCTTCATTCATTATCGCTGTGACTGAGGGAGGCAGAAGCAGCAACTCCGTGGCTCATTCTCCGCTGAGGATAAGGCACTTGTGTGAAACACACACACAATAGACCGGTTACCTCACCAGAAATAGTTGGGTGAGTCATCCACGCTTCTGCTTTCAGTTGTCCTAGTTCATTTACGCGTGTTTATGTGCGGTGGGTTCTGATGTGCTGTAGTGCGGTAAATGTAGCACAGACACTAAAACAGCACAATCAGAGGAAAGCAGAGCTGCTGTAGATTTTGTTTGCTATATTATTTTACCTTTTCTCATTATTTTACTTAACATTTTTTTCAGTTTTATCACCAGATACTTTGTCTAAAAAAAGAACAATAATAGTAATAAATAATAAATAAACAGTTCTTTGTGTGAGTCACTGCCATTTATAGCCCATAAGGTCTCTGTTTTTTGCTTCTTCTTTGAACAAAGTAGTTTGAGTAAAGCAGGATGAATCCATGAAGAATGTGCTTGCATTTCCGTACAGTATATAATTTTTTTCTGTTGTAGAATTATGAATATATGGATAAAACCAGCAACACAGAATGAACTGTAAGTGTGTTGTGTAGCACTGCAGTGTGAGGGTAAAGTTGATGTGAAATGCAGGTGTGATGCTCGTGTTGTTGCCTGACTGGCTGGCAGTGGATGTGCGTCAGTGTTGGGTCTGTGCTGCTCTGTTTATGTTCCACAACAGTGCTCTTAAGTGTGTGTGTATGTGGGGGCACATGTGTCTACTCTTACAAAAGAGTATGTGTTATTTTTGACCACCCTTTGTGGGTGATAAAAGTGAGAAAGTGTATTGTTCTGGCAGGTGTGTGTGTGTGTATGAATGACAGTGACTGACTGTTCCTTCCCCCTCAGCAAGACTATTAGTGGCAATACTTTGAAAGCGGTAAAATCACTAAGGCTTTCTGTAGCTCTCACTGGACTGTTGATAAGAGGGGTCTTTGTCACAATGACAGGTTTGTGTAAAAAGTTTTTGTTGAGGTAAAACACAGGTATGGAGAGGAAAACTAGTCTGTGTGTGAAGATGGAGTTGGAAAGTGTTCAATTTATTTCCCATAAGAAGACAACTTCTCACTGACTAAAAACACTAAATGCACCATACTTGGTTTTGCACAGCTGGAAGTGTTTACTCTAGAAACTTGTGCTTAAAGATGGGAAGTGCACTGAAAAAAAGTGCCTCGAATTACTTGATTTAAATGTGTACAATGGTTCCACTTTAATTCAATATGGTACACCAAACCAATAATTGTCTTTCATTTACTCTCTTTTGGCAATAATTACATTTGTGTAATATATTGCAGTCATGTGGGGCTAATTTACACATTTAAATCAGGTAATTCAAGGCACATTTATTTTAGTGTGCTTGGCAGACATTATGAAATGTAGATGAACACATAATGTTATAATAGAATATAAGGTTTCTGTATCATCATAACTCAAAAAATTTCAGAAACATAATTTTACCGGTAAAAATCCCCTGTCATAAGTTTATCATAACACTTTTCTTACTTAAAAGTCATGTTAAAGTATTTTAGAATGGACAGGTCATCTGTAGAAAGTCTACAAAAATGAATGAATTTGGAAAAGCAACGTCAGCATTCAAAATTCACATTTGTCTTGACTGAGTAGCGGTAAATATTTTGGGCCAGTTTAAATTTTGTATGAGAAATTTAAGATTAAGCTTAAAGCAAGTGAGGAAAAATCTAATTCCCAAAAATCGAATTTTGTCTCTTAGATGTTGTCAATCAGCCAAAATCAAAAACATTCTAAAGAAGCAAACATGGTTTGGCTGATTGAAGATATTTGGTCTATTTTAAAGCAAAAGGATGCAGAATTTTTTAGGGATGCATTATGATATTGGAATCATACTGGTATTGGTAAAAAATAATTATTATTTTATGAAAAAGATTCTGTCATTATTTCAAACCGATAATGATGGGTTATTTATTGAGCAGAATGTTTAGGTGATGCTGGGCTACTGTTCTGAAATGTCTGAATTTGATTTATTTTACTGCATTTATAACTCTAAATAAATGTTGGATTTCTTCATAATGCTACTGCAGGTACTCCACATATCACCATGTGCATCTCGACATAAATGTAGTTTTTTACTTACTGTGTAACAGTGTGTGTGACTGTAATGTGATGTTATAAATGTATAAAAATACACTTTTTTGTTTTTTGATTTATCACAATCACTTCTCTGTCACCTCCATAGGGACATCCTGGTTTACTCCACTGAATGATATGTGCCTGTATACATTTCAGTAATGAGAAGAAATTCTTTTTATGGTGTAGCAGGTTGCTTTTAGCTTAATTCACTGTGAGTCATGTTCAGCTCTTGCCTGATGACCAGGTCACACAGAAACATCTTATTTGTCAGCATGGCTGGTGCTTCTCTGCTGGAATGTGCCCTTGGATAAATAGCATGAGCATGGAGGAGTGTGTGTGAAATGGAAGTACCTTTGTTGACACAGTACTCACTGTTCTGGTGAGCAGAAAAGGGTGATTGGCAAACTCCCAGTGTCTAACCCACGAAAAACAAATAAATGAATAAATAAATAAATAAATAGATTTCCGGCGGCACATGGTCAACGTCAATCCTCATTCGTCATTTTGTCCTACACAAAAGCAGCCAGGTGTTGTAGCCCTCTCATGTGGAGCCAGCTGATTGATTACCCTCATGCTCCATTTCTCATGGAGATGGATGGCAGATTCAACATGGCTGCACTCAAAAAGCTGCAGACAGTCAGTTGCTCTTCAGCAGCACTAATCAAACAGCCTCAGGGGAATTTAGTGCATGAAAAAAAAAAACAAAGGCATGTGTGAATAGGAGAACAAAAAACCCTTTTCCCCCCTTCTCTGATAGCAGCCTGTTGATATTATTCTCTTGTCATCTAATAGGAACCACAGGCTTTTTTTCCTGCATGCTTTGCTCTGCTGCCTGTTTTGAATGTGAATGAGAGGCTAGTGTACTGTCACAATGGACAAGATGCTGTCTAATGCATTTAGCAGCTGGAGTCATTGCATGGTGCCTTGGGCTGTGTTTGGACATCAGAGGTAAATTGTTCATGCACTCGCCTAACATGTTACAGTACATGGATCTGACAGAGTCTGGAAAACAAAGGGTGACATAACTAATACAGAGAAATGGGATTGTGGATGTGATGCCACACTCACTATTGGCATGGCTTTCCACTGGTGCTCTTACTGTTTCTCAGCAATGAACCAGGTGGTATTTCCACTGAGGCAGTGGGTGGCTTTTGACTCCCATTCTATTTAAAGCATATTGATTTCAGCAGAATCTGGTCTGATGTTGAAATAGTTGTACAGAGATCATTTTATGGTGTACATAAGCTGTTAATTTTTAGTATAAGTGATGTTAGAGTTGGACTTTTTTGCATGTGAAAGTTCTATAATTTAGGTGATCACCAAAGCTGTGATTTTAATCCAGTATGAATCCAGTGTTTCCCTTGGTGGTAGACCCTTTAAAGAAATTGGTGTTGTTGTGCAAACATGGTGTCAACAAACATTTGTGCGGCCAGAGTAGAGCTACTGTGCAGAATTATGTCTGCAAACATCCATAAGGTGGAGCACTCACTGACTTTCTTAGAATAAACCAGCAATGAGGAAATGCCACAAAAGAGTTTTCTGTCTTTAATTAGCCCCTGTTCAGGGATACAGCCCCATATTTCAATACATCCACATGTAACTAACAGTTAATTTTGTAGAAAACCTTCTCCAAAGCTTTGAAACACATTACCTGTTGATATCAGCGAAACTGGCATGCTAAATATTTTTAACAGAAAGCTGAAAACATATGTCTTTACATGACCCTTTAACTAGCTGATTTCACCAATTTGTTTATTCTAATTTTATTTTGTTAATTATTCTAGTTTTTTTTACATTAATTATATGATGCATCCTTCAATGCTTACTTTTTTAATTGTTTTTTGTTTTTTTTTAAATCTAATTACTGTAAAGCTGGCGGCATGGTGGTGATGTGGTTAGCACTGTCACCTCACAACAAGAAGGTCCTGGGTTCGATATCCAGGTTGGCCATGGGTGCCTTTCTGTGTGGAGTTTGCAAGCTCTCCCCTTGTCGCGTGGGTTTCCTCCAGGTGCTCCTGTTTCCTCCCACTGTCCAAAGGCTTGCAGTTCAGCTTGACTGGATTCTCTAAATTGCCCATAGGTGTGAATGTGTGCATGAATGGTTGTTTGTCTATGTGTTGCCCTGCAATGGGTTGGCCTCCTGTCTGGAGTGTGCCCCGCCTTAGACCCATAGTCAGCTGGGATTGGCTCCAGCTTCCCCGTAACCCAGAAAGAAAGAAGCAGTTTAGAAAATGGATGGATGGATGGATTACTGTAAAGCACTTTGAGCTGCATTTCTTGTGTGAAGCTGCTATACAAATAAAGCTATTTGATTGTTTATTTATTTATTTATTTAAACAAATGTTTCTTTGAGGACCTAAAAATTCAGTGGGTAAAGACTACAGTGATTAAGCAATAGGAAACTGAAGCTAGACACTGCTCACTCTTCTGTTGCACAATAACATATAGCACTATTGTCTTAATCTGAGATCAGAATGTATGGCCAAAACATAACACTGTTCCAAATAACAATCAAACGCTAGGATGTAAATCCTCCTAGTTGCATCATAATGTCTAATATCCATGAGCTACCCAGCCTTTTTAATAACAGGGGAAACACCACTATAACAATAAAATCTGTTAATAGACACAGTAATGTACTGTATTGTTATAGAGTGTGGTATCTTTTACTTTACCCATAGCATCAGGACTATGATGTACAGTCTGTTTTAGTCTATGAAAATTTGAAAACAAAAACTGTGTTAAACACTGTGTGAACCAATCATATAACTAACCTTCCCTGGTAAAACTAGTCCAGCTCAAGCAGTGCTTTCACAAAACCTATTGCTTAGTCAGAGCTTATGGCTGTTGCCACAGTGCTCTTGAATAAGGCACTTAAGCCTTGTTGCTCCTTGGGGACAGTTTACATAGAACCAATGTTATTTTTTTAATAAAAGCGTCAGCTTAATAACATTATATAAAATATCTGCGAATACAGTGACCAAATTCTGTAATGTAATTTCTTTTTCAAACATAGGAAGGACTTGGTAGAACTTCAAATTCAGTATAACATGTTGCACAAGCCCCTGAGTCTTAATGTTCCTAAACGCTTCTTAGAGCTGTGTTGACTGGGCCAAAATGAAATCACAAATGTGTTAACCCATATTACCCATGTTACCCATTTGTACAATATACTTCAGAAGACTCTTGAATTAGAAGGTCAGTGAAACTAACTATGACACTAATAGTTGATAGCATTTTGTTGTTTAGATGGTTGAATCATCCACTGTTTAGATGGTTGGATCATCCACTGTTCCCTATCTATTCCTGTCATCCCCATGCTCTGCACATTGTTTTTCCAATCTCTATCCTGCAAATAAAGAGGTTGTCAAATTAGTTAATGGGTTAAATCAGGTGTTTTAGATGAGTTATAGCACAATGTATATAGTGTGGGTCACCAAGATAATGGGAATATTGGGAACATATTATACAGTATCTACTATGATCTGATTTATTCGCCATACCTATGTGTGAAAAAATAAATAGAATGCACCACTCAATTGAGTAAAAGTCAGGACAGAATGGTGTTCAGACTTAGATCTCAAAAATCTAGGTAACTATTGTAATGGGGAAACAATGTGTTTCTTTACTCTGTGTTTAAAAGTGTGTGCATGAAGCAAAGTGTATATTGAACATACCTCAAGTTCAGGTGACTGCCCCATAGATATATACAGTGGTGCTTGAAAGTTTAGATTTCATTGATTTATTAAACAAAGTGATGCAAAATAAAAGTCTTTGTTGGCAGAAGTATGGGATCCTCATTAAGTAACTGTTGTGCCTGCCTGGAACAGGAATACAATTACAGGTTTATTGTAGCTGTTTTGGCCCATACCCCCTTACAAAACTGCTTTGACTCAGTGGTGATGGTGGGCTTTCTCACATAAATGCTCTGATCTTGAGGTCTTGCCATGTTTCTACTGGTTTAAGATCTCAACTTTTTATTGCTTCAGTTATTTTTTGATAGACTGCCTGGTGTGTTAATGGTTGCTGTCTTGTTGCAAGACCCATTTTCTACT
>JBBPDA010000138.1:17416901-17432685 GCA_037974385.1 Arnoldichthys spilopterus | reverse complement strand
AGGCTTCTTATAATCTCTTGTTGAAAATCTTGTAAGGATTCCTGTGTTTTATGTCAGCAGTAGTTTTAGTGAAATCAGTAGTATAACAAATTCAGCAATATTTTTAAACATTTAAAGGATCACAATTTGTTCCTTTTTATGCCTTGCTTTCCTGCTCTTATTAGAAATAATTAAACTTTAAGAAAATCAAATAGGATTAAGGAGAAGTTGTAGTTAAAAGATGTAGTTGCTATTTATGTAAACTGTTTTAAATAAATGAATTTCTGGTGTTGAATTAGTATTAATAGTATAAGGTCTGTAATGAAAATGTCTAGGCTATATAGAGACCTACATTAATTTGCACCAATTAATTACAGACACTAGTGTTGGTAACATGCAACATGTCAGTGTTTTTGTTCTTTTAAGTTTAAAAAAAAAAATCCTGTGTGGATTTGCAATGTAAGGTAAGCATTCAGCTCTTATTTTGCAGGATAGGCACTTATCATTTATTGACACCTGAACATTTATTGGTTGATTAAATTTGCTGGTTGTCAACTCCATCAGTAGAATAAAGGTCACTTAAAATGTGTACTATAATGTAAAATGAGCCATTTAAGATTTATTTTTGAAAAAGAGAGAAAAAAACCCATAGAGACCTACCAGTAATATCTATCTATTTTCACCCCTACACATCATTTATTTCTGTAATGTAGTAAAGAAACAATTGCACTTTTTCTTATTACACTCAGTCCTTGGGGGCACAGGTAAATGCTACATTGTCAGTTGACACCCACAGGGAATGAGTTGTTGTGATGTGAGGATTTCTTACGCCATATTTATTTTTGCCAGGGTGTCCTCATGAGCAGGTGGAACAGGCATTGTTTTTGTCTTGTACTCATTAGATGCTGAGAAGGCATATTTGTTTTGTAGTTTTGAATGTAGAAAAATATAAAATTACCAGTGGTCATAACAGCACCAAATATGGCACCACTGGGCTTATCTGCAGCGGTGTAGGCACTGATATTTTTGTATCGATAAACAATTTTCATATCTGGACAACAAACCTTAGGCTGGCTGTAGATACTCTGACTGTTATTTAAGTCTTTAGTTAGTCTCAAGTGATGGCTATTGCTATATTGCTCCTACTTGCTCCATGGAGAAATGTTTTGTACTATGATAAATTAAGGGTTAGACTAATAACACAACAGCATAATAGGCATTAATTAATAACATACAGGCATCATTTGTTCTATATCTGTGCTTATTAAATAGTGAAAAAAGTATATATTTTAAAACATTTTTACAGAAGAAAATGAGGAATTAAAGCAAACATGTCCTTTGTAGCATAGTTCTAAATAAAGTTGCCCAGAAAATATTGGTCCCAGAAGCCAGAGCCCTACATTAACACATGCAGATGATAGCATTTATCACTTGGAGGCTGAAAAGATGCAGAGAGGCATGCAAGATGACCTGTGTTTTGGCTTTGTCATCCTCTGAGAGAAGGTTTGCACTGCCGGAGGAAAGGAACATTGCTATAGAAACAGCACCTGTTTCACTTTGGAGATTCTAATTTAAAATGATCCATTGGGACCTTGTCAAAGGTGTGTGTGTGTGTTGCTCATTTGAGCCACTGTTTCTCACCTCTGAGACGTTCCTGCTTGAGTTATTATGCTGGAACAGTCCTGGAGGATCTTGGGTTAACAGCCTAACTTGAGGGTGCAGCTTGAAGCACTGTGAAGTCATTTGTTTGCTACTGGCCCATACCACATACGAGACCTGAAACAGCAACCCTCTGACTACTACCTTACCTCTTGCCTCTAAACCATCTGTTCCCATAACATCAAAGTGTGTGTGTTCGTGTTCAGAAAAAGTCAGGGAAATTAAGCAGCTCAGTGACAAGCGCAGTTACTCTGTAAAATTAAGAGGCTATATTGACATAATATCTGATTCTTTTACCCAGATCTTTTCATGTTTTATTCACAATCCCTTTTTGTACCCTCTCTGTCTGCCCCCCACAGTACACAAAAGCTCTTCCAGTGGATGATGATGATGTCTGACAGTCTTGGGTCTGCCCCTATGCCTCTAGATAAGCATGGTTGACCTTTAGCTCTCATATCTCCAAACAGCTGCATTATTTATGCCCACTATTGGTTGTTATGCCACATGATCCAGTGGAGAATTTTATGACTCACCTGTAATTGAGCTGCATTCAAGAGAAAGTTCCTTAGCAACTTTCTCTGAGAGACCTCATCAGTACCCTTAGCCTTCTTTATGCTACATCTACCCAGCAGAGCACTGTAGTATATGATGATTGTTTATCGCTGTCACTGTCATCATTCAGCCCATTGTCCCTAACTAACATCTAGATTATACAGTTTTAAAACTGAACTGACTCAACTTCTATGACCCTCAAACAGCTATACAGTCATTATACACCACAGTTTAAAAGGTTTGGAATATGTTTTCTTTAATATGAAGGGAATTCCATAATAACTGGAAAACTGTATAGTGAAGAATAAATATAATAAAGGTATAATAAAATTTATATTCAGAATAGCACATATTCGAAAAGAGGTTTTCCAAATTTCACCAACCAATAGCTATTCCAACAGTTCCCTAACATGAAATTATTACACATAAATAACATACAGGTTATTATTTAATCACATTTTTTTGCCATTCTTGTTCTTCCCAAAATACTTGTAAACTATAAATATTGTAAACCAAACACCAGTTTAAGTTTAAATGTTTCGATACACGCTGCTGCAATTATTAATATTAGAGTTTTAATATTAAAGTTATTCTAAGCCTGAACTGTGGTGTATCTATATACCATGTGAAGGTTCTTAAGACTTAAGTTCTTAAGAAATATTTTTCATACTCACACATCTCATTCACAAAATTACAGTGATACAGTCTCATAGTTCATTTCCAGTCTTTCCCTCCATTTAAAAGTTTAAAAGCTGTTCTGCAACATCATCATCGTAGTTCATAGTTTTTAAAGTTTATCTGTATCTAAATG
This sequence comes from Arnoldichthys spilopterus, assembly GCA_037974385.1. NCBI lineage: Eukaryota > Metazoa > Chordata > Actinopteri > Characiformes > Lepidarchidae > Arnoldichthys > Arnoldichthys spilopterus. The sequence continues at coordinate 17,429,684 of JBBPDA010000138.1, read as the reverse complement.
AGCATTATATTTTAGCTATATTCCATCAGACAGGCTAGCTTTTGCTCCACTTAAACATTAAAGAGTTTTCTGTGTCCTTGACCTTGTCGTTAGTTTACTGGTTGCCCAACCTTAGATCACTTTTGGTAGGTAACCACTGCATACTGGAAACACTCCACAAGACCTGCCGTTCTGGAGGTGCTCTGACCCAGTCATCTAGCCACCACAAACTGGCCCTCAGATCCTTAAACTTGTCTACATTTTCTGCCTCCAACACATCAGCTTCATGAATTGACTGTTTATTTGCTGCCTAAAATATCCCACCTCCTGACATGTGCCATTGTAACAAGAAAAGATAATCAATATTATTTATTTCACCTCTCAGAAGTTATAATGTACAGACTGATATGTGTGTTTATACACCGATCAGCCATAACATTAAAACCACCTGCCCAATATTGTGAAAATTGTGAGTGTGGCGCACCGTGTGTTGGGAGATCTTGTGAGACCAGACTAACCTCCAATCCCTACAAACATCAGTGAGCTTTGGGTGCCCATGACCCTGTCAACAATTCACCAACTGTCCTTCCTTGGATTGCATTTGGTAGGTCCTGACTATTGCATACCTGGAAATAGTTAACAAGACCTGCCGTTTTGGAGATGCTCCAAAAAAGGTGTTGCATCTAGTCATCACAATAAGGCCCTTGTCAAAGTGGCTTACATCCTTATGCATGCCCATTTTACCTGCTTCCAGGATATCAGCTTCAAGAACTGACTGTTCAGTTGCTGCCTGATATATCAAGATAATGAGTTTATCAATGTGATTCACTTGTGTGTGTGTATCTGTGTGTGTGCGTATATATATGTTTTTATATTTGTGTACATGTGAAAACATTTTTCATCAGTCTTGAATAACATCAGGCCTCATTCTAATAGTTTAGCAGACCGATCAGACAGCATGTCCATAGACTGTGACACAAGCGGGGGCGACAGCTACTTGGCCTGTTGCCAAGACAACAAATTATTCTCAAATGCGTTCACTAATATCTTTAATGCACACTTACATCATGCCTCTTCACTCTGCCACTGAAGTATCCCAACATTGTTAGAAAAAGGTTACTGGCACTTTCCCTGTTTGGTTTGGGTTTGAGAGAGAATTTATGGGAAGGATGCATCCATGTGTTTATTTTTACATTTCTGGCTTTAAAAGTTTTAGAAAAATTCCCTTTCAAAGCTTTTCATTTGCCATAGCTGCAAAGCACTAGTGATGAATGACCAATCATTATGAATTAATTTTCTCTGGTCTCAGTGACACTGTACTATATGTAATTTATTCAGCCCTGTTATAAGAACAAAGCACCGTTTCTATTTATATGAGGCATGTGTCCTCTGCTTTATTGAAATCGACCTCAGTTATCATGGGTCCCCATCAGAGACAGAACTGCAGTTGAAAGTGATTAGACTTTTTAAACAGACTTACAGCATTTGGCACATCAGAACATGGTGTAGTGGTTTGTGAGATGAGTGCTAACTGCAAATGTGCACTAGCATTTTTCCTGTGACTTACTTAGATCAAACTTCTCATACCCAGAAGGCTTACACAACAATTAAAATGAACCATGTGCTGTCATTATGTGTTTATTAGTTTTATCCAGGGTGGAACAATCATTAGCTGTGTGCAGGTGTGTAAAATAGCCTAAAAAGTCTTCACTCATGTGAACATATTGCCTTTATATCTACACAAAGATCATATTCACTCAACCCATATGCAGCTGATCAGCCAAATCATATCTGGTGTCAAAAAGGTTTTTTTGGGTTTAGTGCAGAGGCTAACCCTCTTAAACATTAAGATCTTTATTTTGACCATGCAAACCTGTGGATGTAGTTTAGGACACAGTGCTGTAAAGCTTTATGTATATCAGCCCTGATGTTGCTTGAAACGACTGTAGTAATGAAGTTTTGTTAATTTTGATAGATAACAGTCATAAAGTCTGTGTCCAAACCACATCTACAAGTCTACTCCACCTTAATGAAGAGCTGAAAGTGGTTTTTGGTTAAGAAATGTTTTGTGATGTATAACGGAAACAGTGTGGTGTATTTGGGTGATTACTGAGTATGTTTGTGTTTTTGTTACTTTCCCTTTAAAACTGATATTGAAGTTGAGCTTGGTTGCAACAATGCTGCATATGGTAGTTGCTAACAATATAATGAAAGAAGCATATAATTGCTGTCATATCAAAATCATACTTTTTGTTAGTTATTTTGTTAGTGTTTACACTGTTCTATAACGTACAATGGAATGGTCTCATTACATTACATTACATTTTTAAAGTTAAATATCTTTAAAAATGAAAAAACTTTCTTTTTCCATTAGAACGCTGTGGTTTTGGACCTATGAGGTTCAGTGACTGTAGCAGCAAAAGAATTTCAGTTAGTACCATGTCTTTCTCCATCTAAGACGGTCTTCTAGGTAGTGGGAGGTCATTCTTCTGATCAAGGACCATAAGAGAGTCGAAACTGAGTCATCTTGACCTTCATTTTTCAATCATATACAGTGGGCAGCACTGAGTTCTCCATCCATGACAAAAATAGTCTCTTTTCCCCTTTATTTCAATCTTTTTTTTTCTCTCTCTCTCTCTCTCTCTCTCTCTCTCTCTCTCACTTTCTCTCGCTCTCTTTCTCTGTCTGTCTCACCCTCCCATTTCCTCCCTCTCTTTTTCTCTTTCTCATCGTCTCTTGCCTTGGTATGTTGGAATTAATCCACTGTGATGCCCTGAGTCCACAGTTCCATCTCATTCAGCAGCTCTTAAAAGGAGCACTCACAGGACTGACGTGGCTGGAATGTCAAAGACGTCACAGTGACCATACGGGCAGTGGTCTATCGATCCATCTGAGTGACAATGATGAGAGAAAGAGGGTGAGAGAAAGTGAGTGTCAGAGTCACAACAATACTATGGAAGCTACATGTTTGCATAAGGATAGATGTGTGGGAGCCTTCAATGTAAAACAGAAAGACGTTCATCTTCAATACATTCCTGGTTGTACTGGTGGCATTACAAAAGTCAGATATTCAGTATGTAGACTTTGAGCCTTGTTTAATCTCACATTCTACATGAGTTCCCTTTACCAGTCAGAATGTAATAAGTCACATGTTTCAGGTTATATATGACTTTTGATCTTGAAGTCAGAACTTTCTTAGTTTTCAGTATTTTATGTTTTGAATTACTTTTTCTACATAATTTTTATTATACACTACACAAATTGGTTTTGCTACCAATTTTATTTTAAAGCATTGAAAGTACTGAGTAATAAATACTGAAAATTACATGTACTGAACAACTGCGCTATAAACAGTTAAAAGAAAAAGACAGGATGCAGTACACCCATATGCCTGGCTCAGATCACTGACAGCGGTTTCCTTATGTAGCAGGTAGATGTGCCAGCCTGCAAAGTTTAGTTCCTACACTAATCTAACACACGTGACTGTATTATTCAGATATTCTTAAAGACTGGGTTTAGCGTAAATTGTGGCAAATTTATTTAATCAACTCTGACTTAAATGTCATTCAATTATCCTTACTGGGCCTGAAGTTCTGTGGGATTGTAGAATTATGCACATTTCTGTATGTATCTGCTGTCATTGCCTATTCTTAGTTGCTTTAATTTATTTTCTAACAAATGAGTTCCATCCATTCATCCATTTTCTAAACCGCTTCTTCCATTTCCGTGTCGCGGGAAAGCTGGAGCCAATCCCAGCTGACTGCGGGCCTAAGGCGGGGTACACCCAGGACAGGAGGCCAACCCATCGAAGGGCAACACACAGACAGACAACCATTCATACACACACTCACACTTACGGGCAATTTAGAGTATCCAATCAACCTACTGCAGCCTTTGGACAGTGGGTGGAAACCGGACCACCCGGAGGAAACCAGCACGAACACAGGGAGAACTTGCAAACTACGCACAGAAATGCACCCGTGGCCGACCCGGGGATCGAACCCAGGACTTTCTCGCTGTGAGGTGACAGCTTTAGCCACTGCACCACCATGCAACAAATGAGTTTTTATAAGAATAAACTTTCCATCTTAAATCTTTGGTAGTGGCAGCCCTGATGCTGAAGATTGATTTTTACATACAGTGACATTATATATGCACCAGAATGTGCTCTAGCTGATCGGTCTCTACTGAAAGCTACCCTTCAAGTTTCAAGTTCACCTTTAATAACCATAATGGCACATATGCACTTAATCTTTTGTCCTATTAGTCTGAAAGTCTTTGCCACATTCTCTCACCTTGTCTGACTCACTTCTTACCCAGCATCCTCCAGGGCTCTTGGATTTGTGCCATATTGAACAGAATCCATAATCCAACCCCACTTGCTGATAACCATCACCTGTGTGCCAGGCAACGGAAATTACAAAATGAAGGCACCTTTTCTTTCTCCTTCACATTATTTGCCATTAAATGTTTTCCCCTCCCAAGTGCCAGCCTAATCCCTGTCTGCTTGCCCTAATCTCACACAGAAACTGCCTGTGCTTATTGATAAGTGGCAACATCATCTTTTGCTGCAAATGAACACGGAGCTGACGCACTGGCTGAAAACACTGGAATGAAAAGCCTCCAACGCAAACACTCAGGACCCAGAAGATTGCTTTAGCATTTTTTAGCTGTAAACATGAACAAATACTTTCCCTTTCCAAATCACATGGGAACATCCTGCGCTTAATCACATTTTCATGTGCTTCCTAGGATGTGGTGCTTTTTATTTATGCATTCATTTATTCATTCATTTATGAGGCCCCCAGCTCTGCTCTCCTAAGAGCAGTGGTGCTGCTGGAGGCTCAGTTTACCCATGACGCTAATAATGACACTATTTTGGACCCATTTTGAAGCTGAAGCTAAGCCTGTAACCTCCATGGCAGAGTGTTGTGCCTTAATCGTAGACTTCAAAATTGGCTTCTGCCGCTCCATCGGTTTCCTGATTTCAAGTCTCTGCTACCTCAGTCAGATCCAACATTTACAAATTTCCCTAATTAGAAATGGTAAAAAAACCCCAAAAAGATATGTATCTTTTCTGAAAATTTAATCAAAACAGGAAATAAAAAACATAATTTAAAAATGTGCTTGATCAGTGGTTTTGCAGAATAGGCCTAAGTTGGTGTTAATCTGCCAATAAACCTACACTTTTTAATGGATTTTAAAATAATTTTCTTCACAACTTCTACCTGCTGGCTACTTCTTTCTCTATCACACAGTTTTAGGCTAGCACATGCTTTATTTTATGTGAAGCATCATTACATCTTTTTTAGCTGACGCCAACACATACTCTTTGGCAGCTCAACATGCTGGGAGGAGAACACTAAGTGCTAATTCTTTTACCTGGGCTAAGAGTCTGTTGTCTTGGGTAGTAACGGGGCAGAGGGAAGGCCATCCTGCCCACTCAGAGTAAATCAGGCCACTTACACTTTCTTCCTGTTTTTGATAGCTGTGGCATTGCAGAGACAGAGCTCACAATCTCTGTTATTATAATGTAAAGCTTCTGAGAAAGAAGAAATTAATATAGATTCTTTCTGTTAATTGAAGAATATTTTTGCCTCTTTAAATCTCTTCAAACGTGGTTCTTTAGGGAACTAAAGTCACACCACTCAAAGAGACCCTTTTTAAAAGTGTATACACACAGTATGTTCTATCAGGGAGAAGTTATTATTAATAACTCCTATTATTAAATGTTATTTTAATTAAAACAGTTTTTATAAGCAACTGGGCATGAAGCATTGAATCAAAATACTTTTTATTAATATTATACATTAACATATGAATATTTTAATTAACTGATTTATTGCAAATTTGAAGAGACAAGCTATGCTTGGTTAAGTCTGATTTATGGGTAGAAGTGTAATTAGGAGCCCTATCTATTTTTTTTTCACAATACATGTGGAAAAGCATAAAAAGTCCAACAAAACTGCCCTTGGCCTTGTTAATAATCCTTACAAATTCTTCATGAGAACAGGTCACCATTATTCATGTCTCCTTCATTACTTATTGGTGTCAGCAGGTCGCTGATGGCCTCATAGGGTAATGTGGAGCCAGAAATTGTACAGCAGTATTTCGACCAATGCTTGCAAAATTCATGAGCAGGTAGAGCGTGAAATACAGTTTCAGAGTCCACACTAAAAGCAAGTAGGTGACCCTAATTGAATACTGGACCTATCCTAGTAAAAGGGAGGAGGAAGAAGATGAGGAAGAGGAGAAAGATGAAGAAGATGTCCCAAAACAGTGGATTGTATATGTATATGTGTTAGGAGGGTGCCCTAGCCCCGCCCCCACAGCTGAGCCGAAGCTCGGGCTGTGGGCAATTACCAAAGGGTTTAAAGGCTTCTGTGGGCGTTCCTCCTTCGTCGGTCTTTGTTTGTACCTTGTGTCACTGTAGTGGTCGTCTTGACCTCAGTGTATGTCTTTTGAGTTACGTTTGTCTTTAATAAAACCCCTTATCTACGTCCGTCCTGCCTGCATTTGCTGCCAGAACACCCGTAGATCATTACAATATGATTGTATATACTTTTGTGTATGACTATGTGCATGATTTACATAATGCAATAAATAATATGATAAGATTAAAATTACTGATTTAATTATGGAAACCTTTTTCCCCTTTTTGAATGACAAATTAATCCAAGATGTGATTTATGTCATTATAACAACTAATAAAACAATACTTATTACTAGAAAGATAATATCCATCACTGTTAAATTACACCTTGATAACTGGAAGCTACAAGCTTAGCTACTCACACTAACAGGAACATTCAAGGTAATAATACAGTATAAAAAATGATTGTGTAACTTTAAAAAGTAAGTTACCTGGTCCCCGTAAAAATTTGAGCTTATTAAATTATACGTTAGCACAGTGTAAACCAAAGACCATTGTTCTGTTACTATAAAATCAGTGGTGCACTGAGGGCAACCAGGTTACTTACTAAAACACTAAATAATTTTAACAGTGCTGTTAAAAGCCAATTTATGTCTTCAACTTTGATTCCAAATCTTGGAAACTTGTACAAAATAACTCCTCCATTTCCAATAGGTTTATGGTGTCCTCTAGCCTTTTTTTGGTGCTGGCCTAGTTTGTGTCTCATTCAAAATAAATGAATTTTTTTAACATTATCATCTTTACTTGAGACAGGAAGAAATGTAGAGAATTGTCTGATCTGTGTAAGACCAAGACGTTTTTTTTTTTTAAGTGTTAAAAAGAAGAATAATGTTTTTCTTTGACAGAGAGTGATAATGGTTCTAGTCACTGCCATCTTACCAGCATCTATTTAATGCTTTTGGGAATGCTCTTATAAATCAAACATTAAAAATTAAAACAAAATCCTAAATGCTTATTGGCTTGGATAAATAGTTCTTAGAAAAAAGGCTCAGAACCATAACATTATATGTAAGTTCTTAAAAATGTTAAAAGTTCTTTACACTCGCACATCTCATTTATAGAAGAACTTTTCATCAAATGGTTTGAACTAAAAGTGGTTCCTCACAAGGATACTTTTTGGCACTGCTGTTTTTGTGCAGTGTACAATTAAGTAAATACACCATAGTTTTATGTGTAAATTCTGTTTTCTTGGATGTTATCTTGCAGATCAGTCAGAACAGTCAGAACTGCCCACTAAGTTTGATGAGTGACTTAACAGTTTTCTAATTTGTATTTCTTTATTTAATCATGTATGATTTATTTAACAACATACATTTTTTTAAATATAGACATTCCTCATCCTCCATAGGAAGCCTAGTTTGGGAATTCAAGTATTTTTCGGAAACAACACTTAAGCATTATGTCACGATTCCAGTGGTCTAGGAGCGACACAAGGCGAGGGTTTGTTCAAATAAAGATACTTTAATTGAACTGAAATGACAGGGAATCCAAAATACAGTCCAGAAATCAAAATCAAGGCAGTCCAGGTCCACTCTGATGCAATCAGGGCAGGACAGATAATGTCCATGAAGGGGCCCTGCATTCCACCGGATCTGCCCCTCCAAGGCGACGTCCAGGGGGAGCTAGACAGCAGCCGCGACGTCCAGGGGGAGCCAGACAGCACCAGCGACATCCAGGGGAAGACAGGCAGCGCCCACGACATCCAGGGGGAGACCAGAAGTGCCTGTGACATCCAGGCAGCATAAGGCTGAGCCAGCAACGTCCGTGGGGAGCAAGACGTATCACTCACTGCCATAGCAGAGTGTCGCGCAATCAGCGATGTCAGGGCAGAGTCAGGTGCTGACGGCGACGTCTGGGCGGAGTCAGACGCTGATGGCGATGTCTGGGGGAAGTCAGACGGAAGCAGCAATGCCCCAGCTGGACATGGTGGCTCCAGCGCCGTGGGGTGGTGGGAGGGATACGGGGACTCCAGGAGGGCAGAGCAGCCGCTCCTCCCGCACCTGGAAACCGGGTTGCGCCGTCCGCTCCTTCCACGCTTGGAAAGCAGGTTGCGCCGGCTGCTCCTCCTGCACCTGGAAAGCAGGATGCACTGGCCGCTCCTCCCGCGTCCCGGGCCTGGAAAGTGGGATGCACCGGCTCCTCATGGCTCCTCCCTCCATCAGGGTGATCGAAGACATTTCTGAGCTGAGAGACAAACGCTTCACAGCTGCCTCTCACTGGGGCAAATGGAGCACTGGCGGAGAAAACCTGTGCAAGTGTTGCAATCCCCATCATACTTCTCGGGTTTGGCCACTATTCCTCCGTACGTGCTTTGGTGGAGCCTAAACTGGCAGGAACAAGGGTTCTGCACCTCTCTCTCCACTCACTGCGCCGCCAGCTGATGCAGAGCTTGCGTGATCTCAGCCAGGCTGGAGTGCACGTGCTGCAATGCTTGTTGGTGCTCAGCAAGCAGTCTCCTTTGGTCCATCACAGCTCTGGTGAGTGCTGGCATGGGGGGGGGCATTCCAGATTCCTCGCACGGTTTGGCGAAGCCTTCTGTCATGATTCAGATGGTAGAGGAGCGACAGCGTGGGGTTTGGGTGAGGGTGGGTTTGTTCAAATAAAGGTACTTTATTTCCTTTATATCCAGAAATCAAGATCAAGGGAGTCCAGGTCCACTCTGGTGCAATCAGGAACAGTCAGGAATCAGATCAAGGTCAGGAACACAGGAACATAGAACCAGAATGCTCAGTCTCTGCCAGGGTTGACGAGATGACTTCGCCGCCTACCAAGGACACAGTGCGGCACCCCGACAGCCCCGCACCCAGCGTGACAGAGCGTGACAGAGCTCGTTCAAGCTGTGGTGGACCAGGGCAGGCTGCTCGGGGAACGCCGGCAGGAAATCTGTGACATCTGATCTAGCCTGGGTGAGCTTACCCAGAACCTGTATCAGCTGATGACTGAGTTTTTCACTTGCACGCGGTTGTGCCCACTCCAGCCTCTTCCAAGGGAAAAGCAGTCAGGCCAGAGAGATACGATGTGAACCCCAACAATTATGGGGAATTCATGGCGCAATGCACAAAACAGCTTTGTTCCATCCAGATGTTGCGGGCGCTTTCTGTCTCCCCCTGGACGTTGTGGGCACTGTCTGGCTCCCCCCGGACGTCGCTGACATCACCTAACGCTGCCTCTGCGTCCCCCAGGACCCAGGTAAGAGGCAGGGGCCCTTCATGGACAGTAGGGGAACTGGTGGCTGGAGCTGGTAGCCCCAGCATCACTCCTGAGTTCAAATGACCCACAGGTGCTGTGGATCAGGGAGGTGATTGCTGGAGTCACATAAGCTCTGGGCAACCAAAGGGAGATGCAAAGTCAATTCATCAACCCTGGCAGACACTGAGCATTCTGGTTCTGTGTTCCTGTGTTCCTGACCGTGGTCTGAATCCTGACTGTTCCTGATTCTGCCTCTGATATCCTTGTCTGCTCCTGATTTACCCTGACCTGTCTTGACTACGCTCTTGGATTGCCCTTTTGGTTCTGTCTGCCTGCCTATTTATATTAAACAGTGTTTTGCCTCGCACATGCATCCTGCTCCCTCCTTACGTGACACATAATAATCTCAGAAAGGTTTTTGCATGATGCCATAAAAGAACCATCTTAAACAATGTATGAAAATAACTTTCACAGTCACATATATTATTTACAAAATGTTTTTTTCTGGAAACTAATATGGCTAGTAGGACTTTACAGAGTGGATGTAAGTTATACTTTTTAGTGCAGTCAATGTACTTTTTAGTGTAATGAAGTTCATGTAACACCATATAAGATTAAAATGTAGTCTATACAAAGTCAAGAACATGTGATTCCGAGATGGGTTCAGTAGCAGGCAGACACAGGGAAAGAGCAAGGGGAGCAGGGAAAGAGTGAGCTATTGTTTATTCATAACAGCATGTGAGTGATGAACAGCTACAGGAAGTGGTTGGCTCTTATGGCAGATGTTAAATGAGGCATGACCTGTTAGTAATCAATGGAGCATTAGGTGTTGCATAACATTTTTACTGAATACATGAGATGACACTATTCAGCTCCAGTTTTAGCCAGAGGGGTGTAGAGTAGACTAAACACATATTCTGGTAAAGATTAAACTTTTTATCTTTATTTTATACTTGTGGGAAAGCATCTTGGCAAATCCTGCATCTATCAGTTAGATGGACATTTGTTAAATGTAACTAATGCAGCACATTTGGTTTAAAATAAAAGGATAAATGTCCCTGTGCAAGTTAAATAGCAGTACAGATGCTGATGGTAACATCATGAAATTAACCCAAAAAGGAGTAACTAGCAGGGCAGTAACTAGTAGTGGGAGAAAAAAGTCTTGTATGATGGTAATTTTTGATAAAAAATATTGTGGCACCAAGCATTTATTTATTTCATATCTTTTTAATATTTCATAACATTTAAAAGCCTTATTCTTTGTTTGCATCGCAGTGGAAGTAGTCAGAGAAGTCAAAGACACCAGGGCAGGTGAAGAGACTCATAGGCCCTTTACAATTTACTACTTTTCTGCAGTAAATGATACAATTGTCATTTTAAGGCAATTAAATCATTAAAATTTTATGCCACTGACTTAATACTTTTTAAAAAGTTGTAAATTAAAAATAACAATCCTGTAATTGAACTTAAAATTAATACCTTTATATATTTTGTGTTACATATTAACTGAGCTCGCAAAGATTTATCACCAGAACTACACTGTGTTTTACGGTATTGGTTTCAGTCTGGGCCTTCCACAGGTCTCACTTCTTTAGCCACCTTAGGCTGAAGGTGTTGACAAGGTTCCTATGTAGTCCTGTGGTAGCCTTGTGTGATCCTTGTCACTGTCCAAACCATGGGAAACAACCAAATGGAGGTGCCCAAAGCAATTAAGCCATGAGCAGCCAAGATTGTATATTGCATGCCACGTTGACACTATGTCTGTAGCTCTGTATCTGAGCCCAGTCAGCAATTCTGTAATGTACTGTATGGTCATGATCATGTAAAGGGTCATATTTGAATTTGACCACATCTGTATGGGCAGAGTAAAAAGAGACACTTTCAGAGTGTTGTGCTGCACTTTGCTGGACAATGCACTTTGCCGTACAGTGCTGGAATGGCAGTTAGGGGATGTGCATTTTCTTTTTTAATTCATACCTCCAGTCAAAAATGTGCAGCATATTTATAAATGCTGGTATTAACCATGTTTATAGGCTGTGAGATTGGAATTGCACCATTCAGTGCTGTCATGGTTATATTTGCATTGTTATGAAAAGGCATCTGAAACAGAAAACTCAAAAATACCCCTCTCCATCTTCAACTGCAACTTTTGTTCCCATCTAAGAAAACTGGACAGGATGGTTATGTTTTAGGCAGGTTTTAAGCTGGTTGTAGTGCCACTTTTCATTGCCACTGTTTTTGACATATATAAGTTGACATACTGGCTTGTTCATGTTATCGAGCTCAACTCTCTCATTTGGCATTTTTTGAGGGAGATACATAAGATACTGCCAAAAGCAGGCCACTGTCATACTTGTGTTAAATGTACATAGCGAAGACTGTTATTACTATGATTATATATAGGTCTACTACATAATTAATTGGTAAACATTTAAACCAATTAAACCATTAAAATGATTGAACCCATGGTTACAAAACAATGATTTAACCAGTGATTTTAAAAATATGTTTAGGCAGTAGCCTACTAAAGTGTCTTCACTGGACTGTCACACTCCACAAAAACAATGATAATGTCAGGAATTGAAACAGGAAGTAGGCGCAAGGTCCAGAAATTAGTGACATTTATTAACCAAAAACACAAAGTAGACAATGGTAGACAATGTAGACAATGACAACACCAGTGGCAAAGCAAAAGAACACAAATACTAGACAAGGACTGGGTGCAATTCTAGGTCTTAAATATTTAACCTTACTAGATGCACCTGTGCCTGGAAGTAGACATCTAACCAGGCCCAGCTGGAGAAGGGGTGGAGCTAAGCAGCACATGGAGAAAATTAACAAGCAGAACCATGTGGGTGAAATTAATGTTTTATTTTTTACTTAGTGTTTTATTGCACTGAAAAATGACTGGATATCCAAATTCCTTTTCTTTGCTCTTTTGGCGGGGTGACGATATACAGTGGGTTCGGAATGTATTCAGACCCCCTTAAATTTTTCACTTTTTGTCATGTTGCAGCCATTTGCTAAAATCATTTAAATTATTTTTTTCCCTCATTAATGTACACACAGCACCCCATATTGACAGACAAAAAAAAGAATTTTTGCAATTTTTGCAGATTTATTAAAAAAGAAAAACTGAAATATCACATGGTCCTAAGTATTCAGACCCTTTGCTCAGTATT
>JBBPDA010000138.1:17384909-17397385 GCA_037974385.1 Arnoldichthys spilopterus | reverse complement strand
AATGTTTATCAGTACATTACAGAAAATAATGAACTTTATCACAATATGCAAATTTTTTGAGAAGGACCTGTATATTGTTGATTTACCTACAACCCACACTGGATGAATTTTTGGCACCAGTGAACAGGTGGTTATTGTCCCTTCTCAGTTTAATGAATTGTGCCGTTAGCTACTTGGTCACTAAAACAAAATGAAATATGATAAGATTTTTTAAAATAAGACTTTTTTTTCTTCAAACCACCGAACTAGTCAATGATGTTCAATGATTAAAAAAAACAAGCAGAGTTTTCTACAATTGTTCACCTAGATCCATTTCTGCATGTAACATGAAAAATAAATTACCTATAAAATCACCACAATCTTGGTAAGATATAAGTCTTATAAGTCTTTAAATATCAGGTTTAAAGTGAAAGCTTTAAACTTTACTTATGCTGGACAGAGGTCTTGAGGCCCTTGTGGTTTAAACATTTGGGTTTTTTTGTTTTTTTTTGAGTGAGTTAATTGAAGCAAATTCTATGGCATTTTACTTCATAAAGCTACATCTAGTTGTCAGATTTGTCTAATAATGACCTTTTTAATCTTCTGTAAATTCGAAGATCTTTTTTAAATTATTTTTTAAAAGAGGGAATCGGAAAGCGCAGTATCTGAGTAGAGACTTTTATTTTGTTACAGTCACATCCTTTGTCCATTTCCCCCCGACCCTTTTAGCTTTAGCTCAGCTCACCTCGGCTCAGAAGCTCATACACACACACCGGAGGCCTGGGGCCGGGTTTTTCCTCTGTTCGTTGTTACATTAAGCTGCCAAAACGTCTTACGCAATGAGGTAAATATAATATATTTTTTTACAATTATGTGCTGTTTATATCATATTGAGGTAAGAGTGTTGTATTGCTAACGTGTGTCAGATTTTTCAATGGCGTTTAGCCGGCTTGCGCTAACAAGTCTGGTGATTTTGCTAAATTATTGGCGAAAAACTTCCGTGTAAGTTAGACATTTTGCGATTTTTATGGCAAGAAAAATGTATGTTTCCTGTCCATAGTAAGTGTTACATTACCAAAAAACGAAGCTCGTCGATATCAGCATTGTCTGTCTCTGAATGAATGAAACATGGTTAGCTTATTTAGCTAACTAGCGCAGGGATAGCCGTTTAATATTTTCCACAGTGGCTAACGACATATTGCAAAAATACATTAAATTAAATCTTTTAATTCTGATGCTGGCTGACGATAGAAACATAGTAGTGAATGTGGAAGCTGTTGTGGTCGCATGCTTATCCTGGACAGTGACACGGTCTCAACAATGGAGCTGTAGTAACCCAGATCTCCGTCCTTTCCTGCAGAGGCGATCGGGGAAGGGGCCGTGGTGGCCGTTTCGGCTCCCGTGGAGGTTTGGTTCAGGGGTAATTCGTTTTGCTTTATTCAGCTCTGTGTGATTATTGATTTTCGGTATTGTTTCTGTCCCATTTGCTTCTCCGTTACTCATCAATGTTTTCCATTTTCAGGTACCGGCCTTTTGTCCCGCACATACCGTTTGACTTTTATGTGGTGAGTGGTCTTTTCATTTATGTCCCCAGCTTTGCCACACGTTAAGATAAATCTGTAGACCCATGTAGAATGTACATGTAGGCGATGACTTTTGAAAAAAACTCAACTGCACTTTATTCATCAACCATGTGAGAGGACTGACAGGACATCTGGACCAAAAAGTGCATGCTTTTATTGTAAGCTTGAGTGATGTGTTGGTCTACTGCATATGTTGACTTGGAATTGGTGCAAGCTAGGTAATTATACTGCTGCTGTTTAAATCTGTTTTTATCAATTGTTACCATATTTACACTTTTTTTTGTTGTCATATTTGATCATGGGGCTGAAAACTGTAAGCCAGTGGTTGCAGAATTTGTCAGTTTTGGTCCTGGAGGGCAGATGGCTAAAACAGTTTGGTGATTTCTTAAACACCCTTACAGGTTGAGTAGGTGTTAAGCAGGAAAATCTTAAGAAACGTTATGCTTGATACTGTCTCTTGGAACCAGTTTGAAATAATCCTATTTAGACTGAGCATATTTATAAATTATGTTTTTATAGTTCTTTGCCTTTAGTGTACTATAACCATGATATTTGCTATTGTGGCTTTAAGAACACAACCATACCTCTGTGTTCCAGTGTGAAATGGCCTTTCCTCGGGTGAAGCCCGCACCTGATGAGACCGCGTTTAGTGAGGCTCTGCTGAAGCGCAACCAAGACCTCAGTCCCACACCTGCAGAACAGGTACCTTTTAATACATTTCATATCTTTGCAAAACCTTCTTATTGTAACAGCCTGGAGAGCAAAGGCATGCCATGATCTGGTCTTTCAAGCTATGCACACTGAAGAATTATTACAAGGCCTTTTCAGTGGTTTTTGTGGTGTCCTTATGCAAACATGTCATTATCAAAGGTCGGCTTAATGATAAAAGCCTCTGTTGTCTCTCATAAAGAGGAGATTGCAAGGTCTACTCTGAATCCATGCTGATCATTCTTCCCTCCATTTGTTTTCCAGTCTTCAATTTTGTCCTTGGTGACTAAGATCAACAATGTGATTGATAATTTAATTGTTGCCCCTGGAAACTTTGAAGTGGTGAGTTTCCAACCAGATATTTCAGTTCAATACTGATTTTATCGGTTTTCTGCTAATATTGGTAATTCATGGTGGAAAACTCTTTTACATAGCAAATCGAGGAGGTGCGTCAAGTGGGCTCATACAAAAAGGGTACAATGACAACAGGACACAATGTAGCAGATCTTGTGGTTATCTTGAAGATTCTTCCCACTTGTGAGTCCAACCCCCCCCCCCCACACACACACACACACACACACTTAAAAAATTATTTGGACGATGCGTTGATAAAGTACATATAAATAAAATATCTTTTTTGTTTAACACAGTGGAGGCAGTTGCAGCACTAGGAAACAAAGTTGTGGAGACTCTCCGCACCCAGGACCCAGCTGAGGGTAAGTATATGATTGTCTTTGGAAGCTTTGGAAATGTTCATAGACTACATGAATGTTATACAGGAAACTTTTTTTTGTGTGTGTGCACTTCAATTGCTTTTTGTTTCTGTTTCAGTGCTGTCTATGCTGACCAACGAGACTGGCTTTGAGATCAGCTCTGCTGATGCTACAGTAAAGATCCTCATCACTACTGTCCCTCCAAATCTGCGCAAGCTTGACCCTGAACTTCACCGTAGGGCTTAAACCTATTAGATTTCAAGCTTGTTTTTGTTGTTGTGGTGAAAAGTGTTTTCACCTGGGCAATGTCTTTTTTTTTTTTTTTTCCCCTCTGAAGTTGACATTAAGGTGCTGCAGAGTGCCTTGGCTGCCATTCGCCATGCTCGCTGGTTTGAGGAGAATGCCTCTCAGTCAACGTAAGAACATTCTTCCTGTTAGGGAATGCTGATCTTTTTGCACCATAGAATCTGAGCCATTTAAAGCAATATCACAATCTGTTCTTTCGCTGCTTGTCTGTTCAGACTAAGTTAAAAACCACACTATTCATTTCTTTTTCTTTTGTATAAATGTTGGTCTTACCTGGTCTTTGATCTTGTCTTGCCAGTGCTGACTTACTTTGGTGTTTCAGTTTGAAAATGCTGTCAAAGTATTTCTGTTAATCAAAGTGCGATGTGTTTGATGCTTAGGGTGAAGGTTTTGATCCGCTTGTTGAAGGACCTGCGGGTGCGTTTTCCTGGGTTTGAGCCTCTTACCCCTTGGATTTTAGATCTATTGGTGAGTCATAGTGCTAAAACCGACAGGCAGTCACATTCCCTAAAACTGATCCATCTCTTATTTTCATTGAAGTCCATGCATAAGAATATTAGTTAGAATTAGATTTGATCTGAGGCAAATTTTGAATATCACAGAACACTTTTAGCAATAATGTTGTTAGTAACGTTCTTTAAGAGTCTGATCAGGAAAAAAAAACTAATTTAGGCTTCTGTCTAGATGTTCAACCTTATTGTGGTTGTTTTGTAGGGACACTCTGCTGTCATGAATAACCCCTCCAGGCAGCCCCTTTCACTCAACATTGCCTACAGGTACACTATTAGTCCTTTCTTTTTCATGTGTATATATGTATTTTGTAAACAAGCAATGTTGCAATGTTTAGTTATGTTCTTTTTATGTTATGCAGGCGCTGTCTGCAGATGCTAGCAGCTGGGCTTTTTCTGCCAGGTTCTGTAGGGATCACTGACCCATGTGAAAGCGGAAACTTTCGTGTGCACACTGTAATGACCTTAGAGCAGCAGGTAATGTTCCAGCAGTAACAGGGATAAACTTGTTTGTGTCATTGGTTACCAGTCATCCGTTACATCCAATGAACATTTTCATGCTAAATGCTGTTTTAAAACTTTGATTTGAGCAATGTGTGTGTATTTGCAGGACATGGTGTGTTTTACAGCCCAGACACTCGTAAGGGTTCTTTCTCATGGTGGCTACAGGAAGATATTGGGCCTTGAGGGAGATGCTAGCTGTAAGTCCTCCACTAATCTAAATCCCTCCCTTCTCTTCCCCGATACTCTCTAAAAAGGCTTATAAGGGATTGTCATCATTTACGTACAGATCTGGCCTCTGAGATGTCCACTTGGGACGGAGTGATTGTCACTCCATCTGAGAAAGCTTATGAGAAGCCTCCAGAGCGCAAAGAAGAGGAGGATGAAGCTTTGGAAGAGGGAGGAGAAGGAGAAGATGAAAGCATGGAGACACAGGAGTGAACTAAGCCAGACCTTTGCCAGGTTAGAATCGTCTCATTTAAATGTACCATAGGAGAAAAGGCTCAAGTGTGGAAGACCTTTGTCTTAGTGGTTTTGACATTAGTGGATCTTACTGATTTCTTCACTGCCTTTTTTTCTTTTCCCTTCCTCTAGCGTTTCCCCACTTGATCCTAATGTTCCTCATCCCTGTCATCCTCTCCCCATTTATGAATGTAGCCTCAGACGGCAAACAGTACGGACCAAAAGACACCAGCTGTATGAATCATCTTTGCGCCGTTCACCTTCTCAACCAGTGGCTTCTGATTCAGCGGGGGAGGGGAGTTTTGAGTCTCCCATCAGTTTGTAATGGTTTTTGGGTTTTTTTTATTTTTTTTTTTACTTTGTATCAGTAATGGATAAATTAAAGTTTTTATTTCCTTTTAGTACAAGTCAGAGTCCATTTTTTTAACCTATCAGTCGTTTTCATTTTGGAGTGTGAATTGTACATTCTTCATTCAGAATGAGTCAGATATGGCAGCTATTTCCTATTGTGAAATAATAAACAGACACAAAAAAACCCCACAACTGGACAACAATGATTTAACTCGCTAAAATAGCTTTAATAATTTTAAAAAATGTTTACAACCATCGACAGTGTTACATTCTGTGTTAGGTTTACCACATCACAGTGTGCCTTCTCTCAATTTAGCGCTAGCAGACATTTAGCTGTACACGTCTATGGCAAGAGAACAATGACTAACTGAAACTAAAACACGTGACCCATGTACTCTTTGACTGTTGCATGTCCTTAATGCTCAGCTGCAACACAAACTTGAGCAGGTATGTCATATTCCATATAATCCTTAAAGTTGAAGCAGAAAGCTATTGCTATTTGATCTGGCCAGTAAAAAATGCATAAAGTACAAAATTAAAAGGATGTGATTTGTGTCTCGGCACTGTATTACACAGATTTTTTTTTATTTTTTTGCGTAATGTAGTAAATTAGTTCAGCAGGATGTTGAAATACAGTGATTTGTCATTTAGTAGAATTCTTAAACTTGGTGAATGGAGGAGGAACAAAAATTGCTACATTAAAGAATGCCCATGTTTTCCTTCAGAGTGGAAAAGGAGAAAAAAAAGACCATTACTGCTTATTCTCTTTGTATTCTGTACTAATACAAAGAATTATCCAAAATCTATGAACAAACCGATACTCCATTTATGATCTCAACCATAATCTTGCATGCATCAGCCCCTGGGCTAGCAGAGTAGAATGTTTACTAAAATTTTCAAACATATGTTGTCGTCATTTTTTTTCCCTGTTCACCTTCTACTTAAGCAGCATAAAAAAGTAGATCTAAATAGGGTAGTTCTCTATACATTATAAACACACCTTTGGGGAATACAGAATAGATCTCCCATAGAATTTTAGAACAATTTCTCAGTATAATGTGATAATATTAATGTCATGATAACAATCCATATAATGTTAGTAACAATAACTTTCATTGCAATAAATATATTTACATAATAAAACAGAGATTGAGAAGGTATATTTAATTACACAGTAATTGCTCAGAAGTCTATGACCCATGTTAATATTCCAGTGATTTAAGTACTGCAGTGCTTTATTATGGAGCAGATAAAGACAACATCACAGTGCCTTGAACACACGCTGCTACAAGCTCCTCTGTGCTACCAGGACAGAAGTATCACCCACATTAGCTAATTCTGTATATATATATTTCTTAACGGCAAATACACTGGCTACATCCTGTTTTTGCACTAGAAACTCATTTTCTTCAGCGAAGGCAATTAGAAGATCAACAGATGTGACTTTACGCTGTCTGGGTTTCATTGACTCAAGGCATGTGGCACTGTGGAGGTGAGAGTTGGGTCTTCTTGTCCCATGTCCCCTGACAGTATATGATGAAGTTTCTGGGCCATGTTTCAGTGAGAAAAGCTGAGGCAAAGAGGTACATAGACTAGCAGTGTGTTTTTGCTTGAAGCGAAGATCCAGTTGTCCATTCATTTGTTCAGGGATACTTGTTGGATTTGGAAAGTCAGTCCACTTTGTTTTGTTCAGTGGGGCAGATTCCCGCATTATCCGAACAAACTGAGTCTGACTAAAAATGCAAATGACCTTTTAAAAACTGACTCAGGCCAAAAAGGTTGACGATATCAATTTGTATCCTGTCAAATCGGAGATAGAGGAAAAATACCCAGAATGTTATTTTGGTAAACATTTAAATCACGAAAGATTTTACCCTTTTTCTTTTGTTTTGAGTCCAGCATGTCCTTCACAGTGGAAAAGGGAATAGTCTGTTGTGCTTTTCAATCATCTGACATCATGTCAGATATTAGATGTATCATGGAGAGTTACTAATTATGTAAGCAATTTAGATGAAAGTTGAAAGTGGGTAAAGAAGACACAGGACTGGAGGAACTGTTCGTTGTCATCTTCTGGAGTGGGTTGGTTAAAATCTCATTTTCGTTGTAGTTCAAATGTGGAATCAAGAGAAAACAGCTTATTCATGGATCAGACAAGAAGTTTCAGCAGGTGTAAAACAATACAAATGCAACATGTTGCGTACAAACAGCTGCACCCATTAGTCGACGGATTAAATCAAATCATTGTGTGGAAAAACAGCAAAGCGTTGGTAGATGCAATAGTGAGCCACTGCAGAATTGTGAATGGAAAAAAGCATACAGATCCACAGGCTGAACTAGAATAGAAAAAATTACATGGATGTATTAAAAGGCATGCATATTACATAGAAACATCCAGGTCAGGGTGATTATTAGCTGATGAAAGTATCCAATAAAGTGTTACAAATTCTCAGGATTATCAGAACAATACATATTCCATGTGAATAACATACTTTATATTGAATACAATATTAAAGTCAGTCTAGAAAGCCACACATAGTGCTGATTAGGCACATGTAGTCGATACAAGAGGACAAGGACTATAAGTGGCTCCTGACCATCTTTTTTTCATTAAAATTCTACACCATAAACCTGTCCTGTCAGGGTTGAGGTTTGGAGCAAGATGAACAGACTCCAGAGGATTCTATTCCAGCTAAAAAACAGGTAGGCTAAATAAAGAATGCAGATATGCTTCAGCACAGAGCTACCCCATCTTCATCATAGATTTTACTCAGTTCTCTTATTGTATATGGGTTAATGCTTCACTTCTGACAGGGTACTCTCTGGGATTTTCACATCTGAATCTAAAATGTACTTATTAAAATATACATCTTCCTATAAAATACTGGAAAAAAGAAGCACGCTTGCTTTAACATGGGAACAGAAAGAGTAAAGGTTTTGGCACCTGTGTTAAAAAAGGCCAGCTATTCCCTTTGCATTATTTGATTCCCAACATTTCAACACACACAAACCAAACAACAACTGTGTGCCCACCATGTTCTACACACAGAAAAAAAACAAAAACAGAACACAGCCAGGCCAAGGCTTAGGAGATATTAACCACTCATTTTGGTGTAAGGGGAGTCTTACACCCCTCTTCTCAAAACAACAAACTTTATGCATAAAAAAACCTATAATAATAATAAAACAAATAGCCACATACCAAACTCCTTTTATATTCTTACAACTTGAAAACCTGACATTGCTACAAGCTGCTAGAATTGTTGGCTGAGGGTTTTTACACATTTTTCCCATTTACACACAGATGCTTGTGATTACTCTTTCATCACGTGTGATGTGTGACACTGGGGACAATGGGGATTGTCTTCTGTTCCCTTGTGCAGCTGGTGTACAAAAAACCTTAGCTGAAGCCTCTGTGGACCAAACATCAGGACAATTTGCTCCACAACAGCTTTAAACTTTGTCTCTGCCTCCTTTTAGAGAGTTGGTCATATCATCCACATTTAAAGGATAAGCCAAAAAAGAAATGAGACATTTTGACCACAAGTGCATCCTTGTTGAGCACTGATTATTAGCCAGAAAATGAAAAATGTACTGAATTATGCTGCTTTTGTGGTTCAGAGCCAAAATTTGTATCAGCTGGCCTGAGTTTTAGGGGTGCACCTGCCTGCCCTGGCCACTAGAGTGTGCTGCTGTTTCACAGTGAGAGGACCTACTGTCACAACACTAGGAAAAAAACTAAATGCACAGTTTAAATATTAAGACTATATCAAAAAAGGGTCTGCTATTCATAACTAAAACCTAAGCTCCTCTCACCAAGACGATTTTGCACCCGTATTCGCGCAGGCAATTTATTGAAACAGTCCTAAGGTTTAGGGATATTATACAAGCATTTTTGAACGCAAACCCCTCAATCTCATACTACTTGGTTGTGCTGGTGGGAGCCCTTTAAATTTCCTGTGAGGATTAAAACTGGTTCAACACAAACAAGTGAGTGAGCTCACATCCAGAATGTACCCATCTTCCTTTGAGACACACTCTCGAACGAGTCATACTGCCATTAAGCCTTCTCTCAGGCCGCTCGTGAGTGCGGAGGGTGTGTGCAGGTGGCCAGCGGGGACTTGCTATGGTTGTTTGATGGACAGAAGTGACCAAGGCCAGCTCACAGTCTGGTCTGAGCCTCAGGGATGTAGATTTCGATGCTGTCCGCGCTCTCTGTGGCCGAGTTCTGCCGGAAGGAGGTGGCCCGCTTAGGGCCGGCCTGAAGGAGCCTCCGTCTGGCTTCCTGCCTCTGACGTTCGCCCAGGTCAAGGGATTTGTCCCGGATGGGTACACCACGCCCGTGAGAGACCACCAGCATGCCACTGCTGCCCCCAGCTTCAGCCAAGCTTTCTGCTCGCAGACTCCCACTCACACCACCCGCTGGCTTCTTTGGTAATGGAGGAGGAAGTTTCTTGTCCTCCTGAGACGAACGTTGGAGGGAATGGTTGATTGGGGCGGTGATGAATTCAGAAGTAAGGGATAAAGGACGCCAAATGTATGCACACACACATGCAAGCAAGGGAAGGATGTGAAAGTGTAGGTATGGAAGAAAGAAGATGGAAAGTGCATTTATAATGCAGGTGGGTTAGAATGTTTAAGATGGGACAAAAAAGTGATTGAATGACAAAGAGAGAGAATACAAATTTGCTCTCAGGTTACTTGTCTCCGGTCCTGGTGGGCTGCATGGACATTTCCCTACTGTAAAACTCTATTTAAGCTGGATTAGTCTGGAGAGGTACTATAAATTACATCAGTATAAACAGGATCCTTCATTTTAATTGAGCATGAATCTGCCAAGCCCACAGTCTTTATCAGTAATAATTATTAAGTGACCTTCTGTAATTGGCTGGACCCAATGCTCCCTCAGTAAATGTCTTGTTGAAACTGACCTTACATTAATGTTAAAACAGAACCTACTACTAAGCAACTGACCTACCCATGCTCTGTGTGAGTGTGTGCCTGTCGTAATGTTGACTTGTACATTCTTACTATGGTGTTTTAACACAGAATTCAGGCAAAATCATTGATCATTTATTTGGTACTAACTAGCTGGTCAAATCCAAAGTACACTGCAGAAGAGTTCCTGGTAGTGATGTAATGGTTCTGAAGCCAAACCTGATCAGGGATAACATGGGTAGACTTAGTAGATACATCACTACCCCCTTTTCAAATTGTAGGTTCCTGTCACTATTAAATAGGCTCAAGCTGTGGATTCTTATCTTTATTACTGGTGCTTGAGCCACAGTATTCTGACCGCTTGATTCATATTTCTTGTAAGCACTTTGAGCTGCAATTAAATGTATAAAGGGTGCTTTATAAATACAGTTTATTATGGTATAAGATTCCAAGCAGATTGCATTTCAGTAAAAAGTGTAAAAGGTGGAGAGTTGGGTAAGGCACAGTTCATTGCACTTACGAGACATAGCTGGACTTCTCAAGCAACAAAGAGGTCTGTTACAGTAACAGTGCACTACATGACTGACACATGGGAAATTATATATAAAAAAAGGCTCTCCAAACCTAGCCAATTAAAAAGCACACAAGAATAAGCAGTTGGCTGATGTGCAGAAGAGGCTTTAGTTGAACCGAAATGTCACCACTCCTGTCACAACTGATGATGCATGTAACATTGTTAGTAAGGTGCATTTGGCCAGATTTCCACCTCACACTAAACTTGCATGAAACTTATGTGCAGTAGTAGTAGTAGTAGTGATAGTAGTAGTATCAGTAGTATGGGTTAAATATGTGAAAATGAACATAATAGTATTTTACTGGGCAGTGGCTCAGCTGCTGCCCATTATGACAGTGCTTTTTATAGTTTAGTTCCCACCGCTGCTCTCTGATTATGCTAGCTTGCTAGTTGTGGGTCATAGTGGTCCATAATCACAGTAGTTCCTCTGCACGCTGCTGGTCAGTCTGTGGGGCTGGCCTGATCACACAACGGCTTTGAACAAGCCTCCCCTCTCACCTTCTTCTCTGGAGGCAGCCTCCAGCCTGAGTCCTTTATTCGCTGCAGATCCTGGAACTTGACTCGTACGTCCTCGATGGCCAGCTGCAGCAGCTCCCAGAAGCTGGCCAAGTCCTGAGTAGTGGGCTGGGGGTATGCTGAGGGGTCCTGAGGGATGGCATAAAATAAAATCAGCTGACTGCCCCAGATTTTCAGCTGTCTACATTTTGAAACAAAATTATAATGAAATTGTAATGAAATTCATCAGCGGCTCCCTAGTGAGAGGAGCAGAGCCAGCCTGAGAGAGGAAAGGCCTGCTGCTTACCACGCTCTGCTGGCACATGCGGAAGAACTGCTGCACCTTCTGGGACATGAGCATCTGTGCACTGCCCACCGCTGCTCTGATCAGCTCCAGCACTGCAGGGCAGCAGAGAGAATCTCACAACATAACCCTTAATAGCTCAAATTAGGTCTTCTTTGAGATAAGGGTTAGAAAAGAAGTTCACATTACGAGGTTAGAATATCAAAAATCAGATTTTTCAGCCTAAAGATGACACAGATGTGATTTTTCTAAACATTATGTGAACATAAAGATCTGAGGCCTTTTCTTATGAGGTCCTAGATTGCATACATTTTTGGAACGTAGCCAGTTGAGCTTAATGGAAACTGTCAGATCAGAATTCATGTGATGTTACATCATGCATGTATCACAAGTTAGTATGTCAGCAGTAATTAATTTGATAAATTAATAAAATGTGCCCTTGCTGGTTCAAAAGGCTTATTCACAGATTAATTTGAACCAAAAAGCAATCAATCAATCAATCAATCAATCAATATAAAATAATAATAATAAAGAATAATAACACATAAAAAACACAAATGTGCAGGTGCCTCTAACTGCAGTCCCTCTTTTCTACTAGAGAATGAGAAAAGGAAAAGTTAGTAAGAAACAACAACTGTGTGACAGCAGTATCAGCTCTTTCTCTGCCCATTTAGACAGCCCTCACTAAACCCCAAAGGCTTTTGCACACCAAATAGGATGCAAAACGATGAAGAATAATATAAACAATTGGAAATATAGTGGTGTCTGCAATTCAAAAATAACTGCATTATTTTTCATTGGACGAAATATTTGACATCACATAAATCTGAACAATGCAGAGTTAGTTAGCAGAGTAAATGAAGACGTTTTTCTTAATTTTGCAAAGGCAGAAGAGAAAGCACTGTAACAACCTGATTTTTAAAAGTATGGCCCAGACAAAATATTGACAGTGGTACATGAAAGGCCCACTATTCAGAAATTCCCAAATTCAAATATTTATAGTTCACCATATTTGTTGTCTCTGTTTTTACTTTTTACAATTGTACAATATATATA
>JBBPDA010000138.1:17354664-17366780 GCA_037974385.1 Arnoldichthys spilopterus | reverse complement strand
TATCTATCTATCTATCTATCTATCTATCTATCTATCTATCTATCTATCTATCTATCTATCTATCTATCTATCTAAACTTAAAAGGAGTGAAAGGGAAATTACAAGACACCATGTTGTGAAACAGGTTTAACAAAAAACCAAATCACAACACTGGCCTATTTCAGGACCCGTCTTCCAGAAGAAAGGGTCAGATAAATAAACAAACTAAATCTGATTGGAATCTGTCAGCATTCCTTTTTATGTCCAAATCAAATTGAATGAAATGTATTTCCTTGTTATCTTGCTGTCTTGTTGTCTAAGATCAGAATGCTTCAGTTTAGCTGTACCAGCAAAAATCATTAGCATTAAAGGCACTGGCTGGTAAAATTGATGGCTAGCCACTAATGTTAGCTTTGGGAATGAACTAGCCACAGTGTGTGGAAGCTAAATGTTAATGTCATCCACGATTACAATGTTATTTACCAGAGGGACTTTCTATAATGCTTTTTAAAAATGTGACTCACATGGGAGGATAAGCTGTTTAGAAAGCATGATGCATGAAAATCCACCAAAGGCAGAGTACTTTGGTAGCTAACTAGTTTGCTCTATGTTAGCCAGCCAGTTAGCTAATTAACTAGCTAATCTAATGTATCTGGGGAACTGGAATGAATCCTAAACCAAATTAAACGACAGATTCTCAAGAAGAGAATTAACAAACTGTTTGACCTACCTGACACAAAGTGTCTGCTGTACACACAGATGTAAACAGTATGGGGATCGTATAAGGTCTCCATGGCTTACCAGCCCTCCTGTCTATTACTAGCTTTAAAATATTTACATTTATTCATTTGGCTGACGCTTTTATCCAAAGCAACTTCCAAGACGTGGAGCAGGAAGGTACCTTGCTTAAGGGTACCTCAGTAGTGCCTGAGCTGGGACTTGAACCTGCAACCTTCAGGTCCCCAGCACAGTGCCCTAACCACTAGGCCACCACTGCCCACTAACACATCTTTTTGCGTCTTTTAGTTTTGCGCCTTGGAGTCCAGCTTAAATTAATGTTAGTTATCCTATTTGTCATGAAAATAAACATGCAACAGCTCTTTTGGCACAGTTGGGATTTTTTGTACTAAGATAATAATAAGAACTGCACAATGCAAGTCAACAGAAAATACCATACTGTTTACCTCCACGTTGTGGGCGTGGCCTAAATGTGCTTTTTTCCCTGTGCAGTCACATTTAACTCATGTAGTTCTCCCAGTAATAAACACTGATAACTAGCACATTAGATAACACTTAACCTCACCTGGTGTAAATGGGGTATTGACACTTCTATCATCCTTTTTATGGTATGGGGGGTTGGGTGGGGGTGGGTATTATATTCTTTCATAGAGCCCAAAATTTCAAGCAGTGCCCCTGGGTTCCAGTACAGCACAAGTGTTGGAAACACTGGGCTGGTAGAACATATAAATAGTTGGCTATTTTTACCAACAAAACAAGTACAAACCTTTGCAGACTTCTCTTAATGACATCATGCTACCATGCTATAAAAATGGAAATTAAAATTATCACAATGCCCAACACCATTTTTCTGCATCACTTGAACACAACAGCGGTCCTATATATTGTGTGAAATTTCCAAAAGGTACAGACCAATAAAAATGCTCCAAAATTAGCTGATGTAAAAAAAAAACAAAAAAAAAAAAACAATTATAGTGACTGTCATTAGAAGAGCATATTACCCTTCTTTCTTTATTTTTATGCCTATTTATTTTTATTGTTTTTATATTTTACTTTCATCATGCACTTTTCTTATTTTCATGCTTATTTACCTTTTAAAAACTTTAATTTTAATGCCTATTACTGTAAGGCACATTGAATTACCTCTGTGTATTATAATGTGCTATAAATAAACTTTCCTTGCCTTGCCTTGCCTTCTAAAGTTATTATTTTTTAGATACTTTTTTGGAGACAATATTCACTTCATTATTTATTCTAAAGGATGCATGGTTTTAAAGACTCTGTTCTAGAGTTGTCATTTGATTGCATTCAGTAATTTGTTTAGCTTATTTGTAGCTGTGGAATGGTCTAGATCAAGATGATTGAGAAAGAATTGATGCATTCTCTGTGTGTTTCTGTGTCTTTAATGTGTCCCTTTAGAGAGGACCTCAGCTCCAGCTCATTAATGGAGCAGTAGAGAAAAAGCAGTGGGGGGTTACCTGCTGTTGCTGTAGAAACCCAAGCCCTACACTGAGCATCTGTCAGTAATACGGACGGCGGTTATTAGAGGGAGAAATTAAGCATTTCTCATTAAGCCTGTCTTTAGGGCAGGCTAACTGCTCTTTCCAAGTGTGTCTGAATGGACATGGGGGTATGTTGTGTGTATATGTTTGTGCTTGTATCTGTTCTGGATGTGAGTACCTGGGTAATACCTGCTGGTTTGTCTGTGTGTGGTGTGTATGTGTATAGGTTGATGTTACAGCTCAGCCTTTTATAGCAATGGTGAAACAAACCTCAAGACTACGCTGGTTGTGTACATAATTCTTTTATTTATTCTTTTATACTTTTGCAGCAGAAAATTACAAGCTGAGCTAAGTTCTAACATGGTAAGTATAAATTCAGTAATTCAGGAATATATGTGGCCTTTGTAGCTACCAGCCCTTCAGATTAAACATGTATTTCTTCTTGTTCATGAAGACTCTCTAATGAGCTAAGCTTTTTGTGCTAATTTCTGGTGTAAAAGAAAACACTGTCTTTCCAGGTTTTTTTAGGCCCTGCATGCATTGTGAACACATACTGTGGTTGCATCAAAGCACAGTTTGCTCTGTGGTTGTGCTTTAATGTCCTCTGTCTTAAAACACTTGTATGCAAAAATTTGAGCACCCCTGGTCATATTATATGTTTTGATTAAATTAGTTTGATTCCATATGTAATTTGACTGCACTGTTGATGTCTGTAAATGTATTTCCAGTTTTGCATCTTTTTTACATTGGCTTAAATTACAAGTTGCAGATGTTTTTTTGTTCTCATAAAAAGGTACTGCTATGCAGATACAAGGTTCTGACAGTCACCATACAGTATGCCTGTTATACATGTTTCTGTTTAATAAAGTCACCAGTAACTTTATGAAAACCCCTACCTTTCTGGTGTTCAGTTTGAGACTATAGCTTATCTATTACAGTTCCACTGATTAGTCTCCTCATCCTTCATTAATGGTCAGTTTCTGCTCCTGGCATGATATATTTGGGTGGCAGGACCAGTCTCAGCCTAGCAGTGACAGTAATTTTTTTATCTATATAATGCATTTATTCAGGATAATAATGTAGTCCATAAACACTTAGAAGGCAGGTTTTTCTAATAACGTGGACCTGAGTGCTTTAGTGTTGAGCTGTTTTATATGTGAATGTCCCTCCTGTCCCTACTTTCATACTTCTCTGGCCTGGTTTGCCATCATGGCTGACCATGTTTGGAAGGTGCCTCAAGCAAACTTGACTTGGCAAAGAGGGGCTGCACAGGGTTCACTAGATGGCAAATGCAGCTGGAGCTCCCCACTAGCTGTGCACAGGTACTGCAGTGTACGGAAACCATCTGGGTGGAAGGACAGCTGCTTCTCAAACTGGTACAGAAGTTTGGGAGGGATACGATGCATCTTTGGGTGCCATTGCCCATGACCAGCTGAGGACAAGCACTCCTTGCATGAGTCATAGGGTTGTTGTTGCAAAGGTGCATGTGAGCATTCCTCCTCTAGAAGAAGGAAGTGTCAGAGGCTCAGGTGGTCCACCAGGAGGGTAGAAGAGTAGTCACTATGTCCTTGGTAATGGTTCTGGTAGTGCCTACAATCATTCACTGCAGCATCCCAGTCCTCAGGCATGCAGTGTTATGGCCCTGATGAATGCTACGACAGGCTACTGGGTAAACATTTATGCCCAGGACATGGTGGGCCACCTGGGGCACACTAACATGGCAGGTGTTTCTAATAAAGTGGACAGTGAGTACCCTAATGTTAGTGTTAAATATATATATATATATATATATGTGTGTGTGTGTGTGTGTGTGTGTGTGTGTGTGTGTGTGTGTGTGTGTATGAGTTTTACAGGAAGGGAATCAGCCAGCAAATCTATTGTGTGGGTCAGACAGCATGTGTGTTCTCATTAAGGTAACATTAAGGTTTCAATTTTGTTTGTCTTTTCTCCCCTGGTGCTGTTTGTCATTTTGTCATAGAGGACTGAAAGAGGTTTGAAAAGGCAACCCACTTTGTTCCCTCAGAGGAATTTTTGATAACAAAAAATAATTATTAAGTCATTTTTGTTTTATTCTGCAATGGGAAACTCAGTGCAGCTCACAGAGCCTGTTTCTGAAAACATTGAAATCATAAAGTCATTGAAAGTGGCAGGCAGGGTGACTGAGTGTGCTGACCTCCGCATAAATTTTCAAACAGACAGATGCAAGCTGGGATAACAGTTTTGACAAAGGGCCTTGTTTGCATGTTATAAAGGTTGTTGAGATGTTTCTTTCTCTATAGCACACACACTGAAGCACACACATGCAGAAACTTACCTGTAGGTAGTGAAGGTTGCGCTCCTTCAGTTTGGTATCCAAAGGCACCAGGGCCTTCTCATAACTTGCTCCTCCTGTCCCTGCTCCTCCTCCCCGAGAATGGGGAGGGTATACTTCTCTGGCCTGGCTCACAGTCATGGCTGACCAGGTGCTTCTCTTTAGAGAGTGACCCCCATCTCCTGCCCTGGCCATGGTGGTGCAAGCCAGGCATTCCCCAGGAGGGGGGCCTTTGGCCTTTTTGGCCAAGGTCAACTCCTGGATGGCTGCATCCAGGGTCTCATGACCTGTGGGGTAACCCCGTCCCCCTCTGCCCCCAGGTACCAGGAAACTGCTGTCGCTATCTAGGTTGTCGTCAGAGCTCCACCAGCCAGCTGTCTTGCTACGGTGACGTGAACTATGCCGAGACTCATGGCGGGAGTCTCCACTCTTGCTGCGCTCCCGACTCTTATTGCGGCGGGCTGAACGTGACTGGTGTGTGCCCGGGTGGTGGTGACCCCCACCCTCTTCACCTCCACTGCGATGGCCCCTGTCGCGTTCCCGGTAGTCCCCTCCTCCACGTGTCCCATTGAACTCTCGCTTGGATGGTGCCTCAAGGGAATGGGACTTGGCAAAGAGGCGCTGCACAGAGTTTACTAGGTGGCGAATGCGGCTGGGGCTCTCACTGCGCTGCTCCCCACTAGCTGTGCGCTGGTACTGCAGTGTGTGGAAACCATCTGGGTGGAAGGGCAACTGCTTCTCAAACTGGTCCAGAAGGTTGGGAGGAATACGGTGCATCTTTGGGTGCCCGTGCCCATGGCCACCTGAGGACAAGCACTCTTCACATGAGTCATAGGGTTGTTGTTGAGGTGCATGTGAGCGTGGAAAGGTTCCTCCTCCTGAGGAGGGAAGTGCCAGAGGCTCGGGTGGCCCACCGGGAGGGTAGTAGGGGTGGTCATTATGCCCTTGGTAATGGTCTGGGTGGTGTATGTAGTCACGCACTGGAGCATCACAGTCCTCAGGCATGCAGTGGCATGGCCCAGATGAGTGCTGCGACAAGCTGCGACTCACCTGGTAGCCCTTCGTGCCCGGGCCATGGTGGGCCGCCCGGGCCGAGAGGGGGCGCTGTGGGCGCGACAGGGCTGCGCCGGAGTCAACTAGAAGGAAAGAGAGAAAGACAAAGGCCATACTTAGACAATGTCAAATATACTGCAATCTTGTTTTGCAAAAAAAACACTCTCAGGTTTTCCCATCACACTTGGCCTTGGGGCTTTCCTGCTATTATTTACAAGGGCATTTCATATTCCAAAAAAGTGAATGGAGGTTTTAGAGGCCCCTCAAAACATGAGTTTGACTTAAACAAGGGCAGTGAAACACCATTACATACATTTGATTTTTCATCACAATACTGTGGAAAGGAACCACTCTATAAACTACTCAAGATAAAATATTTCAGCTAACATGAAATGTGTGATGATTTTATGAAGATTACTTGCTGATTACTAATATTTTCTAGTCAGTGTAGTCCCTAAACAGAAAGTGGGTGCTAGCGAACAATCCTTATTCTTACTTTATCTTACCTATATATATGCAGATAGTCTTGAGGATAAGTATAACACCCTTGATGAATGAGAATTTCTTCTTTGCTTTTTTTTTATTTTAATTGTTTGTGATATGGTAAATTCAGCAATTTAATGATAATGGCAAATAAAAATGTGTAGCAAAAGTGTCATTCTTAAGTTTATTCACTGCAAATGTTTTAACTTGTATTCAGTTTTCTGGAATTTATAATTCTGTAATTTCACCAGGTGTGTCCAGATAATCACATGTAATTGTAGATGTGTACAGGTGCTACCTGCTCCACATTTATTCATTCATTTTTTTTCCAAAAACATGTACCTGTTTGCAGACTTTTTTTTGCATAGATGCTCACATTACACATATTTTCATAGGACCTATGCAAACTGGTGTACATAAAGTGTATAAAATACATTAAGGCCTTTTGACATTAGAGATTATGTAACATTTTTACAGCATAGTAAAACTCATCACAGCCCACAACATGATTTACATTACAAAGCCTTGTTCAGCGAGTAGATCAAATCACCCTTTATTTGTGTAGAGTAGCAGTTGACCCTATGTACAGCTGACTACAGACAAACATGCACTGTGCAAGTATTGCCCTCCTCTCAGCATGCCTGAGTCGCACTCATTCATCTGGTGGAGTGAGTCATCTCATCCTCTTCATCACCAGCTCTGAAACTCATTTAGGAAAGTAGAGCATGATGTTTTGCTAATTTTGCCCATAATCCATTTAATGTACATCTTAAACATCTCCAGCAACTGTTCTACAGTTTTGTCCATCTTCATAGCCCAAGTGAAGTTTTAGCACCTTTGGTTTGTGTCAACAGTAAACACGAGAACTGGTACCGTAGTCTGATGGAAATCTAAAATCTGTTTTGGGAGTCTGACATCCCTTTCCTGAGAAAAAACGTGAGAGCAAGGCTTTTTTAACACAAACACAAAACCTCAGTTAAAAGTGGCTTGTTAACAGCTTTTCAGATATTCTCATTTTCCCCATGTCCCCACTCTTGCTCAATTTCCCCCTCTTCACTATGGAAGCCAAAGATGAGAAAATTACCCACAGACTCATGTGATAAACTAAATACATCCACATTCTCACACTCCACCTAGTGGTTAGACTTGTCCTTATGATCAGAGGGTTGCAGATTCAAGTCCCGGCCCAGGTCCCACTAAAGTAGCCTTGAGCAAGGTACCGTCCTGCTACACTGCTCCCTGGGCACTGTTGATTAGTGTCCACTGCTCCATACGTGGATGGATTAAATGCAGAGATCAAATTTTGTGGTGGTGCACTTTGTGTGATGGGGTCTGTTCAAAGTGACAGTGACACTTTCACATTTAAGCTGATTCAGTTTTTATCTGCTGCTTTTCACAATTGCAATTAGAATAGATTAGAACTTTATTGATCCCCTACTGGGGAAATTTACTCATTACAGCAGCTGAAAGATACAGATATATTTACACCCCTACATTTACATACCCACTATATAAATAAAATAAAATAAAATCTAACTATATATACATACAAGTTCCAGTCTAACTAATAAAAATGTGTAGCATGCCTAAGTACTGCAAATTGTTGTATTATCTTGTATTTAGTTTCCTGTAATTATAATTCTGTAATTTTATCAGCCATGTCCAGAGAATCACATATAATTGTACATGTGTACAGGTGCTACCTGCTCCACCTGCTTGCACAGTGTAATTATTTTCATGTAAAAGTTTTCATGATGGTAAACTTCAGCAAGTAGCCTAGACTATCTGTCATTATTTACCCTGTTAAATCCAAGTCATTCTTAATAATAATGCTGAAAAGTACAGTTAGTTTATATGGTCTGATAAAGTTTATGAAGTGTACATGTACTTGCAACTAGTTATGTAACCAGCAGTGTTTGAAATTTAATAATGCCAAATGTTAAGTTCAGTTGTTTATTTATTATTTTTTTCCACCTTTCACTCAATCAGAGCTAGGACAGGCTTCAGCAAACCTCCACCACCCATACACCCATGACTCTGGATAGGTGGCTAAGAAAATGGATGGATGGATAGATAGGTATGGTCAGGAGGAAGGCTGTAGTTTTCAGTGGCTTGAAAAGGGACACACATTTTTTCTGGATTGTCTGTATCCCTACCAGTAACCCATTACAAAAAAAAGAAAATAGGGCTCATGATGTTAGATGGATGTCATCATTGTTTGGAGTTTTTTGGTTTAGTTTTAAGACTTTGTTTTAATTTTTAACAGAAGAAAATTATGTAATTATAATGCCAAAATTGGCAAACAAGGCCCTCCAGGATAACCAAGATAATGTAGATTTGATTAATATGATAAATAATTTGTCTCCTTTTTGGAGTTCCAGTCTTGAACCCCTCTAACTCTTGCATTCATTTGGACATGGCATTGGTCCTAGACCCCTTTATGACATGGTCTTGACTTGATCCCAACTAGTCATAATCTTGAACTTGTCACGGATTCAACAAAGGTGGCCTTGACTACCACCCTAGGGCCAGGTATAAGGTAGGTATACACTGTCAGCTCAATGGAAGTTAAATGAAGTTAAATAGGAAGTATGGGAAGTTTCAGACACAGTCTTTCCTCTGAACTTCAAGTATTTCATAACTGCAATTTGAGCATCATTGCTCTTTTCTGTAGCTGGCTGTGCAGCAGCTCCAATGGCTTGAGAAGGCGGAATGATTGCTGACAGAAGTGTAGGGGATCGGTAAATAGAGCACAGCCTGTTAGTGCACATTGCTAGCCAGCAGCACAAGGGGAGCAGGGAGCACTCCATCATGCACAGGCTGACATCTCAAAGCTCATAGAAACAGAGGTGTGCCTTTCCCCATTATTAAATACTTAGTATGTGTGTGTATGTGTATGTTTCTGTGTGTGTGTTTGAGAGAGAGAGACAGAAAGAGAAAAAGAGGGTGAGAGGCATAGGAAGTTGAGCAATGCTGTCACGCCTCACGGCTTGAATAACACAGTGTCTGATGTGTATGTAATTTAGAAGAGGCTGCTGCCAGTCATTGTCTCTCAGCATTCCTTCAAGTGCCACTCGTCTGCACCTCTCACTGTCACACAGCATCACACCTCAGTCACTGGCAGGCAACGATGAAAATGGAGATTAGTGAGAAGAGAGAAGTGGAAGAGGCAGAGGCATCAAAAGGGCTCACCCACTCCCCACCCCCCACTCCCCTTACTCTCCTCCAGCTCAGAGACATCTCTCAAATGTCTTCTGTCTCTCTCTCTCTAGACCCTTGCCTGTGACCTACTTCCTTCACTCTAATTTAGTAGGCAGCCTGAATGTCTATTGCAGGTTGTCTGAATATGAGTATCTCTTTCGCTTTCTCTTTTCTTCTCTGTTTTGTCTCTCCATTGCCTGTTTATTTGCATTCCTCCATGTCTGCCTTTCTGTCTCACTGTCTGTCCATCTGCTTAAACTTGCAGCCTGAAGCTGCTGCCTTGCTCCACCTGAGCACAAAGACCATATGGAGAAGTTCTGAGACATGCACATACTACATTTCTGTCTTCTCTGGAGTGATGGAGCTCCATCCAGTTTGTTTGGAATAAGCTGAGTTAAGATCAACATTTTCTAAACAATATTCTAACATCTAGTGTAAGGCCATATCAGAAGAATAGAGACTGTTACTGGATTAAAAGGGGACACACTATTAATACACTACATTTAAGAAGAAACAACAAATAAGCAGATGTCTACATATTCTTAGATATGTTCTATATTTATTATATATCAGTACCTTCATGTAGTACACTCTAAACCTAAATCTAACCAAAACCTTAACTTCAGCAACCTGAGATAAATTGCTCGTCAAATATAAATGAGTCAAATATAAATATCAAAGTCTGACTTTTTTTGGTCTTGACATCCCTGTTTTTCTGTGGTTTTCCTACAGTCAGTACATATTTGTCCTCAAATTATTCAAAAACAAACACTCACAGAAACCCATTTGTGTGTATTCTTCACAGTTCCAGTCAGCTAATTATCAAGCATTTGTTATTGAATGATTAAGATTCTAATAAACATATTTTGATTTTCATTGCAAAACAATTCCCATTAATCTCATTTGCTGCAAGTTACAGTACTCTGAATGTGCCAGTTGTACACCAATGTTTCTACAGGGCCTATGCTGTGTTAGTGCCAATGAACGTCATAGTCATTAGGCCTAGTCAGAACATAATTCACAAGACTGGCAATATCTAATGTTTAGGACTATGAATATGTCATAGTGAATAGATCTATAGTCAGGACATAATTTAGGATGTTGGCAAGAGCGGCAGCAAATAGTGCAGTAAATCATTGTAGAATGACACAGAGCAGTTAAGGCACTCATTTCTGTCTTTCACCAATGCACAATGCTGCAGAGACAATAGCAGAGAAAGAAAGCCAGCTTAGAGAGCAGACAGTGGCCACATAATAACCACGGCCATTGTGCTTTTCAGCAGGAGACACGGCTGAATCAAACCCAGCCATACTGCTGAGCAGATACATCCCAGCCTTTTACAACTACAATGTTATCTTACCCCACATAACCTTATGTGAAGCTGCTCCCAAACATGGTACAATTCAACAAGTAATTATCCTGCTGTTCCTTAAAACAGAGAATGAGCATACAATGGACTTCTTTTAGGGTTGTCTCTTTTAAGCCTGTGTATTCAGCTCACTGCAATTCAGTGTTGGGAAGGCACACATGATGGTGTGCTAATTTCTGAGGTTAGTGGAGCTAGAAGTGGGAAACTGTCATAACTTGGTGGGGTTCTTTGCTGGGCTGACTATGATGACCCCATTTGATTACCTCTAGTAGAGAAGCATGAGTGAGGTATGGCTGACAAGTCACTTGCAACATAGGCATGAGCATCCCAGTGAGCTTAGATAAAGTCTGGTCATATGTGCTTGATCTAAATAATTTGGACGTGCTTCATCACTTTGAGTCAACAAGCACAGTTTGTATGCACTGCTGAAAGAAGAAAGTGTAAGTGCTCTGGGGGAAGTGGTGACCTAGTGGTTAGGACCTTGCCCTTGTGAACCAAAGATCACAGGTTCAAGTCCCTACTAGGCACTACTGAGGTACCCTTGAGCAAGGTACTGTCCCCCTACACTGCTCCCTGGGCGCTGCTGATAGCTGCCTGCTGCTCCACGTGTGATGGGTTAAATGCAACAGTCACATTTCGTTGCTTCAATGTGTTCACAACGACAAATAGTCACTTTTATGATACCAGTTTAATCACAATATAATCATTTCTAATGATTGGTTCTCTGATAATAAGTGCAAGTCTTGCAGGAATTTTATTTCTATCATGCAAACACTAACAAATTGTGAAAATACGAAACTAGAAGAGAGAAGAGGCCCTGCGCCCAAAACAATAGGAGCTACAGCAGGAACTACTTCCCTCTGACATAAGCTTGAAGAATGGCACGGTGTTGGATGCGTACGCTAGCTGTTAGTGAGCATTAACAATAAACACTCTACGAAAGCCGGTGTGAGTGGGGGCTGTGGAACCAGAATTCGAACCATGGCAACAAAGTGTGTGCCTCCTATGCGGTGACCCACATCACACAGGACCCTGTGAGCAACATATACAGACCTCTTGTGCCACAACCGACCGCACCCAGGAGCCCACGAGAAACTGAATGCGAGACAGGTAGGTCCATAGGATAAACAACCTAAGAACCTTTACCAAATTACTGGCAAAGAGTCCAGTGTGGGCTAGACACCATGCCAGCTACTCCTGAACTCTGCCCCACCCTGTGGGATGACCGCGCTTAAAAGGGCTTAGGGTCAGGTGGCACACAAAAACATTAATTGCCCTCACCTTGGGAGAATGTTGCAATTGCCCCTGCTGGCACAAAAGGTGTGACCGCAAAGACAGGGCTCTCAACCACCCCCTACTGGTCCATTTGAAAAATGACCACTGTGACTTCCATCCATCCATTATCCAACCGCTTCTTCCATTTCCAGGTCACGGGGAAGCTGGAGCCAATCCCAGCTGACTGCGGGCCTAAGGCAGGGTA
>JBBPDA010000138.1:17339027-17354564 GCA_037974385.1 Arnoldichthys spilopterus | reverse complement strand
TGTGTGTGGGGGGTGAGACACTGTTGGTAAGTGTGTAAGGTGATTTCCCACAGGATGCTCCTATCCCAGTGTTAAAAGAAAAGCTTTTGAACCAAAATGTCACCTGAATGAAAAACAGGAATTGTTAGAAGAACTTTTGAATCCACTATCTTCTGTGGGAATTGCTGTAAACATCTGCCTCACTCAACAGTACATCCCCCACACAACAATTGCACCGTATGCTTACGGTTCTTGTATTAAATGGTCTCATTCCTCCTCCGTCTTGCGCAGGTGAAGGATATGATATGATTCCTCTCCAAGCTCAGAGAAAAGATAAGCCCTGGCCTCTTCCCACGCCTCTTTCTACAGCTGCCCTAAGCCCTCACAGCAAGCAGAGAGGGAGATGAATAATAACAGATAAAGCCAAGGATGGGCCCTAGGGAAAATCTCTCTCTCCTCCTCCTCTCCCCTGTCTCTTTCTTCTCTCTCCTCTCTGCGGGGCAATTTGAGCTCCATCTCTTGGCTCCAAAGTCTAGGTTGGAATGGGGCTTTTTGTATGTATGTGTGTGTGAGAGTTGGGGGGTGAGGTTATATAGTGTTGTGATTATTCCCTCAGAGAGCATAAGGGTATATCTGACAGAATATTTGGGAACCAAGCTGCTTTCCCCCTGAGCACAATTTCTGTGCAGTCTTGCGTATAAAGGATGACTGAAAGCACCAATAATATTCCTGCTGTTAAGGGCACGCTTATATACAAGCAAGAGTAAACACTGTCAGCAGAACTGACGTTTGCGTTTTTGGGCAGTGCGCTAATTCTCTTGCATTAGCTTGCAGGCACTGGCTAAAACTGAGAGACTGGGGGGAAGAAGAGCCATCCTACCCAAAGAGAGCAAAGCCTATAGTGCTCTTTTGGACTTCTGGCCACAGACGGCAGTGGCACCAGCAGGGATCTAAAACTCAATCTTCCATTGATAGGGCCCACACTTTGACAGTTGCACCAATCAAAGCACAGAAAACTATATTAACACACTACCAGTTCCACTGTCTTTCTCTTCTTCCCATCTCTAGCAATGCCTGAAATTATGCTGTGTTTAATAGACTTATACCATTGCTACAAGCACGTTTGCATCACTGCTGTGCTGAGAATGGTCCATCGCTGGTCAGCAGTGGTCCTATAGTGGTTCTTTTCCATTAATAGCTAAGATACAGATGCATTACAGTCAGTCATTGTAAACATACAAAGCACACACAGTGAAAGGGAACAATGTTTCTCCAGGGCCACAGTGCTGCTACATGACAACCCAGGACCAAAAAAACAAGGTTTACAAGGTGCAAAGTAGCAGGTTGTGCAAAGATGCAACAATGTTACTGAAAAGAGCAGATATAAATGATAAATATGAAGATATGGACTAGTTAAGTGGGAGGGTGTGTGTGTTGTCAGTCAGTCCCTGAGTGTTTAAGAGTCTTATTGCCTGAGTGTAGTGAAGGCCCGACTGCTTCAGTACTTTCTACCAGACAGCAGGACAGACTGTAAATGGGGAACAAACTCTTAGCATTTTGTGCAAAGGGTGTGTTGGGTCATCCACAATGCTGGTGGCTTTGCAAATGCAGCGTGTGGCATAGCGGTCTGTGATGGAGGGAGAGAGATTCTGACAATCTTCTCAGCTGACCTTACTATCTACTGCAGAGTATTGTGATCCATGACACAGCGATCCCTACAATATGACCGGTTACTATTATATTGCTACTTCATGACCAATTTCTACTCTATGACTTGCATTCAACACAAATGACTAATTTTGTTTTAATAAAAAATTTAGTAGTAGTGTAAATATACTTAATTCCTGGTCAAATAATGCAGTGGGACTGCTTTGTCAGTGCCATTGTTAATTTGTTGTACATAAGCTGGTGTCTGTCTACTTGCGTTGTTGTTATGATGTCTTCTGTATTGTAAACTAGCACACTAAGGTAAATGCCTACTTTGGCTGGACATGCACCTTTCTTATATATTACCACAGACTCTAAATGGGGAACAAACTCTTAGAACTTGTGCTGGATTTCTTCAAGAGCTAGAAGGTGGGACCCACATATTGCCCACCACTCATGCCTACCAACTTTATTAAGATAATCTGAGTAAGTCTAAATATGTTTGTTCTGTGAGAAGGTAATCTTAGTTGAAGTTTATTTTTAAAATAAAATGTAATATCTTATTAATTATAAATATTTGTTTAAAAGAAAACATCATTCCAAGCAAGAAGTGTCAGCATAAAGACTAAGTTATGGGATGAAATGCAGTTTCCTGTCGAAACTTCCAGATTCCAGTAAATATTTGACTATTAAAAAATTTAAAGTGATTATTTTTCTTGATTAGTATGGATGTTATGGTTTTGTTTGTTTGTTGTTGTTGTTAAAACCAAAGTGACATTGAGTTTGTGTAACTTACTATAATAATAATAATAATAATAATAATAATAATTATTATTATTTTTAATTAAAATTAATTTCTATGACATAAAACACTGTCAGTTATAAATAAAAAAGTAATTTAAATTAAGTGTTGTCAAAAACGTAACTGAAAGCTCTACATGGCAGGCTTTGTCCAACATACACAACATACAGCTGGTCGAACACATAAGCAGACACTCAATGCACAGCTGTACATAGTGTATTCTGTACACATTGGCAGCTGCACCCTTTCTCTCACACACACGAAATGCAGAGAGAAGCCGTTAACTGTATAAACAGCTCTGTCCTGCAAAATCTGCATGCATGTGATTATGCAGCATCAAGTCAAATGCATTTGCTGCGCAATCAGCTGAATTCTCATGCTTTATTCTAAATCCGCTGCTTTTCTCTAGTGCCGGGCTAAATTTAAGGCTGTTGAATATTCATACATAGAAAGGCTGAAAGCACAGTAAGTGCAGGTGCTCTGGTGTTAATAGATGCTACTGTGTGCTTTTGCAGAGAGCTAGAGAGTTGAGAGGGAGTCAAGCAGGGTGCTCTCCTCACTGGTTGCTGTATGCTTTCCACAGCAAACATTTAGCTCTTTTACATATATTTTTATCTCAGGGTTTCTGAGACATTGTGACACATTTCTTCTGTTTTTTACTTAATTATTATTAAGTTATTAATTATTTCAACTATTTATTTATTTATTTAGATATATTATTATGTTGTTTTATACAGGATTAGATTTTAGCATCACTTTGGTAACACCTGTGTTTTAAAAATGTGCTTCAGAAATAAACTTTAAGTACTTCTGTGCTATAGCCATCACTGCAGCTAAAGACAACTATGGGAATGGAGCTACTCTATAATTTACGGAAGCTAAGAATCATTCATGTTTGAGAATTATGCTTTAAACACACATACACACACACTAGCCTTGGTGGTGCTAATGCCTCACTCACACTGCAGAATAATCAAGCCAATATTGAGGCCAATTCCCCCCCCCTCCTGACAATCATGAAAGGTCATATATGGATGATCTTAAACAATTATTTTCACAGATTATTCTGTGGTGTAGGGTGTCTACAATACAGTCTCTACCTGTCTGATCGAATCCCAGTCCAGTTGGGGCTGCCCAAATTGTTAATCATAAGTATTAAACGTGCAATATTTATGGCTCAGTTTCTTGTCATTTGGGGTGGACACCTATAATCTGCTGTGTAGAATAATCTGAATGTGTAGGACTAGGTTGGGCAATTCTGTTTCTGGAGGACTGGTATCTAGCACAGTTTGGTAGTTCCTCTCCTCAAATACATTCACTAAACCTGATGATTAGCAGGTGAGTTGAACCAGGTGTGCTTGAACAGGGAAATTACCAAACTGTGCTGGACACCATCCCTAAAACTAATATTGCCCACCTCTAGTGTATTTCATTCAGGGCAGACCTGGTAGTACGGAGTCTTTGAAAACTAAGAACCAAGGACATCATTGCTTAGAATTTGTAAAGGCAAGATGTTCCACCATAACACAGAATTCCTTTCTTAAAGGTATAGTTCACAAAAAATAATAAAATTAAAAATAACCTTACATAATCTCTGATCCCTTGTGTCCTTGTGCCAAACAAAGTTGTTTAGTTGTTGTGTTAAAAATTATTTCTCTAGTTCTGCACTTGGACTAGCAGGCTAATATAATAGAAGGCTGTTCCCCCAAAACATGACTCCCTGAGCCCAGTGGTTCTTATCAAAGTCCACATTTTGGTGATATCAACAAATTCAGTTCCCTAGGCCAAGATATCTCAAGAATGATAGATTTAAACATTTGTGACAAACTCATGATATGTTGTTTTATGCGCTAATTTGCTAATCTAATCTACAGTAAAGGCACAGTGAGGGCTCTCATGAGCACATAGGCTTGTTGCTCCAGAGAACTCAAAGAAGACCAACCACACCACCAAGACTATTAAAACTGCCTAATATTATGTAAGTGACCTTTGTGATGCCAAAACTGCTCTGACTCTTCAAGGCAGGGACTCCACAAGACCCCTGTGGGTCTGGTGTGGTATCTGGCACCACAATGCCAGCAGCAGATCCTTTTAGTCATGAAGATTGAGAGGTGGGCCTCCATGGATCAGACTGGTTCAACCAGCACAGACACACTAGTTTGTGCCACAGATTCACAATCAAATTGA
The DNA here is from genome assembly GCA_037974385.1 of Arnoldichthys spilopterus. Classification (NCBI taxonomy): domain Eukaryota; kingdom Metazoa; phylum Chordata; class Actinopteri; order Characiformes; family Lepidarchidae; genus Arnoldichthys; species Arnoldichthys spilopterus. Next base: position 17,349,949 of record JBBPDA010000138.1, on the reverse strand, counting down.
GACCTGGGGAATTTGGAGGCCAAGTCAACACTTTGAATTCTTTTTCATGTTCCACAAACTATTATAGAACAATTTTTGCATCCTGATATGCTGCCCCATTCGCAGCATTCTACAATTTACTGTGTGTTCTGACACATTTCTTCATAGCTAGCAGTATTTTTTCAGCAATTTGTGCCACGGTATCTCTCCTGTTGGATCGGGCCAGATGTGCTAGCCTTTACTCCCTACTCTTCATGCCCTGGATAATGTGTGTCAAAGGCAGAGAATATCTGAAACTGTGCAGGGCTCTTTTTCCACATGAGTGTGTTCAGTAACCAATGCATTACGCAATTTTGGGTCAACACAGAAAAATTTTTTAGTATTTTAAGTTTGGTGCTTTAATTTTAAATAAGGTTAGTGTAAATAACAGTAAAAGGCAGCTTAGCGTCACAAGCTAATGTCTTGAAGCATGCTGAGATATTAATTAATCTCAAATAGACGTACCTATGTGGCTTCTGATGCTGCATGACTTACTCTCAGCATTTAAAATAGACAAAAGTGCAGAAAACTTTGAGGCTTCAATATGACTCCTACTACCTTTTTAGCGTTGTCATGTTTTTAAAGATAACAAGATAGAGTGTCAGAAACCATGTAAGAAAGTGTATTCGGGACTACTCAGCTTCAAAGATCAAACAAGTTTTAGCTGATCAATTGCGTTTAAGGTTAATTTAATTTTTTTCACAGGAAAAAACAGCTATTTTGATTTCACATGTTTTCTAATGATTAGTGCAGTGAGTCTGGTAACATCATTGCACATCTGTCAAGCACAGCTGGGAGCAAGTTCTGTGTTGTCACTTTGAAATCCTGCTGTGGGAGGATAAATCAGCAGACAGATCTAAACGTAGACTTTTTTGCCACATTTTTGTTATGCTCTCAAAAAAGAACAAAATAAACTGAACTTTATTTGGGTCCAAACACTGTTACCGGGGTGTTTGTCTCAAAGAAACCTCTTTAGTATTTTTTATTAGGGAAATTAATGAATGTGAACACACTCAATCACACAAAGTACACCACAATAAAATGTGACCTCTGCATTTAACCCATCACATGCAGATCAGTGGGAAGCTATCAGCAGCACTCAGGGAGCAATGTAGTGGGACAATACCTTGTTCAAGTGATGCACTACACCTCCCTCCCCCTCTATGGTTCTGGATTCCCCACTTATAATTTAGGCCTAGTAAACACATACTGGGCATTTTTAAAACTGAGATTTTCCTCATTTGTTCTAAAAAAAAATCTCTGTCCACATGAAAATGCAATAACATGCAGTCAAATGGTGTTGGGAGCATGTAAAACCGCAGACAGCAGTATAACTGTAAAGCCATGATTGCCAATAAGAATTGCAGAAAAAGTTACTACCTAGTTAAGAAGGCTTATATCCAAAACCAGTGATATTAGTTGTAGCATTTATGTTTATGTTTTTTATGTGTAAACCTGTAAAATATTTTTAAAAACTTTTTACTGCATCTGTCATTGCACATAATTGTCTTGCAAACAAAGGAGAACAGCAGCAAACACTCTGATAATAAACAAAATACATAATCGTGCACATTCAGGTGTTAAAAGCCAAAAACCCAGATTTTTACACTGTCTACCTGTCACGATCGGAGGTAAGGCAGAAAAACCAGTGCGGATAACTAGGAGTCTTTATTTTCGAATAGCAAGCCACAAACACAAAACCGGCAGTCTGGCGCTCGGGGAGAGGTTCCAGAAGCAGTTCGGGGTTGAATGCCTTCGCTGGAGCTGTGCTCCGCTCAGTTCGTGCAAAGTTTGTTAAAAGTTTGATACCGTCTCCTCGGGTTTGGCGCTTAACTAAACGCCAGCATCGACTACCTGTTGCTGCTCAATAAATACTGTAACTACTGATCTAGACAACAACAACTGGTGCTGTCCGAGCAGTACTGAAACCCACTATCGTCGCCTGTTGATGGCACACAACGAGTAACCTCCGCGTCTTCCTTGCGTCCCAGCCCTGCCTTTATTGCCCGGTGATGAGGGAAATAACTAGCGGCACCTGGATGAGTTGACCCAGTCAGTACTCGGAAGATGGGGACTGGCGTTGACTGCTGGATGGCGGTAGTTCCCCTTCACCTGTAGGGGGTCCTACCTGATCCCTTACACTACCCTGTCTACATGTCAATAATTTTCTAAAAAAATCTTTACCCAGAAGTTTTCAATGCTATTTGAGTGTGGATGAAAGGTCAGAACTCATAGAAAAGGTATGCTTCAAAATATACCTTTGTTCAATTAGACACTGGACACTTAGTTCTATGTCATGTACAATAACTGCCTAGAGAATGTTTCCCAGATTAATTTTCCACATAAAGTTTATTGTAACACTTGCAGTCTGTATTTTATGATTAAGAGGAAGGCTCTGGATAAAAGTGTCAGCCAAATGAATAAATGTAAATATAATGTAAATGTAAGCTAAACAAGAATCAAGCCCTTGTGTTGATCAATGTAACATTTTTTGCTGGATTCCTATTAGTTGGTTAGTAGATATATACGTAGTAGTAGCTGTCACATTATGAGTTGAGGTCATTCTAAATTTCTAACACTGTCAGAGTTTTGTCCCAGCCTATCTTTGTCCACAAGACAATGACCATAGCCTTTTACATACATCTTTTACATTTCACTATTTTTGAGTCCTGCTTTGAAGCCACAAGCTATCACATTGGTCATCTTTTCATCTTAAAACATGATTCAGGCCTATAATGCAAATTATCCAATTGCATCATTCATTGAAATTAAAGAAATATTACTGTTTAAGGTGATTAAGGTTAATGGAAATATCGATGTGGCTAAATTCAATAAAATGTCAGTTGATAAGCTAGAATGTTGTGTAGGTTCTTTCTAAGTGAGGTATATTATATGTATTGATGTTTTCCATGATGATAATTAGTTCCTTGCTGTGCTTTGGCCCTGTGAGAGGTGAAACAGCTGTGTAACAAGTCATCAGTGACAGTGACATTTTCAGTGCTTGAAAATGATGACTGAGTGAGCAAAGACATCTCATTTGGTAAATCCATTTGCCATTGAACCACTTCTTTGTAGATTATGTTTTCCCAGCATGTCGATGTAAAAAAGAGATTCAAGGGTGGTAGGCATGTGCAGATCTAAAAATTCTCAACAATAATTACCTAGCATTTGATCATGGTTTACAATATAAAAGAATAATGCTATGTTAATGTTTAAAGCTCAACAAACTATATTCTCAATATTACTTTTTAAACAGCAGTACTGTAGATGGTTATATGTGTTCAATATGTATAATAGTAGTGTTTAATTCTGAGACATGCTTTATTATTATTTTTCTATTTTATCTCTTTTTTATTTCTTTTTATTGTGTTTATTTTTTGTTGTTATCATATATTAAGTCAATTGTGTAATTTATCATTTTGTTGTGTTTTGAAAATTAGGTTCTCCCTCAAGAAGGATGAATGATAAAATCTGAAATAAAAACTCCCTGTCACGATTGGAGGTAGGCAGGGAACCAGTGTGGTTAACAAAGAGTCTTTATTTTCAATAAAGCCAGCAAACACAAAACCGGCGCTCCTGCGCTCGGTAGGAGAAAGCCACGAGGGGAGTTCGGTGGCAACTGCCTTCGCTGGAGCTGGGCTCAGCTCAGTCCGTGCTCCGTTCGATACCGTCTCCCTTGTGGCTACGCTTAACTAAGCGCCTCCTCAGCAGCACCTACTTGCCGTTGCACCTTCAATAACCTTCCTACTACTAATTAACTCCTAAGCAGCACCCAGCTGGTGCTGCTCGCTCGATAGTACCCTTCTTACCATCGTTGCCCTCGATGGCACGCAACGAGTATCCTCTGTGCCTACCCGTGCTCCGGACCTACCTATATTCCCAGGTGATCAGGGGGGTAACTAGCTGCACCTGGAAATAGTAGGCTCAGCCAGAGCTCGGGTGGGGGGGTCTTTGCCGTTCCCTTACACTCTCCACATATTAATGCCATTATGGCAGGTATATAATGGTTTAACAGTGCTTATTTTGGAAGCCTGCACTTTATATAAGTGGCATTCATTTAGCCATTGCTAATTTCTCCTAGCACACCATATAAAGTTAGCATCAAACTAAAGGTTAATACTTTAAGTATACACATGAGTATTTGGAAATTTTAACAGACATTTGGGTAACATCTTTACTTTGTATGTTTCAGTTTTACTCTGAACCTTTTAGTAAACATTATAATTTAAAGTCTAATTTGGAATATTTCTGGATTTGCTCCACATGCTGGTGGTTGCTAAAACCACATTCATAAATAGTGTATGTTTACTATAGTTTCAAGCCTTATACACAAAACTGCTAAAGCAAGCATACATGTATTCATGAGATCCTGCACATTTTTCCTTCTGTAAATCTGTAAATCACCTACACCATTTTCAATATTTTTTAGTTAATCTGAAATGAGTTTGGCTCTAGAGAACTTAGCGGTGTTCCTATATAGAACTGATGTCCTTCCAAACCCATGGGGCTATGTTTATTAAAGTAGCATGATGGTTTCGCATGCAGTGCCTTCAGAGGATTTGAAGGTCACACACATTCAACAGTGGTTTCCAGATTTCTCCAGATTCCCTGAATCTTTTTCCAATATTATGTTCTGTAGATTATAAAAAGACATCAATTCTTTGTAATGAACTTTTGGTGGATGATCCTTTTATACCCAATCCTGATCCCCTCTCCTATTACCAGCTCACCTGCTTATTCTGTAATGTTTCAAAAGGCGGAATTTGAGTATTCCAATAATTTCTCAATCTTGTTTTGTTCCGTCCCAACTTTTTTCAACATCAAATTCAAAATTTGTCAATATTTACAAAATACATTTCTTTTTAGAACATTGGAACATCTCCTTTAAACTTTTATCAGTTAAAATGTTCAAGAGAGTTACCAAATCACACATTGTAGTTTTTATTACATTTTATGAAAAATCCTTACTTTTCCAAAAATAGGGTTTGTATAGGTTTGTATAATTCAATATTAAGGCTTGTAATGTAATTCATCTCACAGTAGTGAAAAGCCTTAAGTGTGTGAAAACATGCTGCACAGTTGCAGAGGATTCCACACACCCTCTCTCATCTCACAAACACACATGGCAACTGCACAGATGGAGCCTTAAGTGCATAATAGCCTATAATTGCATTAAAACAATAACCCAACAAATGGCTCTTTTGGCCTATTATGAGTGGCTGTATAACCATGCCACTGAAATAAAAATAAATTGTGACAATTAGCTGAATTAGCTAACAGCCAGGGCTACAAATGACCTTTTGCAATCATGCCGGTTCATTAATCTGTGCTGCACTCTGTTACAGAAGGAGGGGCAGTGCTCTGGCAGTATAACAGGAGCAGGCCATCCTTCACACTCGGTTAGGTGCATTAGGAGTCATTGCACATCATCATTGACTTCTACACAGAAGTGTACGATCTAGAGCATAGCATGCCAGTGAGAGCATGTCTTCCATCCAACTGCTATTAATCCAGCCTGTGAAACTGATAATAGGAGGGCAAAGAGCATCTTCCACATACTGTGCATATATAATACAATGTCACAGCGGCTTGAAATCAACAAGTGTGACTCTGTCAGACGAGGGTCAAAAGTTATTGAAGCACTATGGCCTAATTCTTGCACGAACATTAAGTGAATGAGGTGTGACTTGCTCATTATGAAGAGGTTTAATTGTCAAATACGTGCTACAGCGGTGCTTTGCACCTTTAAGGCTATGTCAGAATCTATCTCCTGTTCATTATGCAGTAAAGGTGTTGTTTCAGTAGAGGTTATGCATTGACTTAACTTTTCACACCCCTCAGTTAGACTGAGTGGCAAAACATCCTGGTACATGACTGCCTTGAGTAGGACAAATACTGCTGGTTACAGGATCCAACTTACCAACAAATCTGTGGTCCATGGACATTGACATGTGGCTAGGAATCAGGCATTTAAATGTACTTGATTTTGATGCTGGGGAAATACACAAAACAGAATCTGAAAGCATACAAGAGTCTTGATGCTTGGTTACACTTTAATGTGGGATGTTGCTGGTGAAATTAAAGTGGTGAAAACACAAATTGTTGTTCTTTCTTGTATGTGTAAAAGCTTTTTATTTCATTACACCTTTCAACTGTAAGCTGTCACAATTATTCATGCCACGTGTTATGTCTGTGTTTTGTTTTGAGTTTTTCGATTGCTTCCACATCTCATGTTTATGTTCTAGCCCTGCCTGTATCCACGCCCATGTTCCTGCCTTGTACACCTGTTCCTCATTTCCTTTGTCTCCTCCTTTGTCAGGTGTTGCTTGTTTGTCTCCTTTCATAGTCTCATGTGTTTGTCACTGCCGTTGTCAGTTCTCTGTTGTTTTCATGATGTGTTAGACCCATGTAGTACTTATTTGCTTTTGTCACAGTTTCGTGTTTAGGGTTTTGTTTTAATCCTTATTCCCCATTTCTTGTGTATTCGTAGTCTATGGGTTTTTGTGAAGTTCTTATTCTGTGTTTCCAGTCAGTTTCCTGGTTTATTTCTTGGGTTTTGCTACTTGTTCTTGGTTTCCGTTAGTTCCTTTCGTTTTGTATTGTGGTTTTTCTGCCCCTCTGGGCCATTTCCTGGTTTATTGCATTTTTGTTGCACTGGGAGTTGCACCTAGGGGGAGGGCTCTGTCACAATTTTGTCACATTACGTCTGTGATTTGTTTTTCAGTTTTTCGATTGCTTCCACATGTCTCATGTTTATGTTCTAGCCCCACCTGTGTCCACGCCCTTGTTCCTGCCTTGCACATCTGTTCCTTGTTTCCTTTGTCTCCTCCCTTGTCAGGTGTTGCTCGTTTGTCTCCCTTTATAGTCTTGTGGGTTTGTCACTGTCATTGTCAGTTCTATGTTTTCATGCCCTTGTAGTATTTCTGTTGTTATATGTAGCCCTTAACCTGTTGTGTTTCTCTTAGTCTATGTTAGTCCTACCATGTGAACCCCCTGTTAGTTTACTCTTGTTCTTTGTAAAATAAAACCTGTTAAAACTCATAACAAATCTGCTTCTGCTTCCAAACAACAAACTAAACCTTTATATAAGCTAGCTAGGCCTACACTGTTTATAACTAACTCGGAAGCTGCCACTTACTAATGTTAACTCTGCAGTTAAAAGCTAGAGCCTCTGCTTTCTAGCTAAAGGGACATTTTTGACACCCCATTGTACATGTATAACAGAACTTGAATTTTCACATTCAGCAGTGTTAATGTTATGTATGGAGTATGTATGATGATGTGTGATAAAAGTTATTCCTAGCTATCTAGGCTAACACACTACTACACGCTACTCAGTAACATTATTTCTGCAGGTAAACCACTGCCAGTGAATGAATGACACCCCCCCCCCCCCCCCCGAAACCTTGGCTAGCTACAGACAAGCCTAGGACAGATTTGACCACCTATTGCACATATACAGCAGGATGTGGAGAGATGCAACACTGATGTTTGCAGATTAGAATCAGAATCAGAATCAATTTATTTGGCCAAGTATGTTTGCACCCACAAGGAATTTGTTTAAGGCCGATGGTGTTTCTCTAGTATTTAACAAACAAATAAACAAACTGGACAATATGAAACATATTAGACACTATACAAACTTAAGGTGCAAGATATGTCAGGAGTGACAATGCACAATGACACCATGCACTTCACTGTAATGTAACTGACTTCAGTCAGCACAAAAATTACTGTTCTGTATTGTTTTCTGTAGCGTTAGGTAAAAAATATCTCTGAATTATTGATGGTGATGATCCATTTGTATATTCAATTGTACAACAGCTCTTTCCCACTTTAAATGATTTTAAATGTGCTTTTTTGTATGTTTTCATGGCAACTGAGATAAACACTAACACTGCCACTCATAAAAAGCTAGTGTTAGTTAGTCTGGAAGTTTTCCATTTTTAAGCAAGTGTCCAAAAACACAAGGGCGATATTTAGTGCATATGGATAGTATACTTTTTATCATAGCAGACAGAATGCTCAAAATACACTGCACAAACACACAGGGAAAATTGCTCTTTGCCATTTTATCTTCATAGTGCCTTTTTAATTAATATACACGTTTTTGGCTTGCCCAGGACTATTATTTGGTCCTGTATATATTCAGAATTCCGAAAACTTTATTAATCCCGGAGGAAATTGTTAAAATATATATATAATTGACATATAAATATACAGTAGACAAAGGGGCTCAGAAGTAGTTTAAAAAACCATTGTCACTGAACACAGTCTGCTGCTGCTGCAACAAAAAATGTGTATTAGAACCTTATTACACAAATCCATGCAGAAATGCCACCAAGTTCAGATGGACAGAAAGCAACTGAAAAATGTGCAGTGGTCAGTTGAGTCCATGTTTCAAAAAGAAATGTACCTTCTAGACTGTTGTCAGTGACAGGTGCAAAGGCCAAAATATGTCATGGTATGGGGCTGCATCAGTGCTCACAGCATGGGTGACTATTTTTACAGTATACATTTATGTTGGTCAGCGAAAACACTGGAAATATTTTCTTTGTATGGTTGTCAGTTAATTAAAGGGTCAAGATAATAAACCAGTCATAGCTTGTTGTTTTTATTGCATTTTACAAAATGTTACAATTTTGCATGTGGAAATGGAAATGGGGTTTGTAATTATAATAATACATTTTGATGAAAAAAGTCTAATGATTAATATAGTGTGATTTGAATGAATATTGTTCATTGCATTAGTTAAATTGTGATAAGAGGACCATTTTGAACACAGTCTGAACATTCCACCAACTTTTATTATTTGAGGTTAAACCAGATGGATGGTTTGAATTTTTAAATTGAATTCAAATGTTACTAATTTATTCTAGTTTACTGAACAGACTGTGTGCTGAAATAATAATAAAAAAAAAACCTATCAGCTCGTGCTGGGTGGCTTGCAGCTAAGTTCATGTTTTGAGCTTTGTGAAGCTCATTCCATTGTTTATTCCATGCGTGCTGCTAAATCACATTGCACAAATAGCTTTCCTTTAAATGATGTTCAACAGCCAACAATTTGTGACGGGCTCTTGAAGCCAGTGCTTCTTGCATCATTCATTTCTATTATACAATTTAACAGTTTTATGACATCAAAAGGATGACTCTGTAAAACTAGTCTTGCATGAATTCAAACGTACAGAATATACACATGCGCACACTTATGCATGCATGCACTCCCATACATCCCCATCCTTAAGAACTAGGTCACAGCTCCACTGTCACACTCAAGCATGAATTTGTGTGTAATGGCTCCACATGCTCCACTTTTTCCTCTATTCTCGTTTCCCTCTCCATCTGTATGTGATTATTCGCCTCCTCTGAGTCACACAAACACGTAATAAAATCTCCAGGTAGTGGCGAGCGGCCTGTACAGATGTTTTATTCCCATTGCTTTTGAAAGATTACAATGTTGCATGCTGGACCCACAACAAGATCAATGCAATCATGAATAAATAGGGGCTGCCAGTTCACCCGGGCTGGCAATCGTGGAGTTTCTGTGAAACGGCTTATCCTGATGGCTCTTTCTTTCTCAGTCCATTCTTCAAAGAGAGGAGAAAAATAGAGCAAGAAAGGAAAGGGCTAGTCCAACTATTAATCAGCAGGGTCTCGCAAGCTTGTGAGAGTTGTGGGGGGAGGGAGGAAAAAAGGACATTCAAGGAGAAGTGTACAGGATGAAGCCCTATTGTTCACTGCTGTCTATAAAAAAATTAAACCTGCAGCATTTCAAACAGCCCCCATTTTCTCATTTCTGAACCTAATCAGTCACTACACAATATTGTGGATGAGCTGTAATGAGTTTAATGATGAAACACGACCTAGCCCATGAGACTTCTCATTACTGCAGACACACCACTCAGCAGCCTCTCCTCACCTGCTTGAAGAGCTCTCTCTGAATGCACAGGAACATTCACTGTTTGCAATAAGGGAAGGAAGTTAATTGCATTAAAAGGGTGTGACGGTAGCACTCAATGGCATTAGCATATGCATAGGCAAGAGATGATCAAGATAAAAAAGGAAAACAAGCAGATTCATCAGATTTTAGTCTTTCATAAAAGGGCACAAGCTACAAAAGTCTTTGGAGCCATTTTGTTTGGTAGAACATCCAGGTGTCAGTAAAGTGGCATGAGAAGAGTTTTTCTAGAGCACATTAAGATGTCTCAAACCTAGTGAAGAACATCTGCATGATGTATATGAAGATAGTTTACCCCTTCAAGGGTACAGTTTGATGAATGTGTGGTAGGGCTGCACAATGTGAACATAAAAAGCAGTGTTCAGTAAGGTTGTTGGATTTTTCACTAGCAACATGAGATGTGATCAGTTACTTTTAAATAAGAACAATAAGAACAGATTCTTTTTTTAGTCCATGAAAATCTAAATCACCTCACTCTTGTGCCACTAATAGCTACACAACTGCTTGAAATTAAATGTTATTCAGCATTCCCAAAACAAAAAGATGAATATATATATTTTTCTTTCAAAATGATAAAAATCATTTATTTTCTTAAAAAGCCTCTTATGGTCAGGTTTGTTGTGACAGTAGCCATTACTGGTTCACAGATTTTAAATGCAACTCGGGAAATGAGAAAAACCATCACGTTAAAACTTTTTAAAGGTTAGTAGTTAGGAACAGATTGATTTTTAAGTTGTGCATGTGTGTGCTTTGCAATTAGCTTTATAACAGTGTGATTGATGTATTGGGGAGAAATGGAAATGCCAGGTCTTAAATGTTATACATGTCGCTATCCACTTGTGATCAGATCACTCGAAACAGATGTAAATACCAGACATGAACAGGGCCTCGGGGAGACCCAAGATCATACTACTGCTTTAATGTTATCAGTCATAGTGCCAAATTC
>JBBPDA010000138.1:17328876-17338927 GCA_037974385.1 Arnoldichthys spilopterus | reverse complement strand
ACCAGACATGAACAGGGCCTCGGGGAGACCCAAGATCATACTACTGCTTTAATGTTATCAGTCATAGTGCCAAATTCCAGCCAATCTAATTTTGTAACTGTCACGAGTCACACAAGCACTGTGATTTGAGCCGTTCTGCCACCTAATTTCCAGGTACATGGGTATTTTCATGGCTTCATTGGTCTCCACAGTCCTTGGATTGCAATCCTTTCAAGCGTCACAAGGAAAGGGCTTTTTGCTGTAAGATTGTGCAGCTGTCTAATTTGCATGACCAGTAAATACACACATGGTACAGTATTACTGCACGTCCAGCAGTTTATAGAATCCATGGACATCAGCAATAATAAACAGATAAATAAACATGTAAATCAGTGTAGTAAATACTGTAGTATCATTTAGTATCATAGGCCTTGAATGTTTGTTATTTTCAATCTGATTACAAGTGAACAGCAGACACAGCCATTTAAACAATTTCCATCTGTCTGCACTTCATCTCCAGTATGAGTCTTTAAGGAAGAGACTGGATACAATTGCAAGTTAAAGGTTTAATAATGCAGTCCAAACAAAAAAAATCCACAAACAAGCGTAGGCAAAAACACAGTCCAAGGTAAACAGGAGCAAAAAAGAATGTCCAGAAAAATCCACAATGTAACAATCACTAAACAAGCTAAGGTCTAATATCAAAAGTAACTTATAAAAGCTCAGTAACATGAAATACTCTCTCACGAAACTTCACACTGACTGCTACTTTTTTCTAGCTTAAATACCCAGGTGATAGACCTGCCCAACTGTGCCACCTGGGAGAGGGCGTGACTGGGGCTGGCGTTAGTACTGCGGGGATGCAGACTGGTTCCGCCCCACATGAATTGCCGTACCCCTCCGGACATCCTGTGACTGCTTGTGATCGTATTTTGCAACCTGAAGAATGGTCCAGTGGATATTGACAGCATCAGCCTTTTGCTGTGTTTGTCATTAAACAAAAAAGTCCCACAAGTCATTGTTTGTGAGCATGTACAGATTGTTGGATGATTATAATCAAAGAAACAATAGGGGAAGGAGATTGAGATGCAGCTGCTCTCTGCTGTGATGATACACATGATAAAGTGGTCTTTCGATGTCATCAGGGACACATAAGAACGCTTTCATGTTCACACTACAGATGTAATGTGGTCATGTGGGTCCTTGACCACCTATAAAGGTGTTTTGAGTGATTGGATCAGACAGATAGGACCCAGTTCACACCTTTGTGAACAGATCATCCAAGACATACATTAATGACAAGTGAATGGGACCTTACATATAACCCAGAAAGTGATAAATAAGTCCTGTGGAGTGAGGGAATAAAATGCAGGCTCACGTGCAGATCCTTGAAAAGTTCATGTGTGTGCAAGTGTAAAGAGAGAACAGGAAAAAGCAGTGTGTACAGTACAGTATGTGTGTGTGCACTTGTATATGTGACTGCCAAGAGTGTTGGAGCCCCAGGCTGTGTTGTGTTTAATGTCAATGTCGCATTGTTTCTGTCTCTTGTGCCATATAGATCTGTGTGGCTAAGCAGGAGGAAACTGTCAATCATCGAATCAGCAGTGTGTAATAGAGATGGCGAAGAGAGAGAGAGGGAAAGAGATAGAGAGCTTTCCAGCAACACCAAAACAATAAATACAATGCAGCATGAGCAAATCAAACAGATGATTATGAATGACTCCTTCTTCAATCTCTCTTTTCATCAGCGAAGCATACTGCATCTGCATGAGGAGACGGAGGCCCTATTTAAAAACCAATGATCACATTGATCAGAGACTGGCCAAATTATGGAAGATTGCCTTGGGTCAACAAGATGTAGCACCCTTCAGCAGCTGCGGCAGGCTGAGGTGAATGCTAATGTGGGCAACTCGGGAAAGGGTGCAGAAGGGAGGAGTGAGGAGTGAGAGAGGAGATGGAGAGAAAAAAAGAGTGAAGGAGAGAGGTACATTTGGAAAAGGCACAGTCTTGGATCACGGGGCTGTTAGTTCTGCCTTTCATGGGGAAGTGATTTCTAATCAGACCGAACAGCTTGTCACTGCACATTCATAATAATCCAATTAATGGTAATCAAAATAATAATGACATTAGCCTCTCTGATTGCATGGGCACAAACACTCAGGAGAGCGTCGGTGTCAGGGCGTCATGGTGCGTCTCCAGCATTTCCAAATTATTTTGGATTGACTGGCCGTGACGTGTTTGCTCTGGATTTAACCCTTACTAGGGGCTAAAGCATGGAGATCCAAGTTGCTCTCTCCAGCTTTGAGGAAGAGGTTGGATGTAGCCCCCCGAATTGAAGAATAGCCATGTTGCATTGGAAACTGTATACAGTGGATCAACATGGAGCACAAAAATTCAGTGCAATGTTTCCCATCTTGGGGAATTTACTGTGAGCTTTGGAAAAGAGCAAAAAAAATTCCAAAAGCATATATAAGGTTTTAAATCTCTATACAATGCCTTTAGTGTCTTACACAGTCAAGTGAGGAACTGTTACATTCCTACATTTTTTACTAGCTATCTGTAGCTATGTAGATCCCAACTATTACATTGCTAACTAAATAATAATCTATACCATAAAAAGTCAACATCTTGTTCATTCACATTGTTTTTTTCTCTGTGTTGAGAAGTGAAAAGTGTCATATAAACAGCACTAGTGCAGCTGAGTGTCAATGCAGTTTTTCCACAATAAAAGTGTTGTAAACTCAGCTCCACAGCAAATGCGAGACTGAGCACTTGTGTGCTTGTGTCCTGGGGCTACAACTTGCACAATGTACTTCTGTCTTTCTTTACAAGTGGTGTAATGAGTCATATGTGGCTTGTTTTAGTAAGTAAAACTGATTTGTCTTAACATTCAGATGTAATATAATGTGTCACTCTAACAGAGTATCCAGTCCCAGAGTGTTCCCCCTTCCCAAATGAGACAGTCTAGAACCGCTACCAGATGAATATTTGGTATCTCTCACTTCGCTTTTGACTGACAGTCCAGAACTAGAAGCGTGCAAGACAAGAACAAGATAAAAAAAGTAGGTTGAACATCATGAAAGAGCCAGAATAAAGCAGGAGGACATGGAGTGAAAGAGAGTGATTGAATAGCGCCTTGCTTAAGTTGCATGAGGATCACAGGGGTCTCTCATCCAGGCTTGCTCTTTGAAGTTCTTGATGTGAGAGGGAGCCTCAGCATTCATGCGACACATAAATTCGGTGCTGTCTCCACCTTGTAGGCAGGACGACGCCTAGGGCGGATCTGCCAACATTACAGCCGTTAGCACTCTTATTTAGACTGTCAAGCAGCCCTGCCTCTAATCCCTAAAGTTGAAGAGATGGGGACTCATGAACTCATCAAGTGTGGTATACTTTTATCTTGAAAACCATGACTAAGTTCAAGACTTAGTAATGGCAAGCTGACAAGAGTGAGTGAAGTGCAGGGCTGCAGGGTGTGCAAGAGCAAAGCTGTAGGGCCAAGTCATTGATTAGGATACAAAAAGATAAAATATGATTGTGGAACAAATTGTTGCCATGTGGTTTACTTGGTCATTACAACAGATTAAATTATACTTCAGGAAGTGTTGTGTTAAAGGTTGAACAACTATCACATTTTAGTAATTTAAAAGAGTAATTGACTATTGCTGTATATTACTATCACTTGTCTTTATTTTAAAAATATAACGTAAAAGTAAAGTAAAAAAGTAAAGTAAAAGTAATTTAAGTAATTGATGATAATCACTATCTGCACTTGTTACAGATTAATTGAAAGAGTCTTTTTGTTGTATTTCAGGAAGTTTCAGCCTCATGCACCCTGCTCTGGTATACGTATGTATATTCGTGGGAAGGTGCCTGAGGCCGAGACTTACTGAATTAGAACAAGAAAAACATCTATTTAAACCACATCACTGCATAGAAGGTATGCACTTATATCACTTTTCATGCCCCATCAGTTGGACTTAGTGCCAAAGCATGTTGCTACATGTATTCCTTTTGCAGGAAAAACTGCATGACCAGTAGCAAATCAAATGATTATCTGCTTAAGTTAAATGCAACTAGACATGACAGTGATCCTCACCAATAGATATCCTTGTGGTATGTGGACAGGTTTGAACAAATATTTAATTTTATTTGTAAAAGTATAAGCTTGGCCTATTTTGTTTGTAGCTTACTTGCAGCCCCTCATTATTTGTGCCGGAGAATGCATGAGCACCCCTGAAACCTTGGACAGCGACAGGGACAGTAGTACATGTATAGAACTTTGGAAGGCCTGCAATGAGGATGCAGATGACACTTTAAAAAGAGTGTCCTAACCATGCCTGTAAAAGGTATATATTCAAGCTGAACTCCAACACTGCCACTAAAAATGTCTGAACTCTCCTCCTGGATATACATTATTTTTTTTACATTGTTTTTTTGACATTGTACTGACCCTGTTTTTGGCTAGTCAACTAATCTATGCAACCTCTAGTTAGGGGACAGTATGTCTTCCAGGGTTTCTTTGCTGCTTGAATAAAGACGTCCACAGAAACCTGTGCATCAAAAAACACTAGATTAATTATAAAAATAATTTTTTGTTTATCCTTAGAAATAAAAACATTAAAAAAACTTCTTCTTTTTAAAAGCACAGTTTAGTCAAAGGATGCTGGCTCTGATTGGACCACTGGTCTATTTACTTCACTCAGAACATGATGTGCTAGATCGAAAATGAATGTGGCCCAGTTACTCCTCGCCCCATGATATATGAATGAGTGATACTTCTCTCAATTTATCAGCCAGTGTATTATGGGACTGGAGCTGATATATTCTTACAATGAGACCACCCTGAAGAGTCACCAAGCCATTTCTTTAGACGGGGTCACTGTGACAAACCATGTCCATTGTCAGAACATATAGCCTTTCAAAGGCTGTACATCTATTCAATTATAAAGGTAATTGGACTGTGATAGAGGCTAGACAGTTATACAATAATGTTGAATAGAATATAAAAGAACATTAGTGTAAGCATTCATTATGGCACAAAGGCACCAGTGATGAAATTCTTTTACATTTTTATCCGATACAAGGAATGCCAATCGAGCAAATCTGAGCTACACAACAGAAATGGGGCTGTCAGAACCAGGCTTATTTAAAGAGAATGAATCAAATTATATATCACTCTTTTATGGGGGAATTAGCTCCCAACCTAATGCTGGCTTTTACAAACATAGCACACAGAACTTGAGGTGAAGCACAGTGTTGTAATACATTTGCAGAGAGTTTTAAATTTTATAGAAGCAGCTTTTGAAAGAAATGTCACTTATCACCTGGCTTCACAATTGAAGAGTCATGAAAAAAAGTATAGGGTGTTGAAATTTCCTGCAAGATGCAGAATGTTGAAATACAGGCATATTTTAAAGGTTAAATGTCTAAATATCCACTGAAAATAAACTGTTAAAGGTGGCAAAAGTGAATTCCTGAAAAGGTCAAATAGAAAATGCCCCAACCTTTACCAATGCACAGAAAATGCATGGTTTAATGCAAATATACAGAGACACCATTCCTACACTCACACACACACACACACACACACACACATGCATACACACAGGGAAATAAATTGAACCAGCCTGGTAGATTGGACAGGCTTAACAGAATTTAAATTATAGTGATGGTGCTTTGCTTTTTGTGTATATATGTTTGTGCATGTGTGTGGGGGCTGATCAGAAAGTGTAACATCATACAGACACAGCTAGTGGGTCTATTCACCAAGCAACTCTTGCAGCAAATAACATTATATAACCTCATCGTCTCTTATTTCATTTAACACTGCACAAGTTCACCCCAAGGCCTGAATACACTGAACCAATTTCCTCTAATCTGACATTTCAATGAGAGCACAGTCAAAGTTGTGTGCTGTAACTGAAAAGAGACAGTAAGACACAGGGCAATGCTGGACAAGCTATAAAGAAGGCTTGAATTTCTTCTAGAAATACATCCCTTGAACATTGACGAGACACATACAAGAGATCACAGCCCTGCAAACTATTGCCACTGGTGTTCACATTGCATCATGTTCTTTCTATAGAACTGGCTGCTATCATAGATTTATAACTTATCTACTCAGTTTCTACAGGCTTTTTCAGGCTTTAACCCAGACAGACACTGTCTCTGAAATGATTAAAGAAATATTAAAGGAAATGAACATTCAAACCATAACATTTGTCTTCAAATATATTTTTTTTTAATTTTTCTATCTAACAGAAAAGTAATAATGTGTTACATTATAAAGTATCATATATGTGCCTTCACTAAAAACATGGAAAAACTAGACACAATGAATTGTAGTTTATATTAGTAAATGTTTTGTTTAACATATTCACTGAATGCCTTTTTTATATGAACAAATTTGCATTTTTAAATTTAGTATTTGATACCTCCAAAACACACAGATAGACAAAAATACAGAGGTGTGTTTACCACTGTTGTACATCAACTTTGCCTAATTACATAATCATTTGGGAACTAAAGATACTAATTGTTGCAGTTTTGATATTTCCTATAAAATTCAAAAAGTTGTGTAGCCAAAACATTAGAAGATATTTCTTGCCCAACTTTCCCATAAATGGGGTTGGAAATGTTCTTACTGCAGATATGAGATATGTGAGATATGGAAAATATCTTGTATTATTACTTGAATATGTTCTGATGTGTAAATGTCCATAGTGACTTCTCATGCAAGTAATTTTTGCACTTCCTCAGTGCTTTAGCTTAAGTAATAATTAGACACTGTACATTGGCACCAGTGCTGTTGAGATTCTTTTAAATTGTTTCCTATGGTGTGGAAAGAGCCTAGGTAAGCCAAACCTCAGTCTCATGAGATGAATCTGTCAGGATATTTATTCTCTACAAAGCCAGACTGATCTGCTTTTCACACACAGCCAGTTAATGTTTAGCAGGAAAGAAAGAACATACAATAACAATTTTATACTGCACACATACAAACACCAAGACCATCACCTATAGAACAAATTGACACCTCTTGTAATAAAAAAAATATATATATAAAAAGAAAAGAAAATGTTATTTTCCCAGATGTGATGGTAAGCAGACATGCATGTTTGAAGTGCCCATTATTTTTATTTTTTTGATGCTACAAAACAAAACACAGTTACACATATCCTCCTATTCACTCTACAGTGGTTAAGATTTGCTCATAATAAAATTAGGAGAATTTCAGACTGCATTTTGAATGAGACTCAAAACAGGGAAGCCAATCAGGCCAGAGATCATTTATATAAAAGCAGTCTTAAAAGCACAAAAAAACGTTTTTATGTTTCATTTTAAAGGATAGAGGTTGAAGGAAGGTTGAAAATGTGTCATGTAAAAATTGTTTTTGAAGCCAAAACCACATAACCAAAAGAAATTTAGGGAGATATGAGATGGATCCTTAAAGGCTTGTGTCTATCAGGCAGGATGGGTCTGCTGTAATTACAAACTGGTGATTATGCTTATTTTGTTGTAACTTTTACTGCCAGTTAACCCATACCATACATTTGCTGAGTTTGGTTGCACTTTTTGCTGTAGTAACAAGCATGCAGAGCTAGATAGATATGAAGTATGACAGAGGTAGAAATTATGCTGCCCATTGACTGGTCAAACAGAATGATCACTAAATAGTCACTTATATTCACTCAAGTCATACGACTATTGAAACAAAACACTAGTCCGCCAGAATTGTTGTGTGTGCCTCTTCACATTCAACCAAACGCAGAATAACAGGTAAATCAGAACTCAAAGCTCTTCTGCTGTTGCTGCTGTTTGTGTTTACCTTGCACCATACAACATCTAGAGACCCCTGCCTACATTGACAGTTCCACTGTGCGATGGAACCAGATTCAGCCAGAGCATGGATGGTCCAAGATTCGGGATTTGTATCTGTACTGTAATATAAAAATATAAATAAATATACATACAAATGAACATGCATGAATGCACGCACACACACACACACACACACACACACACACACACACACACACATTCCAAAAAGGCCCCTGGACAGTGCATTGACAGTATGGTCCTCCCCTTCCCCAGGAGGCCTTGGGGCAGCTCCAGGCGTGTTCATATCTACAGTTGGTGATCTAGTTTTGTGTGTGTGGGCATATGGGATCTGTCCATTATTAATGCCCAGTCTTGGAATTGCTTGCGCTATCTGCTCACATCCCAGAATTCTCTTGTTTAGAAAATGGGGTGGCAGAAGAGACTGTTGGTGTTATTGATGCTCAGTAGCTTCCTCTTGTTTGTATCCAGATGGAGAAAAACTGCAGCAAATGCTGCCAACCAGAGTGGAGCACCTCTGCTTTTAATTTTCACTGCTAAAAACTGCTATAAGATAAAGGAATAATGCATAAGTAGCTGTGTTACAATTCTGTACATGTCTATGCTCTAATCAGGGATAAGGGAGAAAACAGATGGCACACATAGGCACATACATACACACATGCACACCGTTATTGATTTATTTAGGCTGAAGTCAAACACCACTCTAGGACAAACACAAAATGTTTGAAGTTAATTAAAGTATATTAAGGGTGGTGCCAATGAACACAGTGTGATTAAGTTAAAGCACCAATCACTTGGATGTGGTCACTTAGGGAAACAGGGCAGAGGAAAGAATATTGGTGCTAATAATACAAAGGTTATGGTTTTGAACACTATATGGACAATAAACTTTGGGCAGTGGTGGTCTATTGGTTAGGGACTTTGAGGTATGCAGGTTCAAGTACTGGCCCAGATACCAATGAGGTACCCTTGAGCAAAGTACACTGCTCCCCGAGCACTGCTGATACCTGCTGCTGTGTTGTGATGCATTTCGTGTGATGAGGAAAAAATGGAAAGAGAGCTGAGGGAGAAATCGGGTGATTTGTACGGGAGATCCTATCAAGCTGTTTTATTTATGTTGTAGAGTCAACGTCTCCATCAGTCAGGCTCCATATACAGTCTCTAAAGAAGCTTCCGAGAGGAGAGGCAAAATGTTATGTTTTTCCCCTTATGTTTTAAATCTTTAAAGGTTTCAAACACACTTGCACGTGCTCTTGCCTCAGCAGCTACTGGGTTGAATGTTGATTTCCATGTGTACATCTTCAGTTCCAGTGCAGTCACTAACAAACTGCTGCTCAGCACAGAGCCTATGCCTTAAGTTCGCATAATTTTGGTTCTGAATCCGTCACTTGCACTTAACCACACATTACATAATCTAGCATGTGAATCACTCTGCCATGCGGCACCACACACACGAACTTCTAAACTCTGATTCACACTGAGAACAAATGTCATCTCCACACCATATGATCTGTGGAGAAGATTCATCCATGATGGAACGTCTCCAGTGTGTGGCTGTAACTCTGTAACACAAGCAGACCGAATCTTACTGAGGTGAAGTCCTGGTATAATTGGCAGGGTAATCTTGTGTGTGAATCAACCTATCATCCCTGTTCTAATCCATTCAGCAGGATAACAACTTGACTAAATCCTTTATAAAAGATTATCATCTGTCAGGCTTGAAGTATTGGGGCCCTTTCAGAGTACAGTAGAATGTGAACAGGCAAATGTCTATACTGAATGTTCAAAGGGCTGTAGAAACCTCTAGTAGTACTTGTAATGAGTGAAATCAGCTACTTTAAGATGTGTCCATTGCTAACAAGGCATTGACAATAAAACCAGATGCTAAGAAGGTCATCATGCTCAATGGTGCCCTCACACACTGGGCTTTCAAACTGTGTTCTCCTTATTGATGATTTTCCTTACATATCAACTTGACAATGCTGGCTGAATAATAACAAGCCCAAAGTTTAAAGGGTTAACCCACTTTGAGATGTGTGCTTGCTTTGAACTTCAAACACTGCCATTTGTGCATGTGTGAAAGAAATGAAAGGTAGCGATGTACCCAAGTAGAATGGGGAAACACAGAAGAAGATTAGCTTGAGAAAGAAAGAGAAAGAGAGAGAGAGAAGGAGAGAGAGAGAGAGAGAGAGAGAGAGAGAGAGAGAGAGAGAGAGAGAGAGAGAGA
>JBBPDA010000138.1:17317062-17328246 GCA_037974385.1 Arnoldichthys spilopterus | reverse complement strand
AGAGAGAGAGAGAAGGAGAGAGAGAGAGAGAGAGAGAGAGAGAGAGAGAGAGAGAGAGAGAGAGAGAGAGAGAGAAATGTAAATGAAAGCCATACAGTGCTCACACACTCTGAGGGCAGTATAAGCTCAGAATAATCCTTGTATCCCATTGTCTCATATTTTCAAACCAATTATTGTCATCTCCACTTCCATAAAGGGAGTTAATGAGGAAAGCACAGCTTTTGGCTGTAGGGGCACACTCAGGACAGCAGGACAGTGATAGATAAAGGGAAAGAGAGAAAGAGGCTGGGGAGGAGAGCACATGCACACAAAGTGAGGTTGAAAAGTAGGGGATTAGGAGGTGAGAGAGATCTGGATTACCATTAAAGTCCAGATGTTCTTTCATAAGTTCCTCAAGAGAGAGAGGGAGTGAGGGAGAGAGAGAGAGAGAGAAAGAGAGAGAGAAAGAGAGAGAGAGAGAGAGAGAAGAGGCAAAGAAAGAGAGGTAGAATAGGGAGAGAGGGAAAAAAGAGGCAAAGAGAGGCAAAGAAATGAAGTGAGTGTTCTAGAGGGGAAGAAAGATAGGAAGAAGCTATTTTCCATTCATACTACATCTGTATAATATACGCATACATTCACTCAAACACACTGGCTGAGCCGAAGTGAATGAATAATCTGGAATAAAGAGACAGAGCGAGGTAGATGTACATCCATTCAAGCATTTCCTAGCGTGAACAACACTGTCGTGAGCTGATGCCTGGCACTGGGGGTTTTCCAAAAATGTAATCACTGTAACTGAACCTCCACACAGTGGGCAGTGGTGGCCTAGTGGTTAGGACACTGCCTTTGGGACCTGAAGGTAGCAGGTTCTAGTCCCAGCCTGGGCACTACTGAGGTACCCTTGAGCAAGGTACCGTCCTACTACACTGCTCCCCGGGCGCCGTTGGTGGCTGCCCGCTGCTCCACGTGTGCACGTGTGATGGGTTAAATGCAGAGGTCACATTTCGTTGTGGTGCTTAAGTGTGTTCACAATGACAAAGAGTCACTTTCACTTCACTTCACACTGGAAGTCAATGGGATTGAAACGGCAATACACTCATCAACCAGCAGGGGGCCACAGGCAGAACCAGCAAGCCAAGAGTGAAGACAAACCTCAAACTGAGTGCATTCTCAGGACCCCTTTAGCTGTGTGTGTGCATGGTGGTGTGCGTGGTGATGCGCTGGAGCACTACAGGCACAGACAGTGGAGGGTGGGGGATGGGGGTAGAAGGGGGGAGTCATACATAATTCACACCATTCTCTGAGTATTTTTGGATTCCACTGACACGAACATGACAGAGTCCCTTGGAGTCCCACGCTAACACACACACAAAACACAGAGGAAGCATTTGGGATCCTCCCACATGGCAGTCACACACTTTTATAGTATGACATATTACCCACATCTTAATACTACTCTGACTTTTCACTTTATTTACTACTACTACTACTACTACTACAACTACTACTACTACACACACACACACATTCTGTATTTAAGACTACAAAAAACATAAACACTGGCCCATGTTTTGGCAGATATCTCAGTCAGGTGTGAATAAAACTACTGACTACACTAATCAGCCACAACATTAACACCACTGACAGGTAAATTGACTATTTACTGTAACATTGACTGTCTAGTTATTTCATTATGATGGCACATGTCAGGGGGGTGGGATATTAGGCAGCAAGTGAATTGTCAGTTTTAAAAGTTGATATGCTAGAAGCAGGAAAAATGACACAGTGGGAGGGTCTTGCGCTCACTGATGCATGTGGGGAGTGAAGGCTAGCCCTTCTTTTCAGGTCCCACAGAAGATCTGCTGTGGTTTAAAAAGTGAATGCTGACTCTAACAGAGAAGTGTCAGAACACACAGTGCACCGCAGTCAGAGCTGTTTAAGCAGCATGAGGGTAACCTACTCAGTATTAGGCAGGTGGTGTTAATGTTATGGCTGATTGGTGTAAGCATTCCATTTACATTTGCACTTGAGGCTCAGCACAAAACAAGTTGTTTTTAATGTACGTAAGTATCAAAACTACGATTTTAAGTATTTTATAGAATATCATGTACCTGATTTAAAATTACCCCACACATTTTCTTTACTTCTGAAAGTTTGTCAGACGTGCCTGGGCCTGGCTATAATTGCTAAGCTAGAACAGGACATTCTGTTTTTATAGGAGAGGTTGAGTGAAAGGCAAGCCATGGTTTGTAAAACTGAGTCATATTCTTTAGTTTATTATGGAAAATATAGTTTTTTTCATTAAAAAAGCAGTGCTGTAAAAGTAGGATAATTTAGAGTGAAATGTAGCAAGTCCAAAACACTTCAATTAAGTACAGATACATAAAACATACCTAAGTATAGTAATGATGTGCATGCAGAAGAATGTAGCACATTTTTGGTTCTGGGGGCTCATACTTACAGGGTGACATTTGACAGGCATACAAAACAAATTTTATCTAAAATGTGCACTGCACTGCTTGTCCAACCTTGCAACAGTTGCTATGAAAGATGGCACTTGTGGGTGGAGCATAAACAGATTAATTACTGAGGATTCATTCATTCTCTCATTAGCCAAATCACGTGTACCAAGCTTGAAGGGGGTGCTGGAGTCTAAGCCAGCGCTCTTAGGGTAAAGGTGAAGAAACGCCTTGGACAGGTGTCCAGTGCACAAAGACAAACACACACACACAAACACAATTTGAACTGTGGAAGGAAACCTGAGCTCCTGGCAAAAACCCAAGCAGACAGGGGAGGAACATGCACACTCCACACAGCAAAGACCCTGGCTGGCTGACCTTCCTGCTGTGAGGCGACAGAGCTAACCACTGTGCCACCTCCCATTACTGAGGATAGGTAAAATAAAAGATTAGAAAACGACGAAGGCTTCTAAATGCTCTCACTCACACACTCTCTCTCTCACACACAATTTCTTTTGTATACATGGCCCATATTCATAGACCCCCAGTGTGAACTGAGGGTGCATAAATGGTATGAGTGTGGGTTTGTGGATACACAAGGACTGAGACAACACTGTGTGCACGTGCGTGTGCATGTATAGTATCAGCTGGCTCTGTTGGTCACTGTGGGGGAATCAGCGTGCACAGTGACGATACTGTGCCAGCATCTGCGTCCCACAGGGCTGACACCCACTCAAGTGGAAATAGATACATGCGCGCGTGCACACACACACACACTCAGAAAGAGAGCACACTCATTCATGTGCACCGAGTGGAAGTGCAATGCATAACTGCCTGAGTAAATAACATACAACAGATTATGCCAAATCATTGGCTGCAGACTCCATTACTGCTGCCTGACTGCAAAAGACATAATTAGTCTTTGACTCATTCTTATTCAAGGCAACTTTTATGAATAATTTCCTCTCATTAAAATGGTCTGGATTGCAGTTTGGGGCACAGTTTGCGCTGATGGATGTAGCACTGTTGTAGGGAATGGATACATTTTTTAAATGAAAGGAACCAAGAAGGGTTTGGAGTGACTTCACAGTTATGTCATACAACAGCTCTGAATGAGGCCATTTGTCTCTGTAAGTATGTTCTTAAAAGAGTTAGAAGTCTGCTCACATAACGCTAATACAAATATAGATTAACCTGTTTCACTGTTTACCACCTCTGGGTGGTGTAAGTGATGTGGAATGCTTTCCTTTCATTTTCAGGTTTAAGTATTTACCTAGACTGTACAAGTATCCCTGGCAGTACATCCAAGAAGCAGCCCCACATGAAGAACAGTTGTCTACTTCTTCTGCATGGTGTGCACCCCAAATGTCAAAAACCAATAAAAGTTAATAATAGTAAAACTAAAAAAATAATTTTACAATTCATTAAAATACTAGTTGAAATAACTAAAATAACTGCTCAGGCAGAAAACTGCCAGAGGGATAAAAATGCAGGATTCTCTTCTCCCACTGTCAAGTATACGCCCCTCCGTGTTCCCATGTGTTTATGTTTTGAGATTCCTCGTGTTCGCGTTAGCCACAGCCCCGTCAGCTGTTTCTTGTTATACGTCACTCCCAGTCAGCTGTCAGTAATTTAGTGTTCCTATTTAAGTTCGTGTCTGTCCATGAGTCCTTTTCGGTTGTCTTTTGTGTGTACTCTTGTACAAACGTCGTGGTCGTGTCCTGTCCTGCCTGTGATATCGCATGTTTATGTTCTGTTTTTTGAACCAGTGTTTTTGTTTTGTCTTGATTAAATCTTTATTATCTTAGATAAGCTGTGTTTGCTTCCTTATAACGACCCAATCATTACACCCAGTTAGAAATGGAGGAAGAACACAGGATGATTTCTTTACATAGAAAATGGAACAGGGAAACACAGAACAAGCTTGTTAATGTAAAAAATGTAGCTAATTTAGTGAATTGATCTTGGTATGATAAATTATTATACAAAATTACATTTTCAGTTAAACGACACAGGGTAAAATTACCTGACAATAGCTCTTGTCTCTCCATCTTGAAGACTTTTAAAATTTCATGTCATCCCATTACAAACAAGGTTCTTTAAACTGTCACCCACTATAGGTCTTCTATGGCATCCCTTCAAAGAACTGTCACAGAGTGTGGAAAATTTCACAAAAGCAATGCTGAAACAAAAAAGAAACATCCTTTGTCTTTCCACTTCAGTAGAATCTTACAGACACAGAGGAGAGATGTTTCACTAGTAGCATGAACTCTCTTCTAAACATAAGACAGTAGGTGTTACACATTACAATTTGCTCTAGGTGCATCAGTTTTTCTTCATAGACTTGCAAAACCAAGCTTCTAGCTGAATTGTTCAATTGCTCATTTTGAAATTATACTATGAACTTAAAATAAGTATCCTTGAAATAAGCGAAAGCATTCAATACCAATAATTCATACATTAGAGAAATAATACAATCCAAACAGCTACACAGCTACATTACACATGTTGTGATTAACCCACAGTTGAGTGACACTACATCAGATATTTCAGCATGTTTCAGCTCATGCAGATAACAGGAATGAGGTCATTACTGGGTTTTCAGAATATGCTCCATCTTGGAGTTTTCTTCTATGCTGTGAGGTGTGTCAGCTGATAAAATGAGACATGCTTTTTTCTTCATCAAGAATTTTTTTTTTATCATAAGATAAAAAATAAAGCTGTCAATAATATGGATTCACAAATGACAACATTTGTATTATTATTATTATTATTATTATTATTATTATTATTATTATGTCTAAACACACATCAGTGTCTGATTTCTGAAAACTCCATTTGCCTTTCTCACTTTTTATGACCCAGTTAAATCCTAATTAATAAAACCATCTCCCGCCCAAAACGTGCTCTGATATCCTATTTAGCATTTTAAGAGGATGTATCACTCCATCGTTTGGCAAGCATCACACCTTTGCTTCTATTCAACAGCTCACTAATCAAAAACAGATTTATTGGGTGGCGCAGTTCAGCAAGTAGAAATGTTCTCATTAGTCCAAAAGCTGGAGACTGCTTCAGCTCCTTAACACTGCAATGATGAATGACTCAAAAAAGCTCTGACTCAGAGTTCAGAGTGGCCCTTAACAAATCTTATTATGCACACAAACACAACTGACAGTAGTCTAGAAGATGTCAGTGGACTATGGCAGTAAGACAGATGTTGAGGAGTTAACATGTGTCAAACTCAAGAGATAAACATAAATCACCAGGGATAACGAGGTAGGCAATGAAAGACAAAGTGAGTGAATGAAAAGATAGAAATAAAAGGAGAGTTAGGGGTTAGCAGTCAAAAGCAAAGAAGAAAAGAGGAGAGCTGAATGGATTAAGTATTGCAAGAGCTGCACAAAAAGCGAATTTGCTTGTCACAGATAAGCCGAGCTGCAGAGCAGATAATCAGGAAACACAATCAATACCTGTCCCTCCACTCTCATCTTCTCTTCAACAACCAGTCACTTCCGTCTGAAAAGAGCCATCGCACCTCAGCCAGTTTTACTTTCCCACATTGTCTTCCAACTTAGAACGCAGTTTTAGGTGGAGGAATAAAGAGCCAAAAAAAAGGAAAAGAGAATGGCAGAGAAAAAGACGGCTCCCAAGACAGTTTTTTCTACTGCTTAGCAGGTACAATAGCTAACTGCCTTGCATTCACTCTACAGTTACAAATGAGCCCATTAACATAGCAGAAGCTCAGAGGGTGCCCTTTGGAAAACAGACAGCAGACACTTTATCTAGCTCCACATCTTTACCCTCCATAAAGATGTGCTGGCCTTGTGTGTGTGCGCGTGCATGTGTTTGTCCTGAGAACTGTTTATATAAAAACCTGGAACTGTCAGTTGTCAGTTTCACAGTAAAATGTAATATCAGCAACTGATAGTATTTCACAGTGCACCTGAATGAATATGATTTGCTCTAGGCACTACATGGATGAAAGCACCTCTCTGACAACACCATTCTGTAACAACATGATGTTGTTATGACTGCTCAAATGACTACTCAAATCATTTAAACACAGTTAAAATGAAGCATTTCTAAGCACATAGAGGCAACAAGTGGCAATAATGTCAGTAATACATAAGCTGATTTGATGCATAATACTAAAGACTCGGTAGGGATAAATGGAAGCCACTGATCCAATGTCAAGAAGGCATGTTTGGTTTCCATTGCATTTTTTTTTTGATGTGACTGTAGTTTATCCCAAAATATCAAATAATGACAATAGTTAATAGTTACACATAGCACACATGGCTGATAATCAGGGAATCCACAGTCCTTTATGAAGCCTTATTTTAACAGATTCTCCACATCATATAATGCAAATGTTACCATCACGCAAAACTACCCCATCTCTGGTGCAGGTGTGCAGCACACTACTCCTGCTCTTTCACAGCTGGTGTGTCTAGGATGGGTTAAATGCACTGGTCAGTTTAATGTCACATGGAAAAGTAAGTGCACCCTTACATTTATCAGACCATCTAGTCCATAAAATTAGAGATGTTCCAGATTAGGTGCAATTGATTAGAACCTCCTGCAGGTGAAGCTGCAGGTGGAACATGTCTTATTTAAACCTGACGACCAGGGCCTTGCTCTCTCTTTGCAATTGAAATGTATGGTGTCATCATGCTAAGATCTAAAGAACTCTGTAAGGATTTCAGGTTGTGGGTCTGGCAAGGGATTTAAAAAGATCTCTAAAGTATTTTAAATAAATCCTTCAGCTGTAAGGAAAGTCCTCCTCAAGTGGTTTAGTTTTCAAATGACTGCCATTTTGTAAATGACTGGTTGTGTCAGCAAATTCAGGTTAAGGGTTAACTGTTGCAGAAGTCTGGCCATAGTAACGGTACACGTGTGGTGTAGATTAAAGGAGAAGATCCTCATACCACTTGTCAAACATGGTGGTGGAAATGTTATGGTTTGAGGGTGCTTTGCTGCCTCGGGACTGGGCAGCTTGCAGGTATTCAAACCAGTCAAAGTGAAACTTTTAACTTGACAATGACCCTAAGCACACTAGCAAACCCACTAAGGAATGGCTCAAAAAGAAGAAATGGAGGGCTACATAATATTTTGTCCAAGTATATTGGCTTTATCTGTAGCCACTCTGTTAATGTGAAATAGAGAGGGTGTAAAGGGCGAGCATGAAATGTTTACTTGAAAAAAATCAGTTTTCATGAGATGTACTTATTTTTTCACGACTATAATAGAAGATACTAGCCCTACCCTAAATCTGCAAGAAGAGTAATGTCCTGTTTACACAAGACATGCATCTGAGAAATCTGATCATGAGCAGATAGTGCTAAGTACAAATGTGAATAGGGTCCAATCTGCCTAGCAGAGATAAATCTGCTGCATAGCTGCTTTCTTTGTCTCCTCTCCCATTTGCTTTCAAGTTGTGTCCAAGTGTCTGTAGAAACCAATTTAAACACATGTAAGTACACTTATGCACTAAAATAACAAACAAACAAAAAAGTACAGACTAAAAGCCAAGAAATGTTTTGACACCTGCTAGGCAGGTAAGAGCAAGTTGATTGATGCACTCATTTCCCCATGAAGCTCTGCAGGTGTGCATAAACAAGCACAAAAAAAAACAAAAAACATTTAAAACCCCCACAAATGAGTATTTTTCAAAGCATTTTTTTCAGTTAACCAGATTTAAAGTCAAACTTAAGTCTGTCCCATTGGAGGAGAGGTCAAGGACTTTCCTAGTAAGCAATCCTCTTTTTGAGCTTAAATTGCATAATTTTACTGACATTTTTTTGCACTACACAAAAAAACACAATGCTCTCTAATAGGTCCATCACTGAATGCAATGACATAGTGGCAACCATCTCTTCTTTCTTCTGGAAAATGCAAGCCTGAAAATAAATCTCCCCCCCAAACAGGGACTGTCCCAGAGTAAATTTCGGTGGATAAGTAGCAGCAGTAAATGTGGGCCTTTAACAATGCTGAGTCTCTCACAGCAATCTCACAATGTGCCATTATTTTTGTTTGTACTGTGTAATTTATGAATACATGGCAGAGAAATGCCTTCCATCCAAGACATAATGGACCACTATTTGTAAAACACTTTCGCTGCAGCACATCCAAGGTTTTAGACAACATAAATAATCCTGAATCACTGAGCTAACACAATGCAAAGATTTGTTTACAAGGAATTTCTGACAACTTCCCATCATATTATATATTACATAACATACAAAGAAGGAAGACAGAAAGTAAGGTGTCTGTAGGCTAGTAAAAAATGAAACAGAATAATGATTCAGAGAGTCAATGAGTTAATGACAGGGAAATGTCAGGAACAACACACTGTGGTGAGAGGATTTCTCACAATTGTGACCTTGGAGACAGCTCATGGTGCGTTTTTAATTGGAAAGCCCCTATCATGTAATTTCTGTAGCTTAGTATATAGTAAGATCTATAATTATTGGCATCCATGGTCATTTGGTCAATGAAAAATCTTTATGGTTAATTAGCTCAATCTCACACTGAAATTATGAGAATGTAACATTTAATTGAAAGAAATTTAGTCTCAGGAATTTAAAAACCTTTATCAAAAATGTTTTAAGACCACATGAAATTGGAAGATTATGTGGTACTGACAAACTCAGAACGGTGAGTAGTGAACAGAGTCCTCTGCTTAACCCATCCATGACATATGAACACCTGCCAGGAGCAGGAGCAGTGAGCTCCACACCTGAACCTGGGGAACAGCTAGGGGGATAGGTGCCTTGCCCAAGGGCACTTCAGCCATGAATGTGGGAAGTAAAAAGCTATGTTTACTCACTCACCTCTCCCACATTTTCCCTACTGGTCCTGGAACAGAATTGGGAACCCTCTGGTGTGCCAAATATAAGCACACCTAGAAATTCTTACTAACAAAAATGTAGCTGAATCATGTCATATAGAGGCCAAATTCCTTTATTCATTAATTAACATGAGGATCAGACAATAAACTAATGAAATGACACAAGAATGTGCTGCGTTTCATAAATCAGACAATGGCTAGAACAAATAAACTACACACCGGAAAATGTCAATTTCCACTGTCAGAGCATCAAAGTAGTAAACCTTCCTGAAAATGTGTTTTACCTCCACTCACAGTTATGAGGCTGGTTCAAGGGACAAAAATTGTACCAAGGATCACATTTGCAGGAAATGGTCATACCTTTTTTTAGCTATTTTTAGTGCTTTTAGTACGTCACAAGACTCCAGAACTACAACTGAATGCTACCTCTATGCCAACAAACTATTTTTAAGGTGTGCAAGAAAAAGCTTCCTTTCTTTTATCTATCCACAAACATAGGGCTGTTCTTCTTCCTAAGGTGATGAGAAAAAGGTACATGCAAAGATACATGTCACCATGGACTATGTAGTATCATGATATTTTAAATCTGTATGTTTCTCCTGAAAAAAGCTAAAACTGTTGCTTAGTTCTATTCAGACAATTCAAAAAAACATCCTGTGGGTTTAAATTTAAGAAAAGAAGATCAAACATATTTGGACAAGCAAACATTTCACTCTACAGATTAAGGTGATTATAGTCCAACAATGACACGTACAATATAATAAAAAGTTAAAAATGAATTTAAAAAACAGTAAAAAAGGGTGCACAAAGTAATAAAAGCAGTGGTGATGCAGTTTTGTTAAAGAATGGTTTTCCTTCTCAAATTTAATTAAATAATTTGTTATATGTCTCTCATTACTTTCAGTTTGGGATCGAGCTGATTTTTTTCATCACATTTCTATATTTAGTAATTATATAGCTGAGTGTAGTTGCCAGATAGTAGGTATCTGCTGGTTTAAATGAGAACTTGAAATAGATGCATGTGAAATATATGAAGAGTTATTTATAATCCTAAAAGTGTTTCCGAATAATGTGCTAAACCTCCATGAAAACTTATAAATATAGATGGAGCTATTTCTTTAAGGAATGTGCTATAGACCAAACTCAGATACATATACCATTCACTCCTGATTTTGCTTTTTTTTTCAATATTCTGTAATTGCTTTGAAGAAATTATGCAAAACTAACATAATTTAGCCAACATACTCTCATAAAGTATGTACACACGCGGGCAGCAGACTGCTTCCAAATTGCAGTTAATTACAGTTATTTTGCTGTTGATTTCTCTCTCTCTCTTTCTCTCTCTCTCCATATTTGTCTGTCTTGCATGCGCATACACACACACACACACACACACACACACTCACACACACACACAGACACACACGCACACACACGCACACACACATACAAACTTGAAATCTTGAAATTTAAGAAAGAAAGTAAATTAAATGAAATATGTGTTAGAAGGAACAGAGGGCTTCATAAAATCCTGTATTTTACCACTGTAGAAATGAAAAAAATGAAACCAGTGCACTGCTGTACAATGTGACATTATATAACGTATTGCTGAAATGTATCAGCCCAGCTGGTCAATGGCTTGCAGATATTGTGCCTCAGCATGACCTCTAATGATTTCCCCCCTCCAGCCTTAGCTTCAAATGACAAAAGTAACTCACTGATCATTCCCAGGCATTTAGTGCTGGCTGGCTGGCTGGATGAGTGGGTGGATGGATGGATGCATGGATGGATGGATAAAAGAGTGAATAAAATATAGATAAAAGGTAGATAGATAGATAGATAGATAGATAGATAGATAGATAGATAGATAGATAGATAGATAGATAGATAGATAGA
>JBBPDA010000138.1:17275232-17293641 GCA_037974385.1 Arnoldichthys spilopterus | reverse complement strand
TGTCAATCTATTAATACTACTACAAAACTGTTATTTTGCCCATAGCATACACAGTATGGAAAAAGAAAAGGAAGGAGCTGTTGTGTCCAGGGTCATTAATATAAAACACACCACGTGAAGATGTACAGTGGTAAGCTCTCCTAGCAACAGTAAGGAGAGAGGGGAGAAAGGAGCCAGGCATTTTTCAAACAGTATATACAACATAGTGGACATATTAGGTAGGTGGACCTCATAAAATGGCCATTGAATGGAAGTTCAAGGTGCACATGTCACAGCTGCTCCACCACAGACACTCCTGCCTGTGTGTCGTCAGTGAGAGCAGACACAGGCAGCAAACAGCAGAACGCAGTGCTGAAAGCTTTGGCTTACATTTGTTCTGTAAGTATAAACGTGTGGATGGGCGATTATTTTGAGTATAAATGACTCAGCAAAAACAATGTCGCATAAATGTGCACAAGACAGCGAAATTGCAAGTTTGTTTGCATTTGTGTGTAACAGGGTGTGAGATACTGTATCTTAACAAGGACACTTCTAACTAACAAAGGGGTTGAGGGTGCAGATTTAGCAGCAATGGAAGCCCTTTATACGAAAAGAGATGTGGCCTTACTTGCTTCGTTGACACTGCTCACTCCTCCCTGCTCTCATTAGCTCATTCTCAACTGCTCTTAATTCCTGTCAGGCCTAATTAAAAGTGAGAAGAACAAACTCTTCCTACCACA
The DNA here is from genome assembly GCA_037974385.1 of Arnoldichthys spilopterus. NCBI lineage: Eukaryota > Metazoa > Chordata > Actinopteri > Characiformes > Lepidarchidae > Arnoldichthys > Arnoldichthys spilopterus. The sequence continues at coordinate 17,292,922 of JBBPDA010000138.1, read as the reverse complement.
TCAGCCTGTGAACACAGTTTCCGTCCAATCACAGCTTGTCGCCCCTCTGCCTGTCATCTCCTCTGCTCTGTCACACAGTCATCCCTGCACATGTACGTGCACATGCTCACAAATATGGTTGTTTTAACGCAATGTCAGGGCTAGGGCTGTGTTCAAAATATTGATACAGCAATTTGGCGATAGCCAGGGTCCTTTCTGTGTTTGCATGTTCTCCTGCTGGAATCTCTGATTTGTTCCTGTAGTCCAAAAACATGTGACAGGTTAACTGGTCCCTGGATCCATCTGTGTGTCTACCCTGTGAAAGACTGGTGACCTATCAGGGTATTTGTAAATTTTTCACTTGTGGGATTAATAAAGGTTTATCTTATCTCAGGTTTATCTTATTTTCCTGTCTTATATCCTTTGAATACTTGTCTAAAGGGATTTTAATGCTGCATTATGTATTTAATAGTTCAGCAGCAGCCCATGCATATACACACATGCATTTTTTTGTTGTATGGACAAATGTCTTAAGTGTCTGGGGACACAGTTCTACCATATTGCATGTGTGAATTCCTCCTCTCAAGCAAGACATTTTAGCCAAACGTGTAGCAATTAGGCTACCCACAGTCTAATGCCATGCTAATCTCTAGAGGCTCTATTAATCTCAGTCTCTCTACTTGTCTCCTCCTCCCTGCTATTTCTCACGGCTTTACTTAAAAATGCTAAGAGAGGCACTCAGTGCCAGTGGCATCCATATTTCATGAAGCTGTCTCCAAATGTTGGCTCTCAAATGAAAAACCCTATCACAAATGGCATTCTCGTGTTTCTCAGTGATCATGGAGTCATCATGGACTGCTTCTGTCAAAAAGTACAAGTACATAGCTGCGTTCCTCTATGCTCATCCAGTAACACTTAGGTGCATTGGTATTAGTGAGTGATTGGAGGATCAGTGTGAGGATTATCCTCAGGATGTTTATTTGTATTTGTATGAGTAACAGAAAGGTTGGAAAGATCCTTGTGCTTCACCAAATGTCAGCCATTATGGGGCTTGTTGATAGAAATTCTGAAGTTTTTCGGATGCTTCATTTGTCTACCCAAAATAAAAAAAAGTGTACAGCGTTAAAATGTATGTGTTCTGATAAAATACTGGCGACTATAGGTCTAATATGGTAATAAATGATATATATAGTAATATGATAATAAGTAGTAAACACTAGATAATAATGATAATAACAGTATACAACTGTAAGGGTTACAGTCGGCGCATTACAAAAACAGACATACAGGTCTTAAAAAGTATTTTAAAGTGTCCATCAATGTCCCCCAAATGTTCATATGCATTTTGGAAGCATTATTTATTTAAGTCATTATAAGTATTTCCCACTAATTCCTCCTTTATGAACTTTTCAGAATTCAGTATGTAGCTGATAAATGGGACATGACACATTATATGAGTGCACTGATCTCTAGCTGGGTAATTCAACAATGTTTTTATCAGTTGCATAGTTTCATTTGAATATAAAAATCCTAAATTATTTTCACTCGGTTTGCCTATGGATCCCACAGTCCTCCTTGCAAGACTGCCGCCAGTCTCCGAAGAATTTGACTTGAGGAAAAATGAATAAATTGCTTTGCTCTGCTGTAATGTAAATGAAACATTGGGATACACAAAGGATTTCAGATAAGTTAAACAAAGCAAGAAATAGTGTACACTGAGAGGAAGGCATAGTGTTGTGCAGAGAGTGCAGCAAGGTTTTTGGGTTGGAGTGTGTAAAATGCATGTGAGGTAAATCACTGAACAGTCAGAGAAACAGCAGGGTGGCTAGAGACTGCAGAGAAAAAGCCTGAAAAGCACTGAGCTGCCGAAGCCTTAAAGATCTGTATGCACAGCCAGAGAAAAGAGAGACCCTCGACAGACTAGCTGAGAAAAGAGAGCAATAATAATAGAGAGACTATGGAATATGTCAAAGACACAAAGATGGAAGGTCATAAACAAACAGCAGGGTAAATAAATGTGAAAATGATGACCTGAGGGAGAGTCAAGATATGAATAAAAGAGAATGGGAAAGTAAAAGGAGGGATATTAAGAATATAACAGGTTTAAGTATAGTCTGCTAGAGCTGCAGTGATTATTTAGAAAAGTCTATTAAGTGATGATGACGTCACCGAAAATGTTGTCAGTGTTCTCTTTATAAACTATATGTCATGTGTGGTGATCCTGATTTTGCTGTACACATCAGGAAGTGTTGGGGACAATATGGCTTATTTTTTGATGCACTATAAAAGAAGTTGCTTGTTACACAAGCAGAACATGGCTATGATGGGGCACAGTGAGAGGAAACAGCAGAAAGACCAATGGTATGATTTAACTTAATTGCATAATTAATCAGTGATATAATCATTACTTGCATATTGTTTTTTTATGCAACACCTCAAGCAGCCTGAGCATGCTTGTTAGCCAGTGACTGGGTTTGCTCTGAAGCCAGGGGTCAGGACACGCCCTGTTGCTCTGCAGGACTTGGGGTCATGATCTTCCACCCAAGTGTCAGAGGCTTTTTCTGTGTATGCTATGGTAAGTATTAACTTAACCTCATGTGTCTTGTAGGGAAGACACCATGGCAGGACAAATGGGATATGAAATATGTATGAAAGCTGTAAGAACTGCAGGCTCAGCTAAATATATTCAGCAGGTGAAGTGCATTGATAAGAAAAGGTGGTGTGGCAGCCATCTGTGCTTTGACAATAAGGTAGCCACATTTTTCTCACATTTTCTAACTGTGTGTATCCTTCTCCCAGATTAAACTCATGGAGATTAACCTCTACAGTATACATTCACTGCCCATTTTATTAGAAATATATGCCTTTGTACTTCTACACTGACTGTCTATTTAATGAGGTCCACCTACCTCAGAGGTAGACTAAATAAATCAGGGATACATTATCAGTTTTAATAGATACTATGAACTGTGATATTAATTATTATGTATTTAACTATAATTATATAGTTAAGTAAAGTGAAAGTGACTATTTGTCATTGAACACACTTAAGCACCACAATGAAATGTGACCTCTGCATTAAACTCATCACATGTGAACACGTGGAGCAGTGGGCAGCTATTGCCACGAATGGATTATGGTTGGACCCAAACGCAAACTCAACAACATCTTTTATTTGCATTCTGCAAATAGGTAAGTCCATCAGGCGTTAAGCAGTGTCGTAAACAGTCCGAGGTCGTAACGGGAGTAAACAGAAAGGGCTCAGGCTAAAGCTAGGTCAAAGAGGGAAAGCTAAGGTCAAAACACAGAACTAAGGCTATGGGTGCTAAGGCTATGGATACACTAAGGCTTAGAAAACGGCTAGGCATACTGCTGGCGGAACAGACAGTAAGCTTCGCACCCACCTAGTGTGGGGTGCGAGCTTAAGTAATTCCCAAAACCAGTCCTTTGATGCACGCCACCTGAGCGAGGCTGGGCGTGGGAGCCACTTCCCGCGGTAACGGACCCTGACCACCAGGTGGCAGCACCTCTCCCTGAACTCCATCTAGATCCAGCTATCAACAGTGCAGATATTCTAGATATTTTTGCATCTGATATTAATATATGACACAACATGATTGTGCCTAGTCTGGCTGTCAAAGTTACTACTTTTTTGAAAAGGCATTTGGACCGAAGAGTAGATAATTGCGCACATAATTGCTGTTAGGTTTTGAGAGGTTATGAGAAGACAGACAGATGCAGTAGTATACAGGAAGAACAATGAGCAGGACTGGGGCAGGACTGTGAAAAGTGGCCAGATAATCAAGGTGGATTTTTTTGTGTGCATTTTTTGATCATGTCTTTATCAGATTGTAGCCCATTGTTGACAGTGCTGTCATCATCCTACTTAAAGTGCTTCTGCCCTTCGGTGATACAAAACAATAGCAAGACATCTGCCAAAAAGCCATTTGGAGACCCAGTCAACACTGAAACACATATCACTATGAAATATGCTTAAAGCTTGCAACAGGCAGAGTGAAGGCAAACAGAAATCAGACAGCAAGGAGTACAAAAAGGAGAATCAATACAGGATATGTAAAAACCTAAACCTGCCAAACATTCAAAGCTTACAACCTCTTGCACTGAAACAGATGTTTGCATTACATTTTGATAAATCTCTTGTTAATTTTTGTAGTATTGTAGGAACCAAATTCACAAACCACAGATAGCAGCAACTTTTGCTTTGCTGCAGGTTTTAGAAATGGGTACAAAACTACATGCTCTACTTTACTGGGGACGGCAGCTCACTTTTACATATTCCACAGGAACATCTCTTAACCACAGTTAGACTTTTATGGGTTCAACCACTGGCACACAGTGGTTGCTAAACAGCAATTTGATGGTTTGGATGAGCTGAAGCTTGAGACTAGTTGATGCATTATAACTCAAACATTCAGAAATGATGCATAGAGCATAATGAACTTGACTGGCTATAACCTGATGGCCACAAACCACTGAAATGTGAAGTGAACGGATTACCTCATTACAAAGGCACCTGTCCAGGTGTAAATTGTGATGTCTAGACGACTGGGTCAGAGCATCTCCAAATGGGAGGTCTTGTGGGGTGTTCCCAGTATGCAGTGGTTAGTACCTACCAAATAGGATCCAAGTAAAGATGATTGGTGGACAGGTGAGAAGGCCATGGGTGCCAAAAATCTGGGTGCACCTCTTTACATACCATCACTACTAACATACGTCCATGTATAAATTATGTTGATGTAATATAGCCACTAGAGAGCAGAGGCAAAAATTTGGGACAACAACAAATTGGCAATGGTAAAAGAGGTTTAATAATGTAGAAAGAGGGAAGAGCGAAGCCAGCCTGGGTAACATAACATTGTATAGGTGTTTCGATTTCCGCTGAGCATAACTGATCCATAGGGGTTATTGATTTATATAGGGAGCGAAGATCTGCATGGTTCAGAAGAGCTACTGTAGCTGAAAAAATTGTATTTCCATAACTATATTCTTATTCTGAAAATGATATGCAGTAAAGAAGAAGAGCCATCATTTAATCTATATATTGACTTTACCTCAGGATAATCATGATGTGTTAGTTTACAGTTCTGATATCCTCTGCATCATTTTGTTCACATCAGGATGACTGTTTCAGCCATAGAGAGCAAAATGAGATGCAGATAGCTGTGCTTGGGTTGGAATTGAAATGTAGTGGACTTTCCTTCTTCCCTAAATTCCACATAAACCCACATCCACTCTCTCACCCCCAACCACACACACACCACACACACACAATCATAAACATGCTCTTTTATAAGACTTAAACTTAAGTGTCCCCTAGGATATAAAAAGCTGAAAGCAGTCCACCTGCGTTTAATGTGCTGACCAGAGAGAGAGAGAAATAGAGAGATGATGTCTGAGTATGAAACACAAAATATCATAATGTGAACAGATGAGGCAGAAGAGGTCAGATGTGTCAAACTGGGTTCTTCCCAAGCCAACATGGCTGCTCATACAGTCAACAGTAATAAAGAACCACTGTGTTGACTGTGTTTAAGATTTTATTTACGTCAATAAGCATACAGACCTTTTCTATAACACTCACAACGTCTATACTATTGACCATGACTTTTGCTCTTTTAAGAAGGTAAACGCAACATGACCATTAAAGATATAACTAATTTCACTAAGTTGGTTAGCAAGCTGGCCAGCTTGTTATTAACAACACTCTTCCTACTTTTTGTGAAGGTATCCATGCTTTTCCCAAGTTTATAGCTTGATGAACCTCATTTAAGAGAGTGAAAAGGGAAAATCTTTACAGAGCTGTTGCCTGGAAGGATGGACATTGTCAAAAGACAAACAGCACATTAAAGATGCTAAAACCAAGGTTAACATGGTTAGCAAAAGTTCTCACAACAGACTAGGCCACTTGCTTCTCACCTGTTCTTGCTTTAGTATATGTGAGGAACAGGCTTGTATGACTGGCTGAAAGAGGACTGTGTTTATGTGCTTTTGTAAGCACAATGCTGTAGAAGGAGGTGGAGTTAAAACCAGGTCTGCTGAGGCTCAAGCACACACATATGCACACATGCATGCATGCACAAGCGCACACACACACATGAACACCTTGGAGAAAATTGGAGGTCAGGTTGGAGCCACTTTCCAAAGAGCTGACCTCTCATCACATCCCCACTCATGCTCATCAGCCACTGATAGCTGAGCCTACATCACCAGTAAGGTGTATGTGTGTGCATGTTGACATATATGAGAAAAAAACAAAGATAGTGAGAAGCAGAGAAGTAGAAAGAGAGAGAGAGAGAGAAATGCACAGAAGCATAACTAGAAGAGGCCTAGATCTACTTTCAGCATATGCTCTAGACTCATTAGGCCTGAGATCTAAATGATAAAAGACAGATAAGAGACACTAGACACAGAAAAATGAAAATTCAACACACACACACACAGACACACACAAACCAAAAACATCAGTTTCAGTTTACCTTTGCACTGGCTAGTTGTATCTTTATTTAGAACTACTGAAAAATTCAAGCAGCTTATTCTACTTTTCATTAGACTTTCAAGTTCTATGTCATTGTCTCAGTTTATTTCATCAGTACTAATAACTGTGATTTTTTAAAATTTATTTTCTTTTATAAGTATGTCTTTACAGGCATTTATAATTAGTTATTGCCCAATTAGTTATATTAGTTACTGCCCTTTATAATTAGTTATAATTAGTCTATTAATGGTAAATTGTTAGGTTATAAAAGGCTTTAAAAGCATTAATAAGCAGATATAACAAATATTAAGGTGACAGTGATGACTTTGGTGCAGATGGTGTTGTGCACTTGAATAGATGAGTGTTTTTATACTCAAAGAGCTTGAAAATTGTAGGGGCTGTGATTTAGGTGTGACCTGTGTAAAGACGGCTCAGCAGCCTGTCATTTGTATAGTACAACTGCCGATTAATGCTATTGCTAATGTATTTCTAACCTAATTTAAACAATTAATAAAGTAATTATGAACCCTTTATAAATGCTTTATAAGGGTAATCTTATTGAAACATGGAACAATTATTATAATTATAATAATTATAATATTGTTGTTTCCACTAGACATATAACGCTACTATAGGGTTGTATGCAAAGGTTTGGTTACTTCTGGTCAATATACACATTTTGTTGATGTTCTAAATGGCAGACAACATCCTCTACACACCATACCTATCCTCACAATTAAAAAATTACTGTTTATTTGTTAAATTCAGCATTTTAGAAACATTTTTCACACACACACACACACACACATATATAGGCCTGTTTTCTCCTTAGTGTGTTCATCTTTGTATAGTTTGTGAGGTGTTCTTTCATCCAGGTGGTGCCAATATATAAGTACCTCTATGTCTTAGTGTGTCTTTGTCTGAGCTTGTGTCATTTTTTGTTTTATTATTCGTCGTTTTATATTTGTTCCTTAGCCAGTGTTAGTTCTATGTTCCTCAGTCTTGTTATTTTCCTAGTGTTTGTGCGTCATTGTCATTTCATTGTTTTACATGATGTTTTGAGTTTTGAATTCTGACCCTGCTAGATTAAGCTTAGTAATCATTTTGGAGATGAGTAAGATTGTGTGATCTTGCAATGCCTGCTGTATTGTGGTGCAGGCCTAAAAAGCAGTTGTATGTTGATTCTCCAGATCATTATCACAGTTAAAAACCAAAGCAATATCAAAACCAATTGTCTGTTTATATCTGTAATCTTATCTGTTTAGAATGTATTGTCTGTTTGTTCTGAATAATGTATTCATATTCAGTTAATCCCTAGTCTCCGCTGAGAACACCTTCTATGCCTTTCCATTAAAAAGCTGCACTCTGAAGGAGATAAATCAAAGATGGAGATGGCCTCTCGCTGTTCAGGGCAAACATCACTCACATCAAGCCTCTTATTCAGCATCAGAAGTGGGTCACAGCCTGTTCCCTGCACTTCCCTAATGAGACAGCATGTAATTATTAATTGTCTTTTTAGAGCGAGACGTGTGCTTTCCAGAGGAGTCGCAGAGCTGCCCGCCAGCCATCGTTACAGCCATCCGATCAGAACTGTCCTGTTATTCTTCCTTCTCTCTTCATCCCTCTGTTTCACTCTTAACAATTCTCCTTTCCTTTCATTGTTGGGCGGACCATACAGGCTCAGGGAGTGGCCTAGGCGTTTCATCCTGTCTTTCTCCTGTCTTGCTTCAGGCCGTTTCGGAGAGGGTCGGAGAGAGAGATTCCTCACGAGGGGAGAATGAGAGAGAGTTTTGTAATTTGAGCTGACTACAGAAGCACTACTGCAGTGTTACTCCACTGAAGTCATGCACATTTAATGCCATGTTTAAATAACCTGCTCACTTCACTTTTGCCATAACATAATTAAAAGACAAATGCCTTTCTTTGCTAAACTGGCCGAAAAGGAAACACAAACACAACCGTAACACTACACCTGACTGTAATGCTATACTCATACAACATGTAACAATGTTCACCTTACATTACACTGTATTAGATGCAGATGTTTTAATCTACTGCCAGTGTCAATGTCAATGTTCATGTTTCAACTTTTCAGGACATAATATCTCTTCATCATTTATGCTGTAGTAGATTAACACAGGGTTTTCATTTGATCACTGGGGTTTGTAAATATAAAATGCTTTAAATGGTTACTTGCATTTGAATGACCCAAATTGCATCTGTCTTAGGCCTGAGGTTCCATATACACCAAAGCTAAGAGGCAGATGGCACTTTGTGTGTGTGTGTGTGTGTGGGGGGGGGGAGTGACGACAGACAGACAGACAGACAGACAGACAGAAAGACCGACAGAGAAAGGTAGACAAAAATATGGAATGATGGATAGATAGATGGATGGATGGATGGATAGATAGATAGACAGACATACAGACAGAAAGACAGACAGACAGACAGAGTGTCTGAGAGATAAGGTAGAGAAAAAGAGGAAAAAAGGGGAAAGTGTATGAGAGAGGTGCAGAACAAGATAGAGAGAAAAGAAAGTGTGTGTGAGAGAGAGAGAGGGGCAGAGATTGACTAAGTGAGAGAGATAGAGAAAGGGAGAGAGAGCTTACAGGATGAATACACACAGGGATGGGTTTGTACAGAGCTGGTGGATGGGTGAGGATGTTCACACTGTTCTGACATTCACACATACAGCAGTACAAGCATGTTGTCAGGGGGTGATGGGGGCGGGGATGGACAGATCGAGGATGAATGTGAGTGTGAGAGATAGAGTGAGAGGAACAGATATGGGTCTGAAATCTCAGCGCAGTCATTATTTAATGGACCACAGATGCTACCTTTTCTCAAATGACTCACACACACACACACACACCACACACATCCCTCCCCCACAAGCACTCACACAAATGCACGGATCATTCATCTGCCACCTACTGAATAAGAGGAAATAGGCTTATTTGGGTCACTAAAGTGCTCTTCATTTTGAATCCACTTGACCTTTAACAGAAATCAGCGTTAAAAATCTCACTATCAAATTTCCTCTTCGAAAAAACGAATGTGCATTGTTCCCTAAGAACTGCACACACTCACCAACTGGGGGGAACAATAGGTGTGACCTCATCATCACAGCGCAAAGCCTATTGAATGACAGGCTTTTTCCTTCTAACAATTTGTGTTGACAGATGAGGCAGAGACAGAATGGGGACGAGAGTTATTGGAGCTGGCACAAGCGGACACAGCTGTACGCCTGTCGATGCCCGCTGTGGTGGTCTCACGTGCACACAGCACACAGACCCACAACCTCACTCTCACTGGCACACCTGCAGCCAGTGGACCAATGAATTTTCACCATATCACACAAGACCAGACGTACACAGATACAGAATGAAGACAAATTCAGATACATGTTATGGGTGGGCTACATGGAAAAAAAACCATCCCAATACATTTGCAGGATTTTCAGAACTTATAATGGAAATTCACCAGTAAAAAAAAATGCCACATTTAAAATGGTATGAAAAATTATGTTTTGTTATGTGACTATGCACTAAGGTTATTATACACATCATTATTCATTATAAGCATCTATAACTGGTTAAGGGATAAGCATTTGAGTCAAATTAGATATATTAATATATTATAAATTATTCATTAAAAAAATACCCCCCCCAATCGACAGCTGGCTTGAACTTAACGTTGACAGACTCAGCTGGTGTAAAGTCTTTCAGATTAATGCTAAGCAATTGTTTATACCTCAGCTAACATTAACTAACCTAGTCCCATCTTAACTTTTTTACAACATACCTTAGCACTAATACCAAATATTGTGTGGTGTTTTGTTGTATGTACAAGGGCAGGGCAGGGGAGTGGGGCCAAGAAGTGCAAAAACCCAACAGATGAGGTAAAACATTGCATTGTGCTAAATCTATATGAGTATAAAATATGCTCAAGCTTCTTGTTCATCAGCACTGTTCTCCAGTGCATCATATGCATAATATCTGCTGTATAATGTGTTTCATTACTTCTTGTCCTGTGTGCAGTAGTCATTAAATGAAGCATGTTTGATGTGTATGCAGCTGCTCAGTGCTCCAGAAGTACTGACAATACCCAGGAGATATTCAGACAAGTAAAAAAAATCATCCAATTGCACATTGCTGGTGCACATGCACATAACTGTCACAGAGATGCTCTCATTCATCGATGACAAGGAATTTAAGACCCCTGCTGATTTTCGAGAAACAGGACCGAGCAGGACAGAACAGACTCCTACACATTCACACTCATACATGCAAACCATGCACTATTACATAATAATGCTCTTTTATCGGAAATCTAAGTCTGTCAGTATAGAAACGCAGCATCTGTAACTCTCAATAAGATAAAGTTTGCTTTTCGTTCCCCTCAAACGCCCTCTCAGCTTCACAGTGAAGAAAAAGAACTGGACTCGTTGCTGAGCTCTGTGCTAATGACCCACCAATGCCCCTTAATTTTAAATGCTTAGGCAGCTATGGTAACACAGGAGTCTTTCTGGAGACCACCCACGACTATGTCCTTTACTTACCTTACCTTACCTCTGGCCCTGCAAAGCACCAAACTTTACCCATAACACTCTCTCCCAGCCTAGTGCACACAAACCGAACTCTCATATCTCAGAAAGATTGAGTTTCCTCCACAAAAAAGGAAGGAAAATCAAAATCAAACAACCTAAATACAAATGCAACCTTTTGCTAAGATGGTGTAAAACTTCTTCACCCACTGCATTTTTGGATGACTGCTGTAAAAAAGATGATTGCATTGGAAATATTAAATATAAATATTTAGGGGGGTTTGTTTTTTCAGCTTTTGAATTTGTGAGACTGAAAATTTCAGATCTTAAATCATGGTCTCGGGACAGAGCAACTTAAGGCAAAATCAGTGGTCACCAACCCTTTTCCTTTCAGAGACTGGTTTAAATTTGTGGCATAAATACTGAGGGTGCAGTCACACTGAAGCCCTAGGACCTTTGTTGGACCGCCATGTAGATATTGCCTGAACACCATGACTCACAGAATGACGCAGCGCCTTAACAATGTACTTCATCAGTTTGCTTAAATCTGCATTACACTCAAACAGCCCTGACGTCTGTTTACCCTCTGATTCATAATGCATCTCATCCATGAAAACCACTTTCAGATGGATGCTTTACAATGTGCATATTGTGATATGTATTATTTATAACAGTAAAATCATAAACAGGCAATCTAAATAAACATTTCCGGAAGCTAATGTCTGGACAGATGTACATTTAGAGCTTCTCCTCGTTTGAAACATAACAATAGCAAGTAAACCAGCCAATAACATCACTCTGATCCACACAATCATTCTCTACATCAGCAAGGTTGGAGATCCATGAAGGTAAATTTTCATGAGGGTTGATAGCCACTACTGTAGCCCATAGTGAAATATATTTTAGCTCTGACTTATTGCTCTGCATTTTCTTTAAAACTGACCTCTTGAACTTTTAAGCTATTTCGCATCCTATTAGACAAACTCTCTTTTCATCCTCACCCCCCTCTGTCTGACTGCATATTAATGCCACTCATTAGGTCACAGAGGGTTCTGTGGGTTATATTATTCTCTGCCAGCTGGACTGGCATGTGCCAGGGGTCCGTCTCTTCCATGGACACTCTAATGATTACAGGATATCCTGCTGGGGAATGTATTTTGGTTGTGGGAAAATTAGCATTGTGGGAGGGTAATATAGCGAGGGTAGAAGTTATTAGCTGGGCCATTGCATCAGATGGGTGGTGAGACAGTAACGTTTGTCTTCAGACTGCAAACTCTGGCCGTGGCAGTTTTGTATCACAGCAAAAGAGATCAGAGGCTTTGAAACGGGAGCGAATCAATTTTAATTGCTTGTTTGAGAGACTGCGGCAGACCAAGGGAGATGGAGAGAGCAAAAAGGGAGGACGGAAAAAAGGGAGCAAGCGTGATGTTTATTTAATCAGAAGAGGTCCGAGATCCTGGCCAAAGGAACACCATAATTGACACGAGGCATGTGGTCAAACAAGGCTAGCTAGGAGACAACACCGAAAGGACAGGGGCCATATACAACTCCCACTGTTCTTACTGCTTTAAACACATTTGCTTGCAATCCCATCTCTCGTCACCCTTTGCTTTCCTCCTGTTATTTCATCCGCTCTCCATGCCCAGAGGGTACAGACGTCTCCAATTTCTCCATGACCCCTTTTCTGACCTTTCCCCTCCATTTTCCTTCATCCTTCAGAACTGACTCATCCATGCCCCGACCCCATCCTGCACTTTCAGCTTCGCTCTCAATCACTCTTTTTGTTCATCAAACACCAACCTTATGCTCTCTCCATCACTCCATCCATTTCTACTCTCCTGCCCTTTGCTCAAAAAAGAATAAAGATAACCGAAAAAACAACCTGTACTAATGCAGTCTCATCCTTTTAGTGTGTTAGGTGCGTGTCGGATACAATCTCAGATGTCAAGCACACAACAGCATGTTGCTACACACTAGAGAGATTTTTACAGTCCTTATGGTTCGCTGAGCTGATCATTGGCAGTTAACTCAAAGGTGTCAACTGATGAGATAGAGGAAGACACTGATTGCTGTCAATCCTGTTTCCAAGCATTTTGGATACAGATACGTTTGGTCAAGAGCCAAGAGCACAACCTTAATACTCCTGAGATGGAGGAGTTATAAGCTTTGTTGGCACAGACACTGCTGGAACACTCTGAGATAAATATCAACACTAAGATCCTGAGAAAGAAGAATTTCGCACGGCTGGAACACGTCTAGTGTTTTTTGCATGCATGATTGTAGACTTGTCTACATGGTATTAAAACCTTTAAAATACAAGCTTATTATTCAGTTATTCGTTTTAAAGGGAACCCTGACTGTTAAGATGTATATGTCTCATATTGTTGTATATATCTAGTAATGATCAACAATGATATATAAACCAAATAGAAATGTTTTTGCTTACTTAGAAAACCCCACAAAAACAAAATCCTTCTAGTAGTAGGTCACAATTGTATAAATATGATGACATCATATGGTTGAACTGAACTCAGACCCACAGAAAATTACAATTACAATTACAGCTAGAATGGTTGAATGACATATTTGATATCAATTTAATGTTTAGCTCACTGTTCTTTGCTTATTGGTGAAGAAAGAAATCAATCCTTTGATGCTGCATCAAAAATGATCGCTCTCTAGTAGAGGAATTTTATATCCTTATTCTATAATTATTTTGTTCTTTAAATTATATATTTTAATAGTACTGGATATGTACATCATTTTGGGCCATTAGGTCCCAACAGACAGGCCTCTCTTAAATACTTTTATAACAGTTATTACTGAATTACTGTTATTCAGTAATAACTGCTATAATGTCACTGTCAGATGATAACTGAATTCATTTTTTTAATGTGTGGGTACCTGAAAAGCTCACCAAAACAGAGCAAGTCATGGCAAACACTGCAGCTCAGTGGTCACACCACTCTTTTGGAGGCACATCGTGCAGAATTCTGCTAGACATGATCCCTACAATTAATTTCTTTGTAAGATCTGAGCTGTGAAGGAAGATAAATTGCCTAAAAGTGGATTGGTCAACTGGTGTAGCCCACACTGAAATGTCAGAAACAGCTTCATTAATCTAATGGTATATCTTGGTAAATAACAACTACATCAAGTCTTTTTTCCCAGATCCAGAAATCATTATAGGCCTGTTTCTCAGAAAAAAGTTACACCATAACTTTTGCATGGGCAGATTTATATGCTTTCCTTTAGGATCATCAGTTATATGTTTAGCCCCAAATCCATGTTTTGAGGCAGAGTTGCTCAGCTGTGAGAAGACAGTGAAAAACGTACTCAGCACAACACAGCTCAGCTGGAGAAAAAATCTATACTGCACAGAACACTGCAGCCACACTGTTGGTTGCCAGCCAATTTGCGGAGCCTTCCTGAAAATGAACCCGGCTCTCTCACAACATAATCATTCAGTTCTGGAAACTTCCTTCACAGTCCTAAAGAGGAAGACAATCTTTAGATGGGTTGTGGATTCAATCTTTAATTGGCCAGCTATACAGTGTAGTTGCTTCAACTACACTTCAACAACCTATGGGCAATTGTTGCTATGACATTTGAGAAGATCAGTTTTAATTTAAAAAATGTATCATTATGACCAAAATGAATTATTTAATCAATTAAAAGAAGAAAAACATTCTACAGTCTTACACATAATGTCACCAAAAGGGTTTTTTAGTGAAACCATGAAAGATCCATTTTTTTAATGAATGGAATTTTTGTAAAAGAGGTGTGTAAAGAGATTTAAAGAACATTCTCATCAATTAAAGGCTCTACACCATAAATCCAAACTAAGGACCATGTTGGATCCTTGATTTTTAAGTGTGTGCCTGAAAATCTGCTTTTCCTTCAGTCTAACAGAGATTTATCATAAACAGACAGCCAGCCCAATATCTGATGCATCACACATTTTGTTCAGCCTGTCCTCTCCTTGTCAGCTCTTTTTTCAAGCCTTGTTAAAAATGTCTGTGTGCTTTCTCTTTTCATTCTCTATGTTTCTCACTCGTTTCACTCCCTCGATGAGTATGGGCTGCTTTAGGCAAGAGCGCCGAGACCATCTGCTCTCCACAGTCTGTTAAGTTTCGAGCCTGTGCTGTATTTACTCCTCTTGCTGGGCAGGCTGCTCTTGAGTGTATTTCCCCGCCACTCTGCACTCCTCTTGTCTTCAGAATTTTCCCTCCTGCCTTGGTTAGTACAGTGTGACACTTGGCCTATCAGTGTGGCAGGTAGTGTAGGATGATGTGTGGTCCAAAACTAGAAGTGTCCTCGAGTTCATTCCTGGCAAGAATATGAATTTCTAATGGCTAGGACTGTCAGTATGATTTACTAGCATGACCAACACACACTGTGTTAATAAATAAAGATGAATAACAAAAAAAACTGGACTGTACATTAAAAAAACACAACTTGAACCAAATGAGAGCCAACATAGAATGTGTGGTTCTATTTCCTTTACTACCTGCTGGAAAGACAAATGGAACAATCATTATAGTGGACACTGTTAACTAACATTTACAGATACTTAAGCTTAGAATTTTTATGTGGATAAGGACATTAAATCTTAGTTTAAGAGTTGTGTTAAAATAAATATTAAACTGCATTTTTGTGGGCTTGCGCACCCCCACACATGTCGACAATTACACACAAATAGTAGAATAAAGCAAAGCTTATATTGATTGTAAAAAAAAAATTGTTCCATAGCTGCTAGAGAAAGTGTTGGTTTAGTGTTAGTTTCCTAACTAACCTATATCACCAATCAACACATCATCATAACATTCTAGCTTTAATTTCCAGCACTCATTGGTCATGTAAAAGTGCTTGGTGAGGTTATTTTTGTCTGAAAGGAGACATTTGCTAAGTTGTTGGCTTCAGCTGCAAGACAGAGAGAAATACCTGGAACCTACAATTCTGCAGCAAAGGCCAGTGGAAAAAGCACAGTTCTGGTTTTCTGTTGCCAAAGAAACTGGTTCTTAGTGCCCTATATCTTTCTCACAGTATGCCTCTTGCATGGGTATAATGTACTTTCCTCCTATTCTCTCTTTTAGAAAGCCCAGTAAAGTATTTATACTATGATGACTCATCTGTTTCAGAGATGACATGCAGTCACACTGATGACAAGAAAAGCTCAGTGTGTATATTCATCTGTTCACAGAGCTGGCTGAGGCAGCAGTGCAGAGTCCAACAATTCCTCAATGTTCAACTGGTACATTAATTAAGTGCAGTACAGTCTAATCAACTTTCTGAACAGTAAGGCTGAACAAATGTACACTTTAATTTGCACAAATGTTGTTCCAGATTGCCTGTCTTACTATTAACAGACCAAAGAATACAGGGGATGTTGGTCATATGCAAATTTCCCACTTGTGGGACTAATAAAGGTTCTCTTATCTTAAAGTAATGCCAAAATTCTAAATGTATACAATTGTCCCCTTACCCCAGATGTAAGCCATCAGCCAAGACATTTATAGTCCAATGTAATGGATAAATACAGCTGAAGTGGGTAAACATTAATATTAGCATACAGCTAACAGTTAGCATAGTGTAAACTGCATGCCTAAATTATACTGCACTGAGTTAAGTAATTGTTTTTTTTTAAATATTTTTATATATATATATATATTAAAAATAATAATAATAATATTAAAAAAAAGAGTTAAGTAATTTCAAACAAACATGTTTCTATGTGCTTTCTGACACTGTATTACTTATTTTTCAGTTAATAAATAACAGTAGGGTACACTTTGTCAGAGACCACGTAAGCAAATCTGTTTATGATTACTGTCACCGTTTGAGAAAAGTGTGTGATGTTTTAGGCTTGCAGTTTGTCATGTGCTAACTTGTAGCTATAAGCTTGGATTTTTTGTGCAAGACAGTCTTTTCTGTATCTATGTAACATATTGCACATTGCCTGTGCCTGTTCTGTTTTACTCTCTAGTTCTGCTTGCCTAGACTTGTGATTTCATTCTTGTTTTGTGCACTCCTCCCTAGCTCTGCCTTGTCATGCCCCTCACCTGATGTGTCTGTAACCCCTTCCTGTAATCATTTGTCTGAGCTGTTCCTTGTTCCATTCAACATATTTACATCCCCTAAGTTTTCCTTGTCCTTTGTTGTGCCTTGTGCATTGTTTATCTTTTCTTCCCAGTGATGCTGTCTAGTTTTTTCTGTCCCTTTGGACTTATTTAGGTTTCTTCCCCGTTTCTGGTTTGTCGTCCCATTTTGTTTTTAGTGCCCTAGTTTTTAGTTTCTCTCAGTTTCTAGTTTGGTTTCTAGGCTGATAAACACAACTTACATTTGCACCCAACCTCAAAGCCTTGTTTGTTACAACGTAAGTCAGTTCCTCTCAATCTGGCAGGACACACACATAGTAGAAAAGGACAGATTATATCCATCACCTATACTCCCACATTCCCCTCCCCCACTACAAAATTAGAGAATCAATCCACATGGACCATGTGACGAGGTTGTGTAATCTGAGCTCAGTGAATGTCACACTAGTGACATTCTCTAAATCTCTCTAAATCAAATTCACAAACATATCTGCTGTGTGTGTGTGTGTGTGTGTGTGTGTGTGTGTGTGTGTGTGTGTGTGTGTGTGTGTGTGTGTGTGTATACACACAC
>JBBPDA010000138.1:17262529-17275132 GCA_037974385.1 Arnoldichthys spilopterus | reverse complement strand
AGAGAGAGAGAGAGGGAGAGAGAGAGAGAGAGAGAGAGAGAGAGAGAGAGAGAGAGAGAGAGAGAGAGAGAGAGAAGAACAGAAAGCTGGCACGTGCTGGCGTTCAGGCATCGTGTGGAGCTGATAAATCCACGACCGCTTGACTCCTGCCAGCCGTATGCCTTTCAATTACCCAGCATGCCTGACTCCAAGATTAATTAGGGCCCTCTGTGTATCACAAACACTGGTGACAGTTTACACCCAAAAAAAAAAAAGCAACTGTAAGAACAAGCACGAAGGGATAGAATATGTACAGATAGCTACTGAGGAGGAGAAAAGCACGTAAGACAATGTGAGGAACAACTAGAAAGCACTAGAATCAAAGTGGAGCAAGACGGATTTTACTTTAAAAAGGTGAGAGAATGAGGACAGAAAGGAAAAGTGAAGGAGCAGGAGGAGCCGTCAATCAAAAGAGAGGATAAAGGAAGGCAGCGGAAATGACTGAATGTAAAGGAAACAAATAGAGAATGAAGAGCATGTGAGGAACATATGAAGAGCAAGGCTGGAGGTGTAGAAATGATCTGATTGAAGGATGATGCTGTGAACAACCCTGGGCACAAGGCTTCAGCAGCCATTTATATCTTAATGAGGACATAGCATGCTAAGCTCCACCACAGTGGGTTCTGCCTCATTTAGCCATGCTAAGCTAGACATTGTAGCTCACAAGTCTTATTTACTACCCTGAAACCTCAAACCATCACACACACACAAATGTAGTATTGGCATTGCTTTTTTTCTGTTGTACTTCTTTCACATCACTTCACACTAAATCTCCCAGTAACATTTGCTAATTTCATCAGCTTAATCTATCATGAATAACAACTAACTCATTCTTGTATAATTTCTCACCAACAGCTAATCAAAAAAGCTTTTTTGAATAAAGTCAAGATCTTTGCTCAGATATTCATTCCACTGCTGTCAGAGCAAACCTTCATAACTTTGAAATGATACTGGTAAGGTCAAATTAACAAAGGGGGCAAACAAATTACTCTGTGAGGCACAACTATCTTCACCTATTGAACCTCTGGTGACAGACATGTAAATTATGTATTAGGGTAAAAATCTAACCTGCTTAGCATTCATGGCACAAAATAGTCCATGCGGAAGAAGCCTAAACACACACATCCTTAGTTGTAAAAATGTAATAAGCAACATGACCAGGTAACTAAAGTGTATAGTTATCAAATCCTACCACCTTGCATCCTCCCTATACTTTGGCATTGCAAAAAGAAAACTCTCATGAAGGAAAAATCTAATAAACATATTCTTTACCATGACAATGATGGTAACTCAGATACATATCTTGCAAAATCATTATTTTCAAGTAGTAAAGATTACTGTTACACATCAACTAAAAATGAACCAAACCAATAATGATGCAGTAGGCTCATGTAGAGTAATAAGGATCAAAATGTCTGAACAGGCAATCCACATAATTCCTGGAAGTGCAGTTTGAAAGGAAGGTTGCCTTACAAAACAAAATTCAAAGCTAAGGTGGACAGTATTCCAGCTGAGAAGGCACTGCTCCCTCATTGGGTCTGCACAGATCACAATTTTCTGGCTGGACCAGCTCCCTGTCATTCTCAATCCCTTTCTGTTAGCTGATGTTTGAGTCTGCCTTGGGGGAATAAACACCTCTGCCATGCTAATCTGCTCCCCACTTCCTTCGTGGTGGATTCACTTGCCTGAAGGACCTGCACTCCTCCGTTCCTCAGCCTTCTGGATGAAAACCCCAGCATGCCCTTCCCTCAAAAACTCTTCTCTTTCTGATAATAAATAAATAAAATGGATATGTAATGATGGGTATGGTTTAACATTTAAAAATAAAGATGCCAAAGAGCATTCTTTGGAGAAATGCAACAAGAACCCACATTTAATTTTCTGAAAAACCTTTAAAAGGGCATGTCTTTAAAAAAACTATATGTGGAGGCTTTTTAAAAGGTGTGAAACACCTAAACACAGTTTTACACCACTTAAGTGTTTGACTTTGGAAAAAGCAATACTCTACTACTTATACACTTGTCTTTTGTAGAGTTGTGGTACTGACATTAATGTTTCATTCTATTGTATATTTATTGAACATATGAGTATAAAGTGCAGTATATTATGTTGTATTGTGCTGCTGGGTTTGGTGCACTGCCACTGACTGGGGGTCAAGCACTGCGGTGAGCTAGAGCAGTGAAAATCAATTCCCTCCTAAAGCTTGAATGAAAGCTGCCTCCTGCTCAATTTACTGCATAGCTTAAAAGGACTGTCCTGGGAAAAGCCTCCAATCCATTCATTGTGTGGCACGCATGAAGGAGCACCAAGACCAGGGCTTGATGAAAAGCCATGTTTCACTGGCAGCATGCCATCAATGAAGCAAAGCCGGTTTGAAATCTTCATTTTTTGTGGAAACCAGATTGTGATCGTGGCGGAGAAAGATGGCAGCGTCTTTCAACCAGTCACCAATCTGGAATTCAACTTCATCTTACAGAAATGGGAATTATGTGCCATGAGCAAGAGCTGATTTAAAAAGAGACCTACTTACATGTCATAGCTCTTGTTTTCCTTACTGTACAGCAGTGACGAAATGTGACTATTACGGCTTGGCCTTCAGCTTCAGCTTCACAACTTTTATCATATTTAGACAGTACTATTGTATTAAGTATGATCATCCCATAATAACACAAGGTGGAGGCAGAGAAACTGTCACAACTATGCCACATGCTGCAATAAAAGTGATCTGTTAAGGCTGTTGAAATGATACATCCTTAAAAAATATGAATGATCAATCATGTGCTAAAAGACAGAGGAGGGAGAACTCAAGCATGTGCTTTTTTCAAGAAATTAGTCTTCTATTGCAAATCAGAAATGTGATTTGTTGATTCCAGTGTCACCACCTCATTATGTTGGTGGTTAATTTGGAACTGTATGAATTCAATCCGGCACATGAAGGCCTAATCAAAGGGAGAGTTTGCCTAGCTATATACCACTGAAAAACAAAATTCTGATTGGATAATTTTTCTGAGGGCATTTGAAGCACTGAACCCTTTTGTTTCCAACTAAAACCCAATGATTGAAAAGAGTACTAGTGCAGAACTTGCCTTATTTAAATACAAACCCCATTTCCAGAAAAGTAGGGATATTTTCAAAAATGCAATAAAAGCAAAAAAAAAGTAATATTTAATTAATGCAAACCTTTATTTTACTGGCAATAGTAAAGAGAAAAGATTTTTTATAGTTTAACTGACCAACTTTTTGTATTTTGTAAATATACACAAATTAGAATTTGATGGCTGCAACACACTCAACAAAAGTTAGGGCAAGAGTTAAAATAAAACTTAAAAGTGCCCAGAATAGTAGTACTGATGTGCAGATTAGCAGACTAATTGGTAGCATGTGAGGTATCATGATGAAATCTTAGTCTTGGATGGGTTGAGGCTCACCCCTTTATGCCAAAATATATGAGAGAATTGTTAATCAGTTCAAAAGGAATATTATTATTTCAGGACTGCAGGGAATTTAGGTCTTTCAAAACTTACACAGCAGTACATTCAGAGAGTTCAGAGATGTGAAGTGTGAAGGGCAAGGTCAGAAACCATTGATCAATGTGCACAATCTTGTAACAGTTATGATACTGTGACAAATAGAGCCATCTGGGTTAAGAAGTACTTTGGAAAATTATTGTCACTTAACACAGTCTGCTACTGCATCAAGAAATAAAGCTTGAAACGTTATTACACAAGATGGATTCAATACAATACAATTAAATACATATACTCTATGCAGAAATGCTGGCAAGTGTCTCCGGGCCTCACGACTCCACATTTCAGCATTTCAGCTTGATTTTGGACAAATCGGGTGTTGAGTTCACAGTGCCAAAGATGAAAATGACCATCCAGATTGTTATCAGAGAATAGTACAAAAGCAAGCATTTGTGATGGTATGTGGGTGGATCAGTGCCCGCGATCTGGGTGAGTTGTATATATGTGAAGGTACCATAACTCTGAGGTGTATATTAGGATTTTAGAGAGACATATGTTGCAATCAAAGTGAAATCTCATCCTGGGGTGTCTATGCTTATATCAGCAAGACAATGCCAAGGTGCAATTAAAAGGCAATGTAACATAAAGGTAAACATGCCTCTGTCCAAACTTTTGTTGAGTGTTGCAGACATTCAATTCTAAATTTGTGTACTTTTACAAAATACAGTGGTGTTGGTTAGTAAAACTATTGAAAATCTTTTTGGTTAAAGGTTCATGCGAAATAACATATCATGTATTTTTGTTTTCATTGTTTTTTTTTAAATATTACAGATTTTCTGGAAATGGGCCTTGTACATCCCTGAATGATAAAGTAAAAATGACAAAAATTACTTTTTATTTCAAAAAAGGCCTAATTTCCCTATATTGTACTCACACTTTATCTCAGGCGATGTTTTTCACCCATCTCTCTATCCTATATTGATCAATCTTTATTTTCTCTTCTTCCCTTCTTTCTTGCTTTGCCCCAATGAGAAGTGCCTCTAATTGTCTCTGCTTGACATATTTCACCAATTACCCTAGGCCAGCTTTCTTTTGAGGGAAATGTGTTAAACCCAATGTGTTTAATGAGATAAGAACAATTAGTCATGGATGCCCAGAGATACATAAATTATGGTCTTATCGAGTGTGTGGCTGTGTGTATAAGTGTGTGTACAGGCATGTGAAAAAATAAGTACATCCCATGGGAACAGTTCAGTTTTTCAACATATTTCAACAAGCAAACATTTCATCCTCTTTGATATAGTTACAACAGATAAAGGTGATAATGCTACAACAAATAAAATTTATTTTGTAGTAATTTGTATTACTCAATCCCTGATGCTGCCCCCCAACACACATGCACAAAAAGATTAGTCACATTGAAAAATAAGTATATTTAACACACCGACAAGACCATAAAATTAGTCTCATCAATCAGAACCTCCAGCAGGTAATCTTACGTAAACCAGACATTTAGGGTCTGGTGTTTTGTTGTTAAAACTTTTTGTTATTAATGTCTGTGCTATTAAAGTGGGTGTGTCATCATGCTAATTCCAAGAACTAAAGGGGCAATCAGATAGAAGGTTAATGTTTCTGTAAGGAAACGGGTAAGAATTCCTCTGGTTGAGGGGGGATTGGCGCCACCCAGCGGTCGGCGCGGTCTCCGTCCCGCGAACACTGACTGACCCAACTATTTCCAGGTGTGGCTAGTTAGCCCCCTGATCACCTAGGAATATAGGCAGGGCCGGAATACGGGTAGGCATGGAGGATACTAGTTGTATGCTGTGTTAATAGGCAACGATTGAAGGACAAGTACTGAATGCGCAGCACTAGTTAGGTGCAGCTTAGGAAGCGCTTAGTTAAGCGTCCCTCGTAGCTTTCTCCTCCTGAGCGCCGGAGCGCTGGTTCCTCTGTTGCTGGCTTGCAAATAAAGACTCTTTGTTAACCGCATTGGTTTCCAGACCTCCATTCGTGACAGTTTCCTATGTGACTAGCAAGAGATTTAAAATTATCTCAAAATTATTTTAAATAAATCATTCAACTGTAAGGATAGTCATCTACAAATGGTGTAGATTTAAAACAACTGCTATTTTATATGGACCCCATACTTCGGCACAGAGAAGACTTTTTTGACGAAAAAAGAATCCAAACTTTTGCCACTCTTGCAGGTGTTGTTGTGAATGTGCATATGTCTACAATCAGAAAGAAATTGGATTATTTTGACCTGCATGAGGGGTATGTCATGAAAAAACATTGCGCTCCAGAAAGAATATTAGAGCAAGAATACAGTTTCCCAGACAAAGAGCAGGCCTTCTGGAATAATGTAGACAGAAAAGACCAAAGACAGTTTTTCAAGAGAAGAACTCCATGCTATGAAGCATGGTGGTGAAAATGTTATGGTTTGAGGTTGCTTTGCTGCCTCAGGGACTGTCACTGATTCAGCTATGAATTCTGCATCATATCAAAGAGTGCTTAAGGATAATATGAGTCCATGTGTCCAAAAGGTGAAGTTGAACTAGAGATTAACCTTTTAACAGAGTAATAATCATATGCAAACTTGTCAATACACCAGGGAATGGCTAAAAAAAAGAAAGTGGATTTTTGAAGCCCATTGATATATTGTATGGGATTTGAAAATGGCAGAACATACAAGAAAACCTTCAAACATCTTGAACTGAAAGAATTCTGCATAAAAGAGTGGTTAAATATTTCAGCAAGTCGATGTCAGAGAACTTTGGACAATTATGCAAAATGCCTTCAAGAAGTTATTTCTGCCAAAGTGGGCAATACTAGTCATTGTGGCCAAGTGTGTACTTAGTCCTAAGAAGAATATTATATAATTTGACATTTGGTTTGATTAAATAAATTTAATTTTTTTCTTGTATTTTTTTTTCACATAAATCACCTTAATTTCCCGAAGGAACCTTCCCAAGGGATTAATACAGTTTTAATCTATCTATCTATCTACCTTCTGTATCAGCATTTCCATGGGGTGTACTTAATTTTTGAACACAACTGGATTTGTAAATGTTTTTATTCCTACCACCACCCTGCAACAATGAATGTGTGTGTTTGTGTCTTTGGGAACTTAACTGCTGTGCCTCAGTTTTATGCTTGGGTGTTCACCTTAATATCAGCACCTTGCACAATGTTCATCAAATACAGTGTGATGCCACAGCATGCATGTTCAGATGTTTGTCTTTTAATATTCATGTTCCCTGAGAACTCCAGGCACTAAACACCTACAAAAATTCTCAATAGGAGGATTTGGCTTTTTGTTACTACATGGATCCATCATCGGGTATCATGTGATTCTGATGCTATGTGCCAAAAAGACATGTCATTAAAAATGAATCATAAAATGCTGCCATTTTCTGAAACTCTTTTTGTGAAAGGTGCCACAGGATGAGCAACTGTCAGTCATTCTAAGGGTGTGGAACAGAGTATTGCCTTCAGGAGCTGTGGAAATGCTAGCTAGGAAGAAAATTCATTGAATGCAGTGACATCTCTGCCTATTGCACTGAACTGGGACCAGCTGGGATAAGCTAACAGCACACAAAGAACACCTGAAAGATCTTTTCTCAAAGTCCCTGGAGAAAATATTTTGAGTGCATAAACAGATGTGGACCATTTGCAGCTACGTTACTTTCCAGAATGAAAGACAACTTGAACTGATAGGTTAGTAATTCAATTGAATGGGGCATTAACTATCTGCATTAAAGTAAAACTGTCTCAATTATTCTCAATACGATCTTCTAGAAAAACACACACCATAATAACATAATGAGCACAAACCACACTATCCCTGCTCATTATCTTCTTCCTAAGGCGTATTGATATTCCTACACTTGCTACTTTGTGAGTTAGTGTTATTTGATCGAGTGCCTCAGATGTACAAAATTAATTTTATATTTTACATAAATCTTCCTAGTGTTGCAGCCTTGATGTCAGATAAACAGAACAAGCTGGAAAGAATTTTGGCATGCAAAATTTTGGCACTCATGGTCAAAATTTATTTTAAGAAGTGAAAGTGATCTCCAGGAGGCAAATTTGTTTTTTTAAAGATGACATATTCTTTAGAATGTTATTTTTGTTGCTCAGGATACTCATTTTTGGGACAAGTTTTAAAGAGTCTTAATATGTACAATGGTGACGACGAACTAACCATAGCCCTAAAAATCTAATTAAGGTTTCAGACCTTGGTAAAAGTTGTCAAAAAGCTCAAATCTCTTGGGGTTCCCAAACTAGGATGCCAATGTGTGTTTGTGTGTGATATAATTGTATATGTTTGACAGACTAAATTTGAGAGCATGTTGTCATTAAAGCAAAAGAATAACACAACAGAATTCATGGAAGTACTTCAATGATTCTACTTTTCACTAGTAAAAACCTTTGCATTAAATTATAGATACTCTGTATCAAAGTCAAAAATGCACAGTAATAATAATGAGATTAAAGCTTAATATGCATTTGTTTTCTTTTTTAAAGGGTAAGCATGGTGCTAATTAGTGGCTTTACTTACTCTTTCACTTCATTCAGATAACTCCATGTGTGTGTTGTGCACATTGCCCTAACATCAACTAAAAAACCTCACAGCACAGTAGACATCTTTCAAGTGCAGCACAAATATGGTCAGATATTTGAATAATCTCACTAACAGGCTTAACAAATAGAGTTGATGAGATTATACATAATATTATTATAACTCAAAATGTATGACTCATGATGGAAATTATGAGTTTGTGTATATGCACTGAAAATGTGAATAATAATAATAATAATAATAATAATTACAGGTTGTTTTAAATATCTAAAACTGAGCTCTTCTCCTTCCCAATAAAACACTCGTGGAATGCAGTCGAATCTTGAAACAGTATTTTCTCAATTTTACAGTTTTCAGAGGTGGACGACTCAAATTCAAAGTCCACTCAAAATGTCATGACTTAGTTTCTGTTTGAGAGGTCTCCAACCTTTCCAGGACCTGCAGATACCTTCTGTTCAACATCAGGAGGATTTGCCCCTTTTTCACCACCAATGCTACTCAGTTGCTTGTCCAGTCTCTAAATATCTCCAAGCTGGACTACTGCAACTCTCTTTTAGCTGGACTTCCACTAAAAGCAACTAGACCACTTCAGCTCATCCAGAACAAAGCTGCGAGACTCGTCTACAACATCCCAAAATTCTCTCACACCACACCTCTCCTTCAGAACCTGCACTGGCTCCCTGTGGCTGCTCGCATCAGGTTTAAAACACTGACACTTGCTTTCAAAGCCAAGACTGGAGCTGTACCTCCTTACCTATCAGCTATGATCAAGCAACGTGTCCCTACCCATCATCTCCGAGCATCAACCACTGCTTGCCTTGAGCCTCCAATGTTCAGAAGAAGAGGAAGATCATCAAGTCTCTTTTCAGTCCTGCCTGCCCAGTGGTGGAATGAATTTCCTCTTGCCATTAGAACTGCGTCCCTCACTGTCTTCAAGCGACGACTCAAAACGCACCTCTTCAAGGAGTATCGTAAAAACTAATTAGTCACATATTTAACTGTTGTTACTGTCTATAATTTATTCTGTACTCTTATATACTTTGTCTATTGGGTTTACAAGTTTGGCAAGGTTTGTTATGGTGTGCAACTTAGCTAGTAGTATCTAAGTAGAATGACAGCTGTTGATGGGTTTAGCCCTACAGACAGAAGAACAGACATGGACTACAAAGCACTGTCGTCCGTCGCTCTGGATAAGAGCGTCTGCTAAATGCTGTAAATGTAAATGTAAATGTCTTAAACATTCAAAACGACATATTTTAATGCTTCATTGTTCAAAGAAACAAATCAAAAAGCCCAGAAAGTTAAATATATTACCATGTGAAAGGTTTTTGCAAGTCACTACATAAATGAAGCAGTTATTCCACAAAAGTCACTAGAACACTTATCATTCAGATGCTTTGCAGCACTGTGCTATGATCCAGCCTGATACCCTTCTAGAGACAGTTTATAAGGGAAATGTTGTTGGCTGTGAAATTGCTGTGTGGACAGGAGCTAATGAAAGTGAGCTGAATTTATTTGTGTGTGTGTGCGAGCGAGAGATTGTGTGTGTGTGTGTGTGTGAGAGAGAGAGAGAGAGAGAGAGAGAGAGAGAGAGAGAACATCTGAGTGCTAGGGCCTCCTGGGGTAGACAGGACTTTGCAGTAATAAAGGTAGACTAACAGTGGAGACCCTCACTCTCTCTTTCTCCCTCCCCCAGATAAACTCAATGATGCCTCCAGTTCAACGGAACAACAGAGGCACTGAGCCTGATGAAAGCCCTCACACATTCAAACACACACACATACACACATACAACGCAACACTGATAGCACACACATTCAATCTCTGCTCATATCTGATCTCAGCTCTGATGGATAAAAGTACAAAGCATTTGGTGTAGCTATGTTGGTAACACCACTGTCCACCACACAGGAGACATGGGTATAGTTCCCAGCCTGTTAAAGGACACCTCAATTTCCTCAGTCGGATTCCTTCCCACTAGCAGGTTCCACCCACTAGCTAGAATTCCCCATCACACAATGACACAGCCAAGCAGAAAAGATTTATCAATGTTTGTGTCTGCAAGTGAAAAATGGCACATCTTTGGGCTGTCATATTATCAGATTTTTCTCTACCCAATTATTATTGCTAAGGGAATTCACAAAGGTATAAAATATTATTACGATATTTATGTATATGTGTGATAAAGATTTTAAGTACTTTATACAGTACAATGGCAATACCACCACCTACAGTTGGAGTGTGAACCACATAGTTACTGACGCAGGATTATTTACAATATTATCCTATGTGTATTAATAACAATATCAATATTTATTTTATATGTTGGTGTTGCAACATCCAAGCACAAATAAGGTTAATATTAATGACTTTGGAGATAGGCCAGAACACACTGCTTCATCTTGTACATGACACCCACACACACACAGGTATGTATTGCTATATTTGTGAAGAAATTCTACTATCTATTATATTGCATTTTAGTAATACTACACCAGCGCCAAACCTAATCCTAACCTTAACCTCAGTAAACAAAAGATAAGCTTCCTGCTCTTTTAGCTTTTCCTAAAAAAAGTTGAATTTGTGGCAAAAACAGCAGATTCATTGGGAGGACTAGCAAAATGTCTCCACTTGTACAGATTTTCCTGTATTTCTGTCATTATGAGTACATTTGGTCCCCATAAAGACTTAAATACACATGTACACACACACACACACACACACACACACACACACACACACACACGAGACATTATATACTCAAACATACTTTTTTTCCTGTTCACATTCTCCTCTCTCTTTTTCCTTTTCTCCCTACCTCTCCACCTTACTAAAATAGGCCACATCAATTTTTCACATGCCATCTTCCCTGCTTTCATAATGGAGCCGGCCAGAGTTAGGGCCATGTCAGAACCTGCCTTTTAAATAACTCACACTCGGCCTTGTCTCATAGTGCAAGCTTTGTCAGATATTACCCGGAAAACCACCTCATGCGGGGAGATTCACTGCGCTTTGTCAGAGGAATAAACGTTATGGTCGTGACTGGATGCGGGACCCCAGGGGGCCACTCTGTGGGAGGGGGTAGTTTCCCAGGTAAAGGTGAATGGGATGCCATAGTGGCTTGTGTTCTGTGTGGCTTAAATGCGGACCATGGCCTCTCGCTCCCTCCTCTTGCACACACAGTCTGCTACAGGCCCTGCAGTAATGACATGGAGATTAAAGAGCAGAGTGCTTTCTCCACACACAAATAGATAATGCATGCTTCTGGCCGGGTATTACCAATGCTGCAGTAGCAGCAGCCGGCCTTATTATATTTATCTAAATTCCCACCCTGCTTTGCTCTGACACAACAAATGATACCCTCAGCAGACTCGGCCGTTCAACAATAAAGCAAAATTATATCATGCGCGTGTGTCCTTATGTACACCATCCTGCTGCTTTCAAATGCAGATGTGTGCAAGTATCCCTAATACTTTAAAGGTTTCTTATGTATAAAATGTTCTCTTGTTACTACTTCAAAAGATTCTTCAATTTAAGCTAAAAGGCTTTCTGGAAGCTCTGTGTAACTTGAATACATAATCAATGACTATGTCATTACTTCAATCAATAAGGGCTCATTTTTCAGCCCAAACTGCACAACTTTTTAGTGCAGATTTCTCCATAGACTTAATACAGATGAACAGCTGCTGTAAATAGAAAATAAGTGAACTTAGAAAATGAAATAGGTAAAAATCACTTCTGAAGAGCAGCAGTTTTGCTCTTCAGCTTGTTAGCATTCCAAGCGCTAACATGTGCAGCAATTAAAGTGTAAAAGGTAGCTGAGAACGGAGAATACGTCCCTCCACTCCATAAACCATACCTACACTAATGAGATCTACTTCCTAATAGCTTTTCAATGAGATGCCTAGGTCTGCTACACACACACACACACACACACACAATGCTCACATACTCATTGAAGGGCCAGTGTACTCATTTTGTTAAATACATAAAAAAGGACACAAGATGCAGGCAATTAACTTCAGGACAATGGGAACAGTTTGTTTTCTTTTGACATGGCATTAGACAGTGAAGAGAGGAGAGAAAACAAACCAAGTGAAGAGTTCATATCATTTTTCAGGATTAATTAAACAATCTCACAAAAAGAGCAATCATTTAGCCATAGGCATTCAAACATTATGTAGGTCTGTGGTTGGACATTCTTTAATTCTGCTCCCAGCCATCCCTCTCTAGATGTAAATGAGATCAAGCCATTTGGCTAATGGTGTTAAGAGAGTCACCACTGGTATTTACGATGTGGCACCCTTTGAAATGCAATATCCTCCTTCTCTCATAGGTAAAGGGGGGTGACGAAAGCAGGCGTCGAACCCTCAATGCAAAGTCACATATCACCACTGGTCATTCTGATTGGCTCCACAGCAGGATGTTGCCACACCTGTGCCCCTGCTGTGGAGATTGGTTATTGGCTGGTACAACTGTTTGATGTTCAGAGAACATAGGGATTGGCCAGTTTGA
>JBBPDA010000138.1:17243857-17261414 GCA_037974385.1 Arnoldichthys spilopterus | reverse complement strand
GACGCTCTGGGTGACCATAATCTAAACACATATTAATGTCCTGACCAGCCTCTGAGTTTTATATCACAGTATAATTCCATGCTGGGGTACAGGCTTGAATCCCTAAGGTTCAGTTATGGAAGTCCTATAAATAGGATATATAGTTTGTTAAATACAAACTTTCATTTGAATCTCAGTCCAACACATACTAAACGAACTGGATATCTTAATGCAGGTAATAACGGAGTATTGGAGTCAGATTAAGATGGTCGCGAACAAACACGTAAGCTGGGGGGAAAAAGGTTGTTCAGAAAAACCCTACAGTTATTGGTGACCCCGACGTGATTGAAACAAACCCCTACAGTTATTGGTGCCGAAACCCGGGAAGGGAGCTAAAACCTTATAGTTTTTGGTGCCTAAAACCTGGGAAACCTTACCCGGGAGCCAAAAATCTTACAGTTTTGGTGCCGAAAGATAACCAAAACATCTTACAGTTTTTGGTGAAACCTGGGATGAACAAATTCTGATACAGGGCCATCACCTGGTATTTCTGATACAGTTCATGGTGACCGCCATGACCAAGAATCTTAACTGGTACAGCTTATGTTAATCCCTAATTTGATAAATTGTAACTGAATAGGCCTAGTTGTAACTGGCTGTTACTGAGCAGAGCAGAGCTGAGTGACTGGAGCAGCAGGACAGTTCCTTCCCAAAGCTGATTGTGTGTTACTTTCAAGATAAGCTGGTTCTTTACTCATTTCTAACAGACAGTGTAGATGCATGACATATAGACACTTTTTGTGTAGAACCGGTCGGTATACTCATAAGAATGTGCCGTGTCACGTTTGTTTAATTAGCACACAACACACAACCTTCAGCATTCAGTCATCACAGGTTTTGTCTGTTATAAATTATTTAAGATTTGAGATAATTTGCTTAGACAGACATCAATGACTCAAATGTATATATACAAATTCCATTTAGGGCAGTGGTGGTGTAATGTTTAGTGAGTTGCCCCTGTGACATGCTGCCAGTTCAAATAGATCGGTACAAGTACCCAAGGTACCAAGTAACAAAATGTAAGCAAGGTACAGTCCCCAAGCACTACTCCCTGGGTGCTGCCCATATCAGCTGCCAACATCAGCAGCCTACGTCAGCTGCTCTGACACGAATGGATTAAATGTAGGGGTTACAATTTTTTGTGATGCACTCTGTGCTGTGGTGTGTTTACAATGACAAAGAATTGCATAAAAACAAAAGTCTGTGATACATTAACTCTAAGTTCTTTCAGTTTACTGACCAATTTAATTGTATTTTGTAATAATACATGTATTATATGTGGTTGCAACACACTTAACAAAAATTGGGTTTAGAGGCATGTTTACCACTGTGTTACATCACCCTTACTTTTAATAATACATTTTAATAATTTTGGAACTAAGGATGCTAATTGTTTTGCATTTGGAAATTGTGTCCATTCTTTCTTAATAAAGGACTTAAGCTGCTCAATACTGCGTGATCGTCATTGTCTCTCCTTTTCATGCTGGGCCATATACTTTTAATAGAAGATAGATCTGAACAGTTGGCAGGCCAGTCAAACACATGCACTCTGTGTCTATGTAGCCCAAACAGAATGTGGTCTGGCATTGTCCTGTTGAAATAAGCATGGACGTCCCAGAAGAGACTTTGCTTCAATGGCAACATATGTCTCTTTAAAACTCTTATATACAAATGACGTTATATTTGTGTCAAATGTCATGCGTGTGAAAAAACCTGCTCATCAGTGAAATATATTAGTTCATATTCGCAGACATTACTTATTCAACAACCAAGAGTAATATAGAGAACTGCGAGCAAAAACAAACACATGGAAGAGGCAAATTTCAGCAGCTGCGTGTACAGACCTAAGCAGTAAGCAACAATTCAAGCAACGCATATAAGAAACCTTTTGCTTGGACACCATTTCTGAGCCCATGCACTCTCTCCATTAAACTCAGCTTGTGCAAGGCAAAATTTTGATTCTGAGTTTTCACAGTTTGGGGGCAGGAACCAAGAGAGGCACTGGTCCTCTCGTTGTTGGTCACTTTATAACATGGCCAAACCTCCACAGCAGAGCCATGTACAGACAGAGAGTCATGTCAACAGAGGTTTAGAACACTTTAGAACAATTGCTCCAGGAAGTTAGAACTGTGATTTTTGAAAGTGAAGTGAATAAAACTGATGATCTTTTTACAATGACACCTGTCAAGGGTTATGGTTTAAGCCTATAATCTTCTATAATATTCTTTTGAAATGAAAAGATAGGCCAACAAAGGGAACAGGTTCCCCACTTGATTGAATCCTTTAGTGGTTTTTGTGCTGAAAGAAATTATAAAAAGGGTTAAGACACACCTGTAATAATTTTTGACACATATATTTTTAATAGAGAATCCAACTTAAATTATATAACTTCATTAGTTGTGATAATCAACAGTTCTACAGCAGATTAGTAAAATGTACTAACACCATTATCTATATATTACAGTAATAGAATACATGTTCGGTAAAATGACTTTTACTATAATACAGTAGTATACAATACTTTTAATATTTTGTGGAACTCCCCAATTAGCTGAGTAGCCCAAATACAATCAACCCATAAATTTTTTATTTACTGATAGTCACACTAAATACATACGATTAGCCATTTATGTCAATAACAGTTCTATTCCTCATTATTTGTGTAATGTTAGTTCATACTACTAAAATGGATATTCTCACTTCACCAGCACCTAGCACTCAATCACACACCCCAGTGTTACTGTATATTTATACCCCACAGGATATAAAAAGGGTGGGAACACACAAAAATACAATAATACAACATAGTACAGTATTTTACTGCTCTGAATGTTAGCAGCCACCCAGTGCATTAAAGCAGCATCAGTAAGAATGGCTGTTTGACATGTAATAAGATAATGTCAGGATTTGACTAACAGTAGCTGGTTAGAGCTTGTCTCTCTCCTGTGAAGGAATTTGGAGCTGAAAGATGAGCTACACAACCAAACTGATATGTGTTTGATTATTTATCTGTGAATCACACTAGTAAAGACATATCACAGTATAAATGTGAATATTGTCCCTATGAAAAAAATTAATTAACACTAGAACCCGTAACCTGGCCTGAGTCAGCCAAATAAGGAGCTACCCAGCTCACTTACTGAAGACAGCTTTACGTTAGCATTAGCAGTTTTCTACAGCTAGCTTACTGTTTAATTTAATTTATTTAATAAATACATGTAATTTGATAGTAACGGTTCAGATTAACATCCCTTCACCTAATGAGCTCTTCTTCCTTTCCTCTTCTTTTACCACAGTGTGGGGCTTCCATCCATGGAGTCTGTGGAGGTGTAGTCATGTTGAAAAGTGACCAGTCATGAGAGGGCTTGTACTTCCCTTGCTTCCTGCCTCCAAACTGTCCAAACTCAAAGAGATTCATGTGAGCAGAGTTCAAAGGAGAAAGCGTGTGGGCTCTGGAGTGGTATCCAAGCAGAAAGTGTTTTGTGCGGGGAGTTGTTGCTTAAATTGGCCTCTCCCATATGTTTTTTGCTGGCTCACAGTTTTCTAAATTATTCTCAGTGGTTGAATTTGTGTGTGAGAGCTGACACTATGTGAGTGGTGGTTAAAGTCTGCACATGAGAAATATCTTAATTCACTTATGAGCTGATTTTTTTTTCACATCTTTTGGCACAAATACAACGCCATACGTCTCAGAGTCAGTGGTACCTTCACATACATGCTGTGGGCACTGGTGCTATAAAACTGATGATCTTTTTACAATGACACCTGTCAGGGGTTATGATATTGAGCCCATAATGTTCTATAATATTCCTTTAAAATGAAGAGATAGGCCAACAAAGGGTACAGGTTTCCCAATCTCTCAGAGAGAACAAAAAAAAGAGATTGACTCAAGTAAGCCAGTTCAATCTTACTGTCATTAAAGATTACAACAAAAACCTGTGAAATAAACATATGCTTAAATTGGCCTCTCTCATGTGTTTGTTGCTGGCTCACAGTTCTCTGTATTATTCTCAGTTGTTGAATTTGTGTGTGAGAGCTGACACTATGTGAGTGGTGGTTAAAGTCTGCACATGAGAAATATCTTAATTCACTTTTGAGCTCTTTTTTTTTACAACTTTTGAAATACAACGTTGTACGTCTCAGAGTCAGTGGTACATACATGCTGTGGGCACTGGTGCTCCCCATACCATAACAGATGCTGGCTTTTGCACCTTTTGCTCATAACAATCTAGATAGTTGTTTTTGTCTTTAGCACAGAGAACTCAACACCCATTTATTTTCTTAAAATGTGAATTCATTTGACCACAACACATGGTTTCATGGTCCTTCAGTTTATCTAAAATGAGTTTGGGCCCAGAGAACTCACCAGCATTTCTGCGTAGAATTGATGTATGGATTCCTATATGTGTGGCACAGTTTTAAGTTGCATTTCTGAAAGCAGAGGCAGACTGTGTTGAGTGACAATGATTCCCCAAAGTGTTTCCGAGCCCAGGTGGCTATATTTGTCACAGTAGCTTAATGCCTTCTTAAGCAGTACCACCCGAGGGCTCAAAGATCACACACTTTCAACAGTGGTTTCTGATGTTACCCCCTGAATTCTCGGAATCTTTTCACAATATTGAGTACTTTAGATGATTGTTAATGGACTAGTCTTCACTCTCCACATGCATCAGTGAGCCTTGGGGGCCCATGACCCTGTCACCAATTCATTAATTATCCTTCCTTGGATCACTTTTGCTAGGTACTTACTATTACATACCTGAAACACTGAAGATAATGTGACTCGGAGTTGTCTAGCAGTCACAATAAGGCCCAAGTGGCTCAGATCTTTACACTTCATTATTATATTATTGTCACTTTACCATAACACGGTCAGTAAACACTGGATCATGCATTTTGCCAGATCAATAAGTAAAAGTATTAAGGTATAAAAAGAGTTGAAATAAACAAATGTGATCCAGGATAAAAATTTGACAAGTATGTTAACATTTAGGATAAGCAGTTAATGGTTAATTTTTGAGGGTACTTCCTGGGTACTTTATGAATACACAAATGCTACAGTTCAGTGATAAGCAAGAATTGGTATGAAGTTTGCTATTCAGCATGAAGATTGTGTGAGTTCAGAACATTGCCTCCAGTATTTCTCTATTCCTTCACATTCCATCAAAAACACTTTTTTGGTCTATGTGTTTTTGGTCTCTAAGATAAACCAAGCACAGAAAGGCAAAACAGAGAGGCACTGGGAAAAATGCTGCATTTCACACAGGAAATAAACTCCTACATTTTTAAAGAAGTCACTGCTGAGCAAAGTGCAAACAATAGTAGGTTTCACTGAATATTTCTCTTTCAACATAGAAAATTAATTTGGCTCAGAGTTTGGCAACCATACAGCATTAGTAATTAACAGGACACCCCCCACACACCACCACCACCCCCCCCACACACACACACACACACATGCACACTAACCCAAATGTCTATAATGACCAATTTGTTCCAGTGAGGAGCTGGAAGACCACATACTTGTCATTATGGTCTGGGGCGCCAACATTATGAGGCTTGCTTAATGACCTACAATATATATCTTGTACAAATAGAGCCTTAGGGTATATCATGTTATAAAAAATTACTATTGAGGATGAAATATAGGTTTCTGATTGAGCTTAGAGTTGAAGATGGAGCAAAGATAAAGTACAGCGTTTTGTAAATTCAGTCAGAGTTTAATTTTTGATCCGGTTGAGCTCACTGTTCTAAATTATTTATGACACTAAAACACTAAAGCAAAATCGTGGATTTTCTTAAAATTCTAGGTTTCATATCCTTCTGTATTACTGTATTTACACCTATAACAAAAACAAAATCTTTTTTTTAAATGCTTCTTTTAGCAGCTTGTTTGGCAGTTCAAGAGAACAAAAAAACTCTAAAATATACAGAACAGGGGCTGTATATTTTAGAGTTTTTTTGTTCTCTTGACACACCTGAACCTGAACTGAGTTGGTGTGTAAGTGCAGGGTAAATACTAAAATGTGCAAGGCTTGGTGGCCTCCAGGACTGAGGCTAGGAAACATTGTCCTAAAAGTTTTAGATTCTTTGAGGGAGTGAGTACCTATGATTTGTGTTGAAAATGCAGGCATTGCTTTCTTCCCCTTTGTCCCTCAGTTTTATTCCAGGCAGAAGGCAGCAGTCCCTCAGCCATCGGTCACTTCAGGTCTCAGAGCAGGAGCCTAGACTGAGCATGCAGTACACCATTAAAGCTTCTGATCTCTTCACCTACGGACTACTGCTGTTGTTCTATTGGGTATTTTTCCAAGCTAATGATCTATTCCTAAAGCGTTGGCTAGTCTAAGTCACTGTGTGAACGACCCTGCATGAAGTTCAGGATGCTATTTGTGAGGTGGTTGTAGTATCATTATTTGCTGTAGTAGTGCAGGCAGCTTTACACAGTGCAGCAAAATAAAACACTAAAAGCATTTAATGATTCTATTACATTTCTGACAAAAAATATTATTACATACTGTACATTTAAAAAAGAAGTGCAATGAATGTGATTGCCCTTGAATGGGGCATTTTAATTGCTGAAGGAAGAGGAGTCATCTCTCAATGAGAATTACTCAACATAATCCAATAACTCAGAAATCAAATTAAATGTAGAATGTGCAAAGAATGGAAATGAGAGAGACAGAGGAAAATAGAGAGAGAGAGAGAGAGAGAGAGAGAGAGAGAGGGAGAGAGAGAGATGGAAAGAGAGAAAGCTGCAATCAGCTTAGGATGAGAGTCTCTCCGGGCTAAGATACTGAAAAGCAGAATGATAAGCTTGGAACTTAGAGAGATCTCTTGGATTTACAGCTCTCAGAAGTGTGCGTGCAAGAGAAGAGGTGTGAGTGGAGGTGATACAATATGAGTAAAGATATGAGGTGTGCCAGCAAAGCCCATCCAAGCAGCAGAAATTCCACTTCATGGATCCAGTGTAAAACAAAATCATGATTGCTCAAGTAGAAGTGAAGGCCAATGAGACACTGTCCACAACAAAAGGTAGAGGAACATTTTTTTACTGGTCTAAAGGGTGCATGATTAATGCACCATGGGCAAGAGTAACTGAAGCTCATAATGTGACTACAGTGATTCAAAAAAGAACATGAATGAACTGGAACAACACTACGTTTGTCCTTTTGGGCGGGCTGGACAGTAAAGCCTTTAAGATAAAGGTTGTTGCATTTAAATCATGGCAAGGGATTAAAAAAGGGATCTCTAAATTATTTGAAATAAATCATTACCACTGAAAGGAAAATTATCCACAAGTGGTTTACATACCAATTGATGTGTCACCAAGAACCTCAGACTTTCATCATGAGATTGGCAGGTAATCATTGCAACTTTTGGTGTGAAAGTGCATGTGTCTACAATCAGAAAGAAAATGGATATGTTTCACTTGCATGGGAAGTGTCAGGAACAAACCTTTGCTCTCTAAAAAGATCATCAGAGCAAGACTATTATTTACTAAAAAATATATAAGCAAGGACCAGGACTTTTGGAATAATGTAGATTTAACTGTTTGACCACAGCAACTGTACACATGTGTGGCAAAGACCAAAGACAGCTTTTTAAAACAACAGCCTTATTATTATGGCTTGGGATTGTTTGTCACCTTAAGGACTGGGCTTGCAGTCATTGATTCAGCTATGAAAAAATTATTTTTCAGTAAAGATAATGGTCAGTCATTTACACACTGGAAACGTGCCACAGAGCGCAGGTCTGAAGTCCATCCGGATGACAACAAACCTGGACCAGTTTGATAACAATGGATTATAAACATTGTTTCTAATTTGGCACAGATTTTTAAAGATTTATATCATATAAAGGAATGCAAACATGTTAAACTATCAGAAACAAGAAGAGTAATCTTTACTTCTAAAGAGCACTACTACACTACACTACTATGAGCAAACAAACATTAAAATAGAGGTTAAATATGGCCTAGATCATCAAACATGCCCACTAACTTTGCTAGCTAGACAGGTAATGTTTAGTTCCTAGCTAACCTCATCTTACAAAACTGAAGATTTTTCAACAAGTTTTTGAAATGACTGCTGCAGCCATTTACAGGTGCCCTTGTGTTTTCTTTTCAAGACTCTCTTGAAAATGTGTTGATTGTTTGAAAACCAAATTTTAATTAAAATGCCTGAGCTCACCAAACGGAAATGATGCTAATGGAAACGCAGCAGAGTGCACAGAGGTGAGCTTTGGCAGGTATGTGATTAATTACCATGCAGCCAATGTTAATACCCATTTTAGATTTTAGATTTTTAAATTGAAAAAAAGGGACCAAACCTATCATTCAAGGGTCAACATCATCACTGATGTAACATAACATCATTATTTCTGAAAGTTCTGAAACTTTTCTTTGTGAACTTCAGTAGCAATACAAGCAGAACAGACATAGGCCTATGTATCAAAATAAGGTTATTTAATAATTAATAAAAAAACTATTTTAATATAATATTAAATAAATTATACATGGTGCCACAAAACAAATTGCAATTCTACACTGTATTGATATTTCTCTCACCTCTATAGATTTATAATATCAATAAAATTAAGCCTGCAATAAAACTAGCTACAAAAACTCAATTTAGCTGTCAATGTCTTTTCTCCATTCTAATAGAGAACCTAAAGTGAGAAGTCAGAGCAAGCACTCACCCCTCTGTCAGATGCATGTGCTGGCTCTCTCAACCACCTCCACTCTGAAAAGACCGTAGAGCCTGAACTGTTCTGCTGGATTAACCTGAGTCTTTCGGCTGTATTCTAATCGCAATTCTAATTGCTCCTTGGCTTATTCCTCATCCCTCGGCATTGTTTCAAATCAAATAGCCTGCTTTTCAATATTGTTCTCCACTGCTGTCCTGTGTGGTGCTACTCTGTGGTGGGATGCAGAGCACTGCTTACGTAGACTGTTTGCATTGCTCAGCCATTTCCCATTAGGCCCCTGCAGCCCTTTTGGCCAATCCATGTCCACCTTAACTCACTCCCTTCTCAACTCTTGTAATTGTCTGACATCCAGTTTCATCCCAGTTATTAAAGGCGTAGGTTAACGCTGGTGCTTATTCAGCTTCCTTTTGTTTTTCTTTATGTCTCTTTTATGTTGCTCCTTCCCCTCATTATTTTTGAACCTCGACCATTAAACCAGAGAACTAAAGCGCCTCTAATTGCATCTGGGACTGGTCTTTATGGGGTTGCCATGGTGACTGCTTGAGCCATCCTCTGCTATGCTGGATCTTTGGGCTTCTAGCACTAACCTATGCCTCCATGCAACCATCCATCTTTCGCTCTCTTCCTCTCCCTATATTCATTCATTACCTGGGTAGTAGTAAGAGCTCTCCCATAACCGCTGGCTTATGATAACAGAAGCAGTCCAAGAAAATTTCAATAATGCACTGGAAAGGAGCAATATACAGTACACTGAGTTGGCCATAAGCTTGGGAGTTGTAACCAGGGCTAAAATTTTGATAAAATAATTTTAAAATTGACTCAAACCAAACTACATCAAGTTTTGAGTGCGAAAATGACATGAGACCAAAACAATTCTGACTGAAAATGACTGGGAAAATCTAACAGGATAGTGCAAGTTAGTTTACTGTGGTGCAGCTTCAATAATAGTCATCAGATCAATAATGATGATGATGATAACGATGAGTAATCAATAGATCACAGATTCATTTATCAAAGCATCTTTTTAAAGAACATCTGAAATGGTTTAGTCTAGACAGGCTTTCCATATTGCACTGCTTTTATGCTGTCTACTGCTGGTAGATATATATATATATATATAGAAGTGTGTGTGTGTGTGTGTGTGTGTGTGTTTGCATGTGTGTGTGTGTGTAGTAGTAGTAGTAGTAGTAGTAGTAGTAGCATATGTTAGTCCTCACCAAATCAATCCTACAACTCCATTTCTTTCCAGAGATCATGTGACATGATCAAAATGACATCTTTGGTGTAGCCAGTGAAATATAAGTGTACTTTTGGCAGCAATAATCTATACTTTCCTGAATTGATTTGCTGTTTGTTAATATCACATAAGTATGAACCTAGTGGACCTCTGTGAACAACTGTGTGACTATAGTATGCTGAAGTAAAGTAAGAATGAAGAATAAATAAGAAAATAAGCAAAAGCAGAGGGAAATGCAGGGCGAGGCTGGCTGTGAAAACTGTAATGTGAATTTTGAACCTGAACCAGGCCTGAAACACATTTGGAAAATGATATCTGAACCCAGCCCGCCCGGTTCAGACAAATATTTCAAGCTGTAATACACTGCTGCAAAACTGGAGGAAAAGGTTCCTATAGGCCATAGCACCTAATCCTTCAAATGCATGCATGGTTCCTGAAGTGTAAATTGTGAATTAAATGTATTGTTCAGTTCAACAGTGGGAGACAATAAACAAGTAGATATGAGGAGCACTGGGGCATCCATGGGGAAAAGCAAATGGAAAAGCAAGCCTAAGAAGACATATCCCTGAAAGAACATGGAGCTTATCAAAAGCTAGTAACAAACACCACATGCCTACAATAGTACCTTGCAAAGCGATACACAAGGAGTGTTGCTGAGCTATGCCTTGCTGTCAAGGTGAACTGCATTTCTTGACCCCTGTATCACTGAAGGCTTTTATTGTCAGAAAGATCCTATGATCCTTGGCAGAGAAATGCAGTCTTTATACTGAACATTTTCAAGGATGCTGCTGGAGTATTCATCAGTTTTCTGCTGCATGTGGTCCTTTGCGCACAAATATAACCCGAACAAAAATAAAGAGAAATGCTGGTGGATGAATCCAAATGCACTTTGTTTACACTGTTTCTTTAGTTGTATACATGTTATAAATGTGTGTATTAAATGTATGGTGTGACATGTGCCTAATTTAAGTTTTTAGCTTTAGATTTAACAAAGACAGAACCTTACAAAGACATTTTTATGCCTGACACATTATAGTGCTCACACCAGTGTTTTTTTGCGTGCTTACTATCATTTCCATCAGCATCTATATTTACGAATGGAATACTGTACTTTCTACATGAAATAAAAACTATGTGACAAAGTGGCCCTGGTAAGTACAAATGAATAGTGCGTATCTAATGATTACAAAGAGAGGTTACAACTAGCGATGTCACGCTATTTTGGCATTGACAATAACTGTGATGTTTAATCAATGAAATATTGATATTGTGTTATTAATATCCACATGATAATACCATAAAATCATGCAACAGTAACTATGTGGCTCACACTCCAACAGTAGGTGACAGTATTGCTCCTTAATGATGGTGAGCCCTGCCCCGCCCAGAAACTCACTTTATATAAAACTGAAATATTTATTAGCATAACACTGGCTTATATGCTGATATTGCTTTAATGTGTTATCTCTGCCCAACAATTGTGCAGAATGACAAGATTTATTATACAGCCTTGCAGGAGAAACAGCAGATATGCATTTCTTTATCATACACTCTCCTGTGTATCGGCATATCTGCTGTGTTTGTGGGTGTTTTACTTATGGACTGAGTGTCGAATATATAACAGTATAAAGAAAACTAGCTCCAAGTGCCCCTCTTTCTCCCCTTGTCACTCAGCACAATGCTAGCCACCATGAGCATCTTTTGGCTGACCCAGTGGAATTGGCAGAGAACGCCCCCTCTAAGAGTGTGCTACACTGTGCCATAAAGTTGTGTTAGCAGCAGTTTGAAAAGTGACTGGTTTCATGTAAGCAAGGAAGGAAGGAAGGGAGGAAGGAAGTACATGCTTGCCCTTACCCTCAAGCACTGCTACAGTGGCACACATATGCATATATATTGTTATAATAATGTTATCGGGAATTATTTTGGCCATAATACACGTGTAGAAAATCTGATATTGTGACAGCCCTAGTTACAAACAAGACAGAGGTTGACATAATAACAGGGCCAAGGGTGAACAGAGGAGCCAAGATCAGGGTGAACAGGGAAAGGCAGCAGGGTCTGGCCATGGGAGATGGTGAAACAAATTTTAATTGCTATAATTTTTTTCATTATAAGTTCTTTAAACTTTTAAAAGGCATTACTTATTTTGGCACCTTTGCCACCAGAGCTCGTATTGCCATTAGAGCATTATAACTGAACATTAATTAATGCTCCCTGTGCCTTAATAATGTATTTCATAAAAACCCAGATGTGATAGGGAT
Source organism: Arnoldichthys spilopterus (assembly GCA_037974385.1). Classification (NCBI taxonomy): domain Eukaryota; kingdom Metazoa; phylum Chordata; class Actinopteri; order Characiformes; family Lepidarchidae; genus Arnoldichthys; species Arnoldichthys spilopterus. Next base: position 17,249,171 of record JBBPDA010000138.1, on the reverse strand, counting down.
TTTAACATCAGCACTGTGTCCTCAAAATGATTCATTACTGATTTATTTACAGACTAATTACAGTCTTTTTTTTCTGTGGAGAATGATTAGCTATTTTATAATCATCAAATATAAAAGTGACTTCTACAAGAGATACCATCGTCTGTTATCCAGGACCAGCTGTTGCCACTGTAAATCTTGGAATGGAGGTTTTAGCATTTTAGCCGCCAAGTCATTCACATGGACAGCCGCAAAGCCCAGCTGCAAGATAAGTTTTTCAGTCGAAAGCAAGCAGGCACACACAGGCAGAGCCACTGCTAGCCAGGACTGAAACAGCCAGCCAGAAAAAAATAAAAGATTAACAGACCTGCAACACTTTGCCCTATTAAAGAACCAATACAGATGTTCTGCTCATCTGTTCTTCTGCACTCATTCCTTCTTCATCATCATGAAATACGTTTTTTGCCCCAAGTAAAAGCTTCCACATGCATGATGTGATCTTACATAGCTAGTTAAATAACCTCTGAGAGGCTGCTTCTGCTTTGATGATTCGCTCTACATATCAATAAGTAAATAACCCATAGGATTTGACTAGGATGATGCCATAGCTGAATGCTGTGTTCTCCAACTTCACAGTTAGTTAAACATGTTTTCTTTCTCTATGGGTCTTCAATAATTCAGCACCCACTCACTTCAATTACAGCTGGGCCATAATGTACATGGTCCAGAGTTAAAGTTGATCTTAGGGGACATGCGGGGTGTACCACGTGTGTCTGTCCATTTGTTCCTTGTAGGGATGTGCATGGGCAGAGCAAGACACACTGTTCCCAGCTCTAAAGCTGATGAGGCAACTGAGTTCTCTTTGAGATTGTATAGAGTATAGAGTAAGATTGAAGAGTTAGAAGAATATAATGGTAGAACGTTGGGAGAATTGTTGAATATGGGGATTTTACTCAGCTGAGCAGACTGATCTGTTGGTTATGATTGCTTGTAGAGGCCTGCAGGGTTCAGCTGGCTCAGCCTCAGCTGCTCTGCTTTCTTCAGTGCCTCCCCAGCCATCAGAGAAGAAAGCTGTGGCTCAAGTGCAAACATATAAGAGTTGTGCCCTGTCAAGTGGCAGAAAGTGTTCAACACAAGAAGCATTACACGATAATCAAGCGAATTGCAATTTATCAATACAGCTCTCCATAACTAGTTTCTTATAAAATACTACAATTAGAGTCTAAATACTTAAAGAAAGTTTAATGATACACAATATTCATTACCATATTTTGCTATTTGTGAGGTTTGGTAAATTGGATCAGACACTAAATGATTTTTATACAAAGTTTCACAAAAATTACTCAAACTTTAGAAATTACACTGCTTTAAATTTTGTTAAACTAAATCAGTTATGTATGCTCTTTTTAGTAGTGGCTGTAGTTCTTAAGGTTCTTTAGAGCCCAGTATTCTTCAAGAACTGATAATATGTGCTAAATACTCAGAAAAACATACTGTGAAATTGTCATAATAACATAAAGCATTGCTATACTTTGTGCTCTATTTTTTGGTTTTGAAGGGAACAATAAAATATTTGGTCAGAAACTTCAACTTCAGATGAACTTCAACAGATCAGTATAAAGAAATGATGTAGCCCAATAAAAAGACCACTTAGTATGTAATAGACCAGGCAGTAGCTGCAGGGTACAAAAGAAAATGAAAGAGAGCAAGAGCGAGAGAGAGAGCACGAGAGAGAGAGAGAGAGAGAGAGAGAGAGAGAGAGAGAGAGAGAGAGAGAAAGAGAGAGAGAGCATACATAGAGAACAATGTTCCTTTGCCTCTTCTATCTACTTCAAGATCACGTGCTGACACAATGTCAAAGAAAGCTAAGAATCTATTGCAATGCCAGAGCAGCTATCTAACATGGCAGGAACATTAAATAGCAATTTATTTCCATTGCCTAGTTTTGTGTCTGCCAGTGGAGTACTATTTTCAGAAAGATGAACTGCCTATCTTAGCTGCTGCCCAAATTCTTGGGCAGTGCTCCATGGAACGTGCATAATTAAGTGTCAACAGTTTAATGCACCTCACTCATTCACTCCAGTTTAGAAAGGTTTACAGATTTATGACAAATTATTTAGTGGATTACCCCAGAACATTTCCAATGGATTATTACCCCAGAACATTTTCAATGGATTATGATTATCAGGCCAGTAAAAGCCAGCTATGTGGGACCACTTTCCACACTGCTAATCTTTTTGTTAGTACCACTTATTACCACTCTCCTTTAATCTTCCTTTAGTCAGAGTGTAGCCTAGTTTGATAGCTTTATGAGCATCATCAGTACCTTGAAAATTTGGAGGCTTAGCCTGGAGTCGAATTAGTTTTGATGCCAAAGTTTTGTTGGTGGAGTAATGGGTACAGAGATGTAATCATTTCTAAAGGGCATGCAGTGATGTAATAATTTTTTTGCTGGGTGGTGTTAGTTTGGTTTAAGATTTAGTAATCACTAAGCATAGAACCAAAAAGAATAACACAAGAATAGAACTGGGTCTATTTGAAATATAAGGATATTCATAAAACATTCAGGGCTGTAGCCTGAGATGCCTAGGTTAAAACAAGTCAACTGCTTTATTGGTATTGATTGTATACAGTAAAAAATATTGGGGTATCAGCTGATACACAATTTTTGCTAGCCATCTTCTAGTCAATGGGAGACACACAGTTTGTGTAGTTCACTGAAAGTAGAGTTACTTATTGTATAGTAATGTGACTATAAGTAAGGTGAAGTACATATGTATTTGCTATTAAATGTTTTTATATGTATACAAATATTATTATATTATTTCTACCTATTAATGACATGTTATTTTGATGTACACTTTCTGTTAAAATAGTTTCAGACTCATGCATGCTTGTGAAGACCAGTGATAATGCTTAGACCACTGCTCACCTTCAGCAGATACAAAGAATTGGAAAAATAGCTGACACACACAGCACTAGTACACAGCCCAAACTTGAGGTCACATTCATCTGACACTCGGCCAAAAAATGCTACAGGTTAAACAAGTCAGCCACTGTAAAACCCATTGTGAAAAAAGCCTGAGGCATTTGACTACATTACATTAGAACAGTACTTCCAAATCTTTAGAAAGGAGTGGACAAAAAGTTATCTTGTCTGAATTTGTTGTATATAAGACAGCATGGCCTATTGACAGATAATACTGTACATGCTACAATAATAATAATAGCTGATGCTTAAAATAAAAAAAGTTTGAATTTGAAGTTAGCTAACTTAGTTACACTTTTAAGTGGTAACATGGCCCATACATAGCTCTCTTTTATTTTTGGCATCAGTATAGAAAATGTATTCAGTTTCAATCACTGCTAATTCTGAAAGCTTGTCAAGAGTCTGGGCTTTGTTAGAGTTGCTTAACTATTTTAAGACAAAGAGCATATCAAGCAGTTTGGTGAAAAGAGCACTGTGATTGGTATGCTTCCAAAGATATCATAATATTAAGAAATTCCCTTTAAGAAAATGTTCTGCTTTCTCTCACTTCAGAGTAATCAGCAACAGAACTGTACAAAATGTAGTAGCGTGAGAAGTATTTAATTTGTAAATATATTGCAGTAAAAGTAAAAGTTGTAAAAAATTAAATTAAATTAAGTACAGATACTCAAACAAACACTGCCCACCATTGTCTCATCAGTGTTACATTGATATTCATCTTCTGACCACAGTGGCTGGCTGTTTCTGGGAGTGGATTACTCTCAATCTCAGTCTAGCACTGACATTGGCATTAGTAAAAACTGCTACTACCACATCAGTGTCACTAAAGTGCTGAGAATGTTCTAAAATACACTAAAATTCCTGATCAACAGTGGGCAATGAGACCACTAGCCCTGTAAAGGCTGCAATAGTATATCTATAGTGTGAGTGAACTTTTGTACATGGGTGTTTAATGGGGCAGTGATGAGCCCATATTCTTGCTATGAATATTGTAATTAAAACCATTGATGCTATGTTTTGGTTGCCATGCTATTATGGACATTCATGCCTTGCTACAGAGCAGAACAAATAATTAAAATTGGAAAGATAAATAATTTAACTTTTCCTTTTCCTTTCTGGACTATTACACATGAAAAAAAATGCTTGTTTATTTTTACCCACACAGCATTAAGCAGAACCATGTCATTTTCCAAAGAGATTGCAAAAAAGGCAGTTTAATTCAAATTCATACAATTAATATGCTCTCACACTTTAAGGCTATCTTTATGAAGATGAATTAACATCTATGCATTCAAACCTCAGAGGGTGCATGTGCACTTTAATCTTCTGCAGCACATTCACATGGAGACAGAAACATGAGGCTTACTGCAGAGTACTGAGGCTTCTTCATCTCTACTGCTCTCGCATACTGAGTTGTGGCTGCACTGGAGCACTGAGGTAAACACTTTAGCCGTAATAAGCTGTATCAGTAGTGCCGATCCTAGCCTTGCATGAGCGAGCCTGATTTTCAGCAGTGCAACGTCAAAATTGAAACGCCAATTCTAATTCCGCCACAGTAATTAAAAGTGACCCCTTTTTCATGGGACTGAATTTTAAATCACAATCGAATTGAACACAGAGCAAGTGGGACTTGAGGGGAATTGACAAATAGAAATGACCTCTGTTGAGGTCAATGACATTTATATGAACATGGTAATTATCCTTACACAGTTTTCAGTATAATATCTCAGGTTTTTCTGTTTCTTTTCTCCCTGGTCACTTCTAACCTGAAAAAACAAATTGCTACTAGACACCTGTCTATGTTGCTAGCACTGTTATGACCTCAGCATCTGTGTGGGTAGCTGAAGACAAACCATTCTGCTCACCCCTCTTTGGCCTGCGTCTCACTGGACTGGGCCCATGATGGATGAGGCCCGTGCTCTGAAGTGGCAGGATGGGAGAGAAACCAGTGAGACAGAGAGAATCATGTCGTGTTCCCAATTCCACACCAACCACACACTCACCACCAACATCTACAGTACAAAAATGACATCACTGATAATCACGGATAATAAGGACTTGTCTGACTAGCAACTAAGTCCATGTATAGAAAACAGAGGTAGTTGTCATGGTAGCATAATTGTAAGTGGTGGATGTGGCACCCACAGCTATGTGCTTTTCATCACATGATCTATAGCTTAGCTGTTTGAGTTGATGTGGTAAACCATATCAAAAAGTTGGTAAGTAGAGGCATGCCTATGCCACTGTGCTCTTGGGAACCGTAAGTGCAGCAGAATTTTTTTTGTAACCTTGGCCAGATCTGTGCCTTGCCACAATTCTGTCTCTGAGCTCTTCGGGCAGTTCCTT
>JBBPDA010000138.1:17226365-17243674 GCA_037974385.1 Arnoldichthys spilopterus | reverse complement strand
TGATTTTAGCAAATGGCTGCAATATGACAAAGAGTGAAAAATTGAAGGGGGTCTGAATACTTTCCGAACCCACTGTAGATGGTGGGGGAAGGGGATGATGATGTTTTTGTAGTTTAAATACAAATATAAGTCATTGTCTCTTATTTTCATATGAAATAACATGCATAACTTGTATATGTGACTTCATCCCAAACTATTTCTGTTGGTCCTTTTTGTCATGAAATGTTTACACAGTGTAAAGGCAGCTTTTCAAATAATAATAAGTTTTCGTATGACAGCGAAGATAACAAAATAAAACACTGGGCATTTTCACCTGTGATATGGTGATGGATGCTTCACAGCTGCATGGGTAGCTGAGTGTAACATTTTGCTCTCATCTTGTCTGCTCACGCACGGCAGGGTCCACACAATCAAAGCCATGGGCACATGGGCGCACAGATAAATTGGTCATGTGTCACCTGTGACAGCGTCAGAGGAAGGCAGATAATGTAGGTGTGTGAAGGAGGTGTGGGGGAGTGGTCTGGGATGGAGGAGGTAGAGTTGTCTTGCTGCGAGCATGGTCATGGCTCAGAGCATGGTCTTCATTACTCTGCCCTGTCAGTCAAAGCACCATAGCTCAGCAGGCCAGACTGCAGTCCCCTGAGCTTGACAGCTAAACTACTGACTTTCACATCTTTACTAGAAAGATTATAATTATGTGTTGTACTAATCGTTTTTATTTCATGAGCAAAATTATAATAGATTTAAACGCTATATTTAGATGGTTTATTATTTTGCTGCCCATCTGTTCAGCCTACTCAGCCATCATTGGCATTTCCCACTGACCTGTACTTTTGGCCAGAACAACCTTCATTGGGGTCTATTGCTCATTTGTCTTCCAAAGCAGTTCAACTTTTATGAACCATGTACTGCCTAGCCAAAACTGTTGATCACACAGATTGCAGCAGTGGCTGTTGCTGTGATGCCACTTCTTTAAATTCTGAGACTTTTCTTAGACTTGTCCCTCCAGTTTCAACCAGAGGAGGATGATGAGCCCTTTTGAGTCTTGGCTCCTCCTAACACACCTTCCTCCAGCATTAGAGTTTCTCTTTGCCTCGGTCAGTGTTGGCTTGCTAGGGGTTCGGACCAGGATTCTGTAAAGCTGCTTTGCGACAACATCATAAGTAAAATGTACTATATGAATACAAATTAAATAAATTGAAACTGCATTTTAAAGGAATTTTGGAAGCTGAGAAGTTTCTACTAAAGGAGAAATAATATAGTCTATAATATACTGCAAGTGACTATTTACAGTTATTCTTGCCATCTGCAGTGAGACTGGATCACCACTTCTAAATGCTGGATGCAATGAACATGTCTTAAAGATTTCCTTGAAATATTTGAAACCTAGATCACAATATTTGTGATTCTATTTTTGTGGAACTGTGATATTTTGTCAATGGTTTTGTACAGCATAAGATTCAGTTCATCAGGCCTGTGTCAAGGAGCAGAGTATGTGGTATCTGTGTTACTGGAGAACATGTGGCAGAAAGGGCAGTATTAATGAGCAGCCAATTAAAAGCTTACCATGAATGAGGTCATTTCTGCATCACAGTAATTATGCTTTATTCCCCATGTTTTTCACTGTAGGGTAATACTCATATGAATGTGCACAGGTCAAGGGGTTAGTGAGTGCTAGCAGAAGCCGAATTAATGGGGGAGTCGAGACTTTGATGATTATCTCAATTATTTCCATTGAGAATGACATTCAGGGCTGAAATTCTTAGTGACATAAGTAAATCTAATAAATCTAAATCTAAAGGCAAATTCCCTGTGCATGAGAGAACTCATCTACCTATAAAATGCATTGTTTATTATTGATGTCCCTAAGCCTTTGTAAGTAAGGATGTATAGACTAAATGGAAGAGTACTGTATCTTTGCTGTGTATGTGTGTCCCCACTATGCAAGACTGGTATGTGTGAGAATACAAGTGTGTTCAGCAGAGCGGTCACACACTCGGTCAAAGCCAGCGCCAACCTCTGCGTGCGCGACTCTAAAAACATTCCATTAGGCCAAGTCAGAAGGGCAGGGCTACTGCCTAAGCGCTTCTGCTAATGCACTGAGCATTGGAGCCTAAGGGTGATATGGCCAGTCAATGTAATTCGCTGTCATGGTGGAGGCTGGGGAAAGGAGCCTGCTTGCAGCTTGGTGCCTCCCTACAAGCCTGCCTGGCTAGTCGCCTCTCCCCATTCCCTGCCAGGCCTCAGAAATGCTCCAAGCCACTGATCTGGCCTCTGGCCAGTATCCCCTTCGGCAGCACAGCTAAGGAACAATACACTACTGCAGGCAGGACATGTGCCCCAGCTGCACTGACGTTTAACCCATGTAGCCTTAAGTGGCCTTTCATCTGACTAAAATATGCAGCACCACAGCATAAAGTACAAAGAACAGTGGGAATCCTGCTGTTTTCAACAATTCTGATTAATTCTTTTGTTCAGAGTGATCTGTTGTAAAATTGTGCATTGTAGAGAAACTACACATCCATTAAGTGGTAGTGATAGGAATGGGGGTTGCAATGCTTACAAAAACAAAAATAATTTGCAAACCCAGCATGTACCACTACTATGAATTGATTTTTTAATTTTAGGCCAAACTCCCATGTAAAAATATTCTCAAATCAATATCTCAGACATGAAGCAACATTCTTAACCCTTTCATTTAACATCTTTCAGCAAAGAAGCGTTTGAGGCAATAAACTGTTCTAATGTCTGGGACCAATGGTAATATTTCTGACTCAGTATGTTTCTCTAGTAATGGAATATTGTAACTGAATATTAAGGCATGTGCTTTTTTTCACAAAAACAAAATCCTATTTCTGGATCTAATTTTCAGACAAAACACAAAAGGCTTGATGTGTTTTCTGTTCTGAAGAAAAGTTAGAATTTATGCTCTGTAAAAAAGCTGACTTAATATTTGCAGGTGTGAAAAGACTACTGGGCCCTAGGGTGCCTCATTTAACCTGAGCTGTCCTTGCCATCTTCAGAAATAAACACAAGCCATTAAACTGCTAACACAGGACATGAGTTAATATGAAGTGCAGGCAGTGTCCCAGATAGCGTAGACCAACATAAGCTGTGGATTCTGTGAGGAGAATGGTGGGCAGAGGGGAGAATCTGTTGTAAAATAGCAAAGGAGCAGTCTGTGGAATGGTATAATATACAAAATTGTGAATCTCATTGGCAAAGCCTAACTGACTGGCCAAAATGTATACCACCCACAAGATGCTGGCCATACGTTTAATGTAGTTTGCCAATCACTAATTGTTTTTCTCATGCAATGCTAGAGATTCTCATCCTCACCTCCTGCTATCACAAAAATGCACCAAACAGTTTATTTTCCAAAGACCAGCAGAGAGAGCAAAGATGGAGCAGTAAGATCAGAGGCTTGTTTCATGATGTACGCTCAACTTAAACAGGGTTCCTGACCAGGTTTTAGATTCACAACACCTAAAGAAATGCAGGCATGTTTAACTTGTTTCTCAACAGGCTGCTATCAACTTTCTGTGCTGATTCAGGTTTAAGTTCTCAGGTTGTGGCCAAAACTCATGAGCATTCATGAGAAAGCATAAGGTTTCTCACACAGTCGTGTGAAAAATGAGAAGGAATCAAGAAAAAAGAAGAAAGAAATGCCACAATTAAATGAATAGGCATAGTGGTTGGGACATTGCCCTTGTGAGCTGAAGGTCACAGGTTCAAGTCCTCACCCGGGCAAGGTACCGACCTGCTACACTGCTCCCCAGGCTTTGTTGAAAGCTGCCTCCTGCTCCATGTGTGCATGTGTGCTTGAGTATGTTCACAATGACAGTCACTTTCTTTTTGGAAAATTGTACCAAAATAAATAACGACTACTACTAATTTATGATTATGTGTCATAAACCGGTCTTTGAGTAATAGTCACTCTGAAAGTCAGTATTTAATCTTCCCCAGTGCAGTTTAAGTATGCAGCATAAGTTGCTATGGTGACCTGGTTAAAAAGCAAACCACTATTGTAAGACAGAAAATCCAGAGATTGACTGAACTAAGCTTAAATCTAGCTGGCTAAGCAATAAACCCTAACTTTTGAGACTGGCTTTAGGTCTGTGTGTCTGTGGCAGGGTGACAGTGTTTATGTGTGTATTTATATATGTAAGAGAAACAATACAGAAGAGCAAGAGAAAGACAGAAAAAGAGAGAGGGAGAGAGAGAGTGAGAGAGAGAGAGAGAAAGAGAGAGAGAGAGATAGAGAAAAGAGTGAAAGAGAGAAAGAGAGAGACAGAGAACAGAGAGAGAGGGAGAGACAGAGAAGAGAGGGAGAAAGAGAGAGAGAGAGAAAGAGAGGGGGGACACAAAAAAAAAGAAAGGAAAAAAAAGATTTTTAACCAAGAAGTCTCAAAATTAGGAAAACCATTAATGGAATTTAAAGCAACAGCTGCATCACCCTCACATATATTAGCATTCAGTATGGACACACTCATCCCATCACGGAAAGCATCCAGGAGAATATAGCAAGGTCTTGCAGAAGATTACTAAATTCGATGACGAACTCAATGTTGAGCAACCAGAAATAAAGCTGCTGAAGTAAAAGGTTTCAAAAGTATTTTAAAAAGCATGCAAACAGATAGTCTTCTGAGCTGTAAAGATGGAGAAAGGCTTTCCCCACCAACCTTTTCCTAGGCTTATCTCACTGCAAAAGGCAGAAATTAGAAACCTTCATTTAACCATAGGCAGTTGTTGAAACCACTCCTTTGCTAAATAGCACTTGCATGTTAAGGGTGGTCTTCTTAACTTTTAGTTAATTAAAGGTTAGCATAGTAATTCAACGCTGGGCACTGAAATAACGGAAGATATCCGTAATGAAGGTGAATGACTGAATAAACATGTGACTAAGTTTAAATGCACACTTCTGAATCATTACGACTGAATATTTCAGGTCAAATGTTAACACTGGATGTGATTTAATACTGTCTAGTGTTTATACACAGACACAGTTAAATCAGCACTGAAAATGAGTGATTATTTGTCATTGTGAACACAACAGCACAGCACACATCAATGAAATGTGTTTGCATTTAATCCATATGCGTAGGAGCAGTGGGCAGCTGAAGTAGGCAGGGTTTGGGGAGTACTTGCTCGGGTACCTCAGTAGAAGTGCTTGGGAATGATACCTTGCTCACAGGAAAATGAGTGACTGATTATTTATCATTGTGAACACACCTCAGCAGAGCACAGCAGAGCACACAGCTTACCACAATGAAATGTGCATTTAACTCTGCATTTAACCCATTTGTGTAGGAGCAGTGGGTAGCTTGAGGACGATACCTTGCTCATGGGTTCCACAGTTGGCAACTCCTTAACCATTACACCACCACTGCCCCACCTTGGGCAGTGAAACTAGGACTGTGGTCACTATTCTAAACTGCAGTGCTGTCACTTTCAAGCAAAGGAAAAGGAGCCATCATCTTTCATACTTAGTGGTACTTGTACTGGTTTGGGATTTGAACCGGCAGCCTTCAGGTCACAGGGGCAACTCCCTAACTGTTACACTACAACTGCCACTGCTGCATGATGTTCATCATGCACTCGTTGTCCTGGAGGGCTTTGTTTGGTGTATTTTACTGTATCAGGTCAAGATTAATATCTGTTGTCTGTTCAACGCTTCAGCTTCATTAATTATTTTTCATTTTTCATTGTTTGAGAAGTTCATTAGTCCAATATTAGTTCAATCTAGTTCAATAATGTTCAGGCCTTTTAGAGTGTACATTGAATAAACTCTGTGCAGATGGTAAGTTGAGCTTGGTAGCCGCCATTTTGAGAAATGAACATCACTGCACATTTAAGTAAAGGTGGAGGCTATGCTCAAAAATAACAAAGCCAGTTTTAATCTTATTAAATCACTTACATGATAAATTTTTTCTTTTCAGTTTGGGCTTTTTTATTCCAATAGTTGGAGATTGCTAGTGGCCTAGATTTACAAAATAAAACTAAAACCAACAAGCTCGTCTGGAATTTCACTGTTAATGGGCTAAATTGTACAAGCTTGTTTTTACATGTTCTCCAGACACCCACTTTAAGTCCTTTTTAGAAACCTACTGCACCCACCAGGCAGTTCACTTTTGCCAATACCAGTGCTTACAAATCTTAGATCCTTGTCATATACTTAATATGGCATTGAATCAGATGATGTGAGCTTAGGGTTTTGAGAGGGTCCCATTCTCAGTTATGTCTGTTCAAATTCTGAACTATGATGTCTGACGCCATACGGTCTTTCAAAATGCTACTTAACTTGGTGATTGATTCTTTATAACTCTTCAAATTTCACCCCAGAATACTTGCAGTTGCTGTAATGTGTACTAGCTTATTGATCCCAAATTGCCAAGCTACTGACTCATTTTTTCAAAGAAGAATCTTTAGCTAACCAAGAACAAATCCTTAGGTCATGGACTAAAGTCAGACATGCTATAACATCTTGTGATCACTGAAGTCTGACAAGAAATAAGGTACAGACTACCCTTAGAACAATTTGGCAAATGTCCTCAAACTGTTCTTGAGAATGATGCTTTTTGAGCACACACATCCACTGCGAAAGAATTTCACACATGGATAAAATTAGTGACTGAGAGCACAGTATGGGTACTATTACTTTTCCAATGGTTTCTCATAACTGTAGCTATGACAATGATGACAGTGCTCCTGTACCTTAATGTGTAGGGCATAGTGCTGACACTGATATGTATCCAGTTCTCATAGAGTTCACAAACTGATAAAAGCTAAAAAGGAAATGCCTTACCTATGCTGAAAGTTGCTTTAGATATAAGTGCTGCTAAATAAATAAAAACAAATATAAATGTAGTTGCACAACCTCACATGGGGCACCACTCAGGTATGTATTACAATCTTGACCATGTTTTTTACTGAGCGGCCCCAGTTAAAAATACAAGGTGAAGGTGGTTTATCTTTATGACTTTATAAATATTATCGCACCTTGTAATACCTTGCTGACACAGAGTGAAAAAAAATCAAATGCAGTTCTTGCATAACGTGCTCTGACCATGTGAAGAAACATACCTCATACACATACACACACACACACAAACATGCAGAGAACCCTGTCTCATCACTCACTGCAAGCTGCCTAATAGCAAAGCCCAGCAACACACAAACAAGCAAAAGTGGCCCCCAGGGCCTTTTTAAAAAAGCCTGAGGGAAAAAAAAGTAACAGGCAAAAGAGTAAAGAAGAAACACGATAGCATCACAAAGCAAAGCACCTGTCTCCTGCCCCTCAAGCAGGAAAACAGCCGTGAGTGATTGGCTTGCCTCAGTGGATTTTATTTTTTTTACCTCAACATGCCTAAACAGCCAAGAAAGTTTGTTTTATTCTTTGACAAAAGCAGTCTGCTTTTATTGCTCTGTTTTTCATCTCTCTCTCCATCTCTCTCTCACTCTCTCTTGAAAAGATGGTAAAGGTTTTTTTGCTGGTCCAATTTTACTGAAACCAAGGCTACATTTAGGCCATTACTGCCCCCACATATAAGGGACTCAGCTCCACTCAGCTGACTGACACACACTGGCCCATACTGAGAGTGACAGGAACTGAGGTCATGTTGTAGAGTTATTGTGTTTTATTTTAGTCTGGCTTGCACTGGAAGCTCTTTTGTAATGAGGGGGAGAGCAGTGCTGTGCCTTCATTGTAACATCTATATTCACATGACTGTACATGCCCAGCACACAAATACACTCCAGACAAATCTCTGCTGCTGCAATACACTAAAGTTATGCAAACACCTGGACCAAACAAACTCCACATGGAATTTATAGTTGTCTACAGGAGATTCACAAAGTTTTCTGAAAAATGATCAGAATAGCCTTTATTACAATGAAGCAAGGATTTTAAAAAAGTACTGCTAAAATTTAGGGTAAATGAAGGCCAGAAAGTGTAAGTAAAGAGCTGTTAGACAGATGAAGGTTTTCATTTAACAAGATTTGACAAGTGACTGGTTTAAGCCATACAAAAGAGCAGCAAGGGAAAAACAATCTGCCTATATTTGTTTTAAAGCAATCTACCAAAGTTAGGTTTAACTTCTAAATGACTTGAATCAGTCAGGTTAGGCAACCCACAAGAAAGAAGCATTTTACTATCATATTATGGTCATATCACATTTTACTGCCCAAAAAGATCTCATTACTATGAATTTTGGAGAACTTGCACGGTAAATCACACAATATTTTAACACATGGGGGTTTGAATGATCTGACTATACAACTGTTGATTTCCCAATGCAAGGTGCCGCACAGAAAAAGTTCCTATTGTTACCATGATGATCATGATGATGACAAGTAACACTTTATAAATTAACAGCAGAAAATGGATTCACACTTCCTTTAATGTTTTTTCTTCAGTGTTTTAGCCATACTGCACATACCAAAAGACTTGCCTAGTTATCAATATTGCAAATGCAAAAGTTGGAAAATGTCACCACTGATGCTTTGCAACAATGCCTTGAGGTTTCACTGAATAATTCAGCATCTGACAACCCTAGGCCTGCCATTATCTATTTAAATCCACAGAAACTCATCCCAAATCCTGCATGTGATGCTTTCATGGCCTGGTTAGGAGAGACAGGCAAGTAGGCAGGCAGGCCATGGAAAAAACAAACAAAAAAAACAACAGGAAATTAAATGTACATAGATTGTTGCAGGATCAGTTTGTGTCTGCTTCTTTCTATCATTTTTCCATCTCCCCTTCATGCCCTCCTCACCTGTTCTTCCCAATCATCCATTCATCAGCCCCTGCACGTCATCCCTTCATTCTGAGTCCCTGATGCAATCGCTCTTCCTCTCCATACATGCCCAAGCCATCCCCCCACACACACCCACCCCCAATTCATCTCACACTCCCCACCCCCTTTGTTCTCTACACAGTCATTCTCATCCTTGGCAACAGCTGGAGAGACGCTGCACAGATGAAGATGTCCACTCTGGCTACCATACTGGAAAACATCAGAAGGATTGGAAACAATGCTCCATGACACAAATGCCTGTGGGGGGTTTGTTCACACTAAAAGCTACAATAGCAAGGGTGGATTGGGAGGTTGGGGGTGGGGGGTGGGGGGTGTAGAAGTGTCTTGAGGATAAGATAAACATATTTATCACTTGAGGTTTGATGTGGATCTTAATAAGAGTGTTTATTATCGTAATGACATTAAGCTGCTGTATGTAGCAGTAAGCGAGCTGAGCTGTGCGTGATTAAATGCATGAGATGTGTCAGACCACTTACAAAGGCAGAAGATAAAAGGTATGTGAATGTGTACACACACACACACACACACACTGCAGCACTTCATTAATAAGTAAATTAATGTATGCTAATTTGTTTAGAGCAACCAACACTTGTGCCTCCACTGATAGCCACGTTCTTGCTTTTCTTACTCTCTCCACTTTTTTTCTCTTTCATCATGCCATATTTTCTACCAGTTTATCTCTGCACAACCACAGTGATGAGCTTGTTAGCCTCACTCTGCACTGCACTCTTTTTCTATTCACTTTGCTCTCATGCCCCCCGAACCCCTCCCTGGTGTGCCTGCTGCTGAAAGACTGCGGTCCTCCGCTCTTATCAGCTGGGTTGAAGACCAGCTTGCCTTGTTCGCACAAGTCTCTGCACATGGCTGTGGGTACGGCTTGAGTAGGTAGAGTGGAAGGGGATTATTTTGTGCCTAAGTAGACAGAGCATGATGATGCGAACAGAAACCTTGTTTCCATGCAGTTACGTTTCAGTCAATTACCCCGACGTCCCTTAAGGCTCCCAATCAATCACACAAAGCTTCATCCCATGGTTTTGTACCAGAGAATACTTGTATCTCTTTTGAACACAGTTTGTCAATTAGATCCTTGGCCTCCTGAGACTTTCTAAGCGCAATGTTTGCAAAGTTGGGTCTTCACAAATTCTGGGAAGTTACTTAGATCTTTCAGTATATTACATCATTCTTTCCCCTCTGTCTTTATATTAGGCCCATGTGTCCTGTGTGTTTTAAACAATCCCTTTTCCCTGTTTTGAAAATAAAAAAGTCTTTTTTTTGACAATACTGTATTTTCTGCTAAAAATCACAACCAAAAGGACATATTTCATCAGAATGCATTTTATTCACTGTTGTTATCACAGTGGTGACTCATTGCTTCCTTTGCTACAGGCTAAAGGAAGCTCTGAGAACTAGGTGCAAGGACCAGTTATAATTTTATATGACCCGATTTGCTCACTTTATCATTGTAAACAAAGTGATGTACAATAAGAAAGGGGTAAGGAAGTTGATCTGAGGTCATTAGGCCTCATAAGTAATAAGGAAAATGTAAATTATAAATATGATGTGTACATTTTGAACAATATGGAGAACAAAGTAATGTTTTGGGGATGAAGCAAATTAATTTCCCTCTCCCAATGATGACAGACCTCACAATGGGCTGCTGAAAGTGATTGTCATTAGTGCTTGCCACTCAAACCAAGCCTGCCAACTGCTGATGTTTCAACAGGATGCACTTAGCCTTTGGCAAATCCATTCACAGTTATTCCAGCTTAATGGTATGCCTTCATCATATAGAAAATCAGAGTGTAGAACCAGGCTTGTGGTGGCACTGCTCCAGCTAATATTAAACCCCATTAAGCATGAATGTTGACACCTCATCTATAAGCCACATAAAACATACTGACTTCTTACAATTTAGAAAATCCCAGGCCTCTCTTAAGCCTCATAAAACACAGTACTCAACAAACTGCCTTTATTGATATGCAATATGCAAAATGGGCCTTTTATGGCTGGACGCTCAGTGTGGTTTATCGAGTGTTGGTGGGAGAGCAGCTTTATGTGTCGTGGTAGGGATGGATCGTTCCTCTCAAAACACAGCGTGTAAATCCACTGTATCGTCTGAGGGAGGCTCACTGATCTCCCTGTCAGGATGAGAGAGCCACATTCTGACTGCTGGGACAGAATCAGGCCCGAGACCGCAGTGTGTTAAGCCCATGTGGGGAGGTAATCTTAGTAATAGCTGGGCTATGAATACAAGTACCAAATAAAAGACACGAGCGAAAGCTGTCAAGAGAGAAGCGAAGCAGATGGCAGGCATTTGACCATGGATGAGGTTCAAAATGTTCCTGCACCTCTAGGTTCCTCAAATAAACATTGCAAAATAGTTTTTTGGTACAGCGCCATAGAAGCACCATTTTCCTACCCTAAGCAACCTTTCTGTTTTTTGTAAATGTGATGTGAGAGTGTGAAAAGCCAGTTTAAGATTGAATAATCTTATAATAATCTAATAATCTAAAGGTTCTATACAAAAAAATTAAGCGGTTTACAAGTGCTGGCAGTAATCAAACTTTTCCAAATGACCAAAAAGAAAGAGACTGTAGCTATACGTGCTGTGTGCATTATATATCTTTGAAGCCTCTCTATTTATAGGCAGGACAGTAGAGCTACAGCAAGCTTAGTAAGATTCATTGCTTATTTTAATGCTGTCAGTCAGGCAGGAGTGAATAGAAAGCCTAAAGCAGATTCAACTCCATTCACTTACACTGTAAATTTATCTTTAAGGAACTCTAGAGACAACACACTTAGCACAGACTGCTTCCTATCTGCTTCACACTGATAAGATCCTGTAGCTTTCAGGTAAGAAACTAGTCTGCTTCCTGCATTAGAATTGGCTAGTAGTAAACTCTTAGCAAAAATAGTTCTACACAGTACAAAAAAATATATTACTTAATAATAGTAGTTGAACTCTTTTTGGTGCTATATAAAAACATTTTAAAAGGGTCTTTAAGGCAACCGTTAAAACACCTCCATCACGGAGAAAAACACCTGAACCATGCAAAGAAGAAAGCATTAAAATAGTTATTTCGATTGTGATGTTTCTATATATAACTACTGCCTTTGCTAGAACCCTTGAAGAACCACTTTCTCAAGGGTATACTTTATTTTCTGTGCTTGAATTGGCTTTTATCATTTTGCTTCCCATGACAGGACAATAATTTGTTAGAATATGGGTAGAAAAAAATGATGCAAGACAAAATGTAATGCAATACATTTTTGTTTCCCCTTTTATATTCAGGTGGACCAGTAGAACTTAAACACAAGTTCAGCCCCTTTAATCAAACACAATCAATGCTCTCACATTATTTTAGTCTTTATGTGGTACTGAAAAGAATTAAAACGGATTTGCAGAAGCATAAAGAACCAAAGAGATGAGCCTCTAGCAATTAACTCTAATCCTTTTTTCAACACTTAAAGGCCTATCTGCTTTTCTCTGCTACTGAACATATATCTCTGTGCCAGCACAGCCATATATACCAGAGAAAAATTACAGCAAATGTTTTTTTCTTAATGAGAGTGAAAGCAGGGGATCAGAAATATGGCCAGTTAACCTACTTTTGTCTTGTATAGCACAGGAAACTCACTAGCACATAATCGTAGCTTAAAATCAGTATCTACTTTCTGGGACTGTGCACTGCATACTGGTTGTGAAATTATGACCAGATATGTTACATATATGAGGTCATTTTGTGGTCAAAATTGGATTGGATTTGTGTAGACTACAATATTTAATGTATACTATGTGTCAAACAGGTCAAATTAAAATAGTTTCTCTTGTATATAAGAGCAAGTGAACTGATATCAAACAATAGCAATCAGAAATTCATTTTCTAAAATTTCTTTTTTCAAGTTAGCTGTATTTGCTTGCTTGTTTATAAGCGACAGCAGCATAAATTAAGTAATGTGTCCAACCATCATTAAATTTATATTTTTGTCCATTGCAACATGCTGGAATAGACTGATACATATGTAGAGGGCACTATAACAGTAACAGAACAGCAGGAAATATATGGTGTATGCATGTGACAGTAGACATAGGTAAACATAGTTGCAAGCATATAGTGGCAGAGAAACTATTACTAAGTTTTAGTACTAACCATTCAGCTTGAATGTTGTGAAAACATTCAGTTGTACAAATAGATACAATCAGAAATCAGAGCTATCTTTTTACTGACTGCTGAAATCCACAGAAAATGAAAGCAAATTGATTACTGCAATTCATAGAAATAATGCCTTTAGAAGGAAAGAAACGGTGAAACCAGGAAACGAAACAAGCGATTATCTGCTTAACCAGTGATCCATGAACACTGATGTGTGGCCAGGAAATGGCTTTGGAATCTTGTCCATATGCTTTCAGTCTTTGGTTTTCTGTGGCGCCTCAGTCAAGTACAAATAAATGTCAGGAAACTTGATTCCTGGCCACATGTCGATGTCCATGAATTACTTATTTGGTAAGTTGTAAGGATCACTGTTGGGTCCAAGTGCCTTTAATTTAAGGACATAACTGTTGTTTTACTCCCCGTTTCACAGGTTTCCCTACTAATCACAGCCATGTAGCAGCATGTTTTACCATGGAGGAGGCAAGTTGCTACAATAGCAAGGGCTACAATAGCAAGGGCTACAATAGCAAGGGGGCAAAGTGTTTTGACCCCATGATTGCCTTAATTCACTTTAAATCAGTTTAGTCCTCTCAGTAATACACACAAACACTGCCTTACACTGTGAACAGTTATCACACAGTTACACTGCAAAGTCACTTATGACTTGAAACTTCAAATCAGTTTTAGAACAGGTGAGGGGATGTTTCAAACCAGCCCAGGTAGGGACAAAGGGTTACTACTAGTCAGTCTGAGCATGGGAGCTTGTCATAGTAGGCTACAAATGGAAAAAAAAACAAAGTGGCTCACCAGTGGAAATGTAGTAAGCTGCACCCTTAATACTGAATATTGAGTCTTTTTTCCACAACACCAAACCATGTTCATAGCAGAAAAAAACTTAAAGCAAATATATTACACTTAAGGAGGACAATAAGCTAGATAGATCCAATTGTCCTGGGAGTCTTGTTTCAGGTGTGGCCTTCAGGTAATAGGGGTCTCTTTCAGAATTTCCTATTTATTCTAGTTTCCAGCTTATGCTGACTGGTGATTAAAGGAAAGACTTTAAATATGGGCTATTTGATGTACAAAAGTCTTTTTAATGGCAAGTTAAAATAATGATTTGATAGAAATGATAATACATTTGATAAAAAGCATGGGCAAATGTAGTCAGTCATCTACAGTCCAGTCATTGTGTATACCACGATGCTGCTAAAATGTGACCCATATCACAACAACTGACCCCTCAAGTCCTCTTAGTCCGCTGTACCCTCCAGTGCCATGATAGCGAGATCACGGCGTGTTAACAGCTGTAACAGCGGCGGTGGACGTGTGTTTCTGTCAAGCAGCACGTTGCTCCGTGCAGCACGAACAGAACGCACGATTGCCCTGGGGGTCGCCACTGTTGGGGCAGATGCGCGTTTCGTTTGCCTCGTTCTCGTTTCAGCTGTCTTCACGTCGAGCCTCTCCGGCCGTGCGCCTCTCGCACTCGCGCAAACCCGCGCGGCTCGTTTACATAGCCTCCTCCGCGGTGCTGCTCCACACAGCGAGGTTCCCGGTACTCGGGTGGCCCGGACAAAACTTCCTTGGGTTGCAAGTGCAGCAGTGAGCGGTGAACGCTTCGCGAGTGCGCGCATCTACTGCCTAAACATGCCCATGCCTTTCGAACCTGACAGCTGTGAACAGCTGTGGATCCCACCGGAACTCCTCGGTAATTAGCCCTGATCCGAACAGTCAACGAGTAGGACAAGCCTGCAGCCTCATGCACACACACACTGCTGGACCAGCCTTACCTGTTCGTGGAGCAGCAGATCCTCTCACGCGCTCATCCCCTCGCAGAAAGTGAGCTGTAATTCCTCTGGACAGTCCGGTCCGGCTCGCGGAGGCTCCGGCATTTGACGTTGACGGTGCTGCTGCCGCCGCCGCTGCTCAGTGTGTGAGCTCAGGATTCCCCTCCAGCGCGGAGCTGAACGGGAGGGGCCAGCAGAGCATCCTACACAGTCCACAGTGGAGAGTGGGGTACAGCTCCAAACAGGAGCCTAATGTGTTTACAGCAATATAGAGATAATATGGGGAAAGTGGGTCATTATTATATTGTATTGCATATTTAGCATCCGTGCAGCAGAGAAAAAAAACAATATACAAGCTTGTAATGTACAGTAAGCGCCCGAAAAAGGTGCTTTCAATTCAAATCGTTCAAATGAGTCGCACACAGACAAAATATCACCCCGCACTGCTGTCTTTTACAGCCTCTTTTGGTAATAATTGCATGGGTGTGATATATTTGATGATATATTGTGTATTGCATCATTATCGTCAGTGTACAGACCACCAGAATGAAGCTTGTAATGAAGAGTTTGGGCTAAAGGAGTAAAACGAGTCATTAATATGAGGAAAGAGGGGTCTCATATTCATACACCCCCCACCCCCACCCCCGGTATGGTTAGGCAGTGTAGTGTAAGAGACACTGGGTAAAGGAGCATCTGGCGTGTTAAACTCAAGCTCATCAGAACGAGAAGAGCCTCTGCGCCGGCTGCACTGCTGTTATCATTTCACATGGGGGTTGTGTAATAATATTTCAGGGGCATCAGGCATCAGGGGGGCAACCCTATGCATCCCTGCCAAATAAGCCATCATTGTTGCCATCATGTCCCTGCTATTGTGTATTGAAATTACAAGCAGTCCAGCAGGTTAACGTACCCGGCATGAATACATTCAAGGGCATTTATGCTTTGCCTTCAGCCACCACCCATATTCATTTTAGCACATCGAGGATCATCAGAATATGAATATGTTTTTTTAATACTTCGCACATGTTCCTCCTGCAGGCTGTAACCTAATTTGGACTCGTCGACTTCCTCCTGAGACATCCTAGGAGCCTCCCAGCATCTTTTCACACAAAGGGCGATCTACTTCCCAGGCATATTCTCAGCTATTAAATTAACTGCTGAAATCCAATAAGTGATAAGGTTCATGGCACACTTTTCACTCCAAAGAGTCTAAAGACGCCATCCAAGATTACAGGGGATTACTGGGGTGAACACCTAAGCCTAGTCTTAGACCATAGACAAGAGGTGTTCAGAGCAGGGGTTGCCAAATCCCAAATCAGCAACTCATTATTAGGATCTTCATAGTCTGAGCTGGGCAAGGACATTGTGAAAAATACATGAGCAGCACTAGGTCTTTAGAACAGGGAAACCATTGATTTACAAGATCAGCAATGACGTAGCCCCTAGCACTGGCTTTTCTGAAAACACAGAAGAGCTGAAAGAGATCTAAGAGATGTAATCTTCAAGAATCAATAGGGTCATGCCACTGTCTTAATTAAAGCAACAAGGCTTTAGATATTTTGAACCCTGTTAAAGAGCCAAATAAGGGTTACTGTATGGCAGCAACCAAATAGCAGTATAGCATGAAAAAAGACTTGCTGGACACAAAGGTTAAGCCCTGAAACCAAAGCAAACCCTAAAAAGTGCTGTAAGCCTGTATCTAGTGAGGTAACATGTTGTAATACCAAATCAATATTTGACAACACCACTCTTATGTTTCAGCTAATTATATACTAGAAAATTATTCAGGCAAAAATAAATGTAAAAAAAGACAAATTTAATGTCAGTGATTTTTTTCCCCACCGAGATGTAAGCCTACTGATTTTCACAGGCAACATTTCACGGCCTTCAGTGCCAAAGTCTCAGATGTTGTGCAAATGAATGCAGCGCAACATTGCAGATTGAGTTAGCAAACTTTACACACGCTGGCATTAGAAAAACGACGAGACAAGAAAAGCAGACATACCTTATCTCTGAGTAAATAGGCCTTCAAAAGAACCTGACATGTAAATCGTGGAATTAAATTCAGCACCTTGGTCAGCGATCTAAAGATGCCACAGCAATGAAAGAAAGCACATTTAGTTGCATGTTATTAATGGTTGACAGATATTTATAAAGCTTGATTATTAGCAATAAAATGAGCCAATCTAAACTGATGCAAAATTCAAGTATTAATGGCAGGTGTGGTGGTCTGCAGTTGTTGGCTTGAGTAGGGGTCAAACAGATTGGACAAAAGTTTGCAATTCATAATAAAGCTGTGAAAAAAAATGAAAGTGGAGACAGGGAGCAGGTGGAGGCCGTTATGTGGTAAGCTATTTTGTGAAGCTGCAATCTATTTGTTCTGTAAAATGGGTTTTTGTATTTCATGAGACTACAACTACAGAGTTTTGTTCAGTGCCAACAATGTCTGTATGAGAATGAAAGATGTTGATTTTCTTACCCCAATGAAATATCATATATATATATATATATAAATAGTAGAGGAAATAATTATTTGACCCCTAGCTGATTTTGTA
>JBBPDA010000138.1:17203475-17226265 GCA_037974385.1 Arnoldichthys spilopterus | reverse complement strand
AAACCTACCATTAAAATGATACTGTTCTGAGACTTTTCATTTCTTTGTCATTGGACAAACTTACAAAATCAGCTAGGGGTCAAATAATTTTTTTCTCCACTGTATATATATATGTGCATATGAGGTGTACTATTTTAGAAAAATGTTGATGCCACACTTATTGTGATTGTGCTATGTTTGTTTTTTGTCTGTGTACAAAAATGGCAAGAAAACAAACAACTGAGCCTTCTAAAGGTTTTTTACAGCATTCTCCTCTGAAAAAAGGGCAGTTTAAAAATGTTTAATTTGAATGAACATCATTTGGAGTTAGCTATTAACCTTGTCATGCATTATTGATGGTCCACTAAAAATAAGTTAATTATGTAAGAAATTAGTAAACAGCCTCAGATGACACATTAAAATAACACTTGACTAGAAGATTAAACTCTCATTCTTGAGTCTGGGTCAAAGACAAGTAATGGTGATCACACTCACAATATAATCTACATCAATATTCACCCACCATGAAGTGGCTGAAGGAAGAGATCAGCTAATTGCAGGCTGGTTTAGTGGCACTCTCATTAGCAAACTTTGCCACATCTTTGAGTTTAAATATTAAAGGGTACAATGTCAGAGTTTAAACTTGCTTTGTAGACCCATTGTTTTTGCTCTAAACAGCATCTTGTGTGGTTTTCCTGGTTTGCAATGGTGTAAAAACATGCTCAAAGCAAGGACTGCTTTTAAAACAGTAACATGGTCATCCATTTACATTTGGCTGACGCTTTTATCCAAAGCGACTTCCAAGCCATGGAGCAGAGTAGCGGGACAGTACCTTGCTCAAGTGTACCTTAGTAGTGCCTGAGCTGGGACTTGAACCTGCGACCTTCACTTCCCCAGTGCAATGTCCTAACCACTAGGCCAACCACTGCCTTTAGCTGCTTGGTGTGCATGGGGAGCAAAGGCTAACCTGTCTGGTGTAGCTACTGTCACACAAAATAAAAATGCTGACTATGATAAAAAGGTGTCAGAACACACAGTTCAGAGTCAACAGTCAGAGCTGATTTTGGTCGTAGGTGGGGGCTCTACACAATATTAGGCAGGTGGTTTTAATGTTATGGTTGACCAGTGGTCAGTAGGTGTAGGAAAATTAGATTTTGTGATGAATACAACTAGATGTTGGGTCATTTTGCTAAGTGGTGCCTTTCTCTCATAATTCCAGAGTAAAGTACAGTAAAGTAATTTTAAAAAAAAGTGTAAAGTAGCCTGATGTCAAAACTGGATTAAAGAGACATTAACTCAGTTTAGTCAAACAAAACAAGGGAACTAAGCTGTGAACAGAATTTCACAGTCATCCTTTCTAAGCACAATCTCAATTTCAGTAAAGTTAAGACACTGTGTAAAATGTAAATAACATGCAGAATGCATCTCATAAACCAATATTTTATTCAAAATTTTCAGAGAATCTGGAGAATTCTGAGTGTGCAAGGGACAAGGCAAAACATCAATATTGGATACTCATGATTTTTAGGCCCTCAGATGGCACTGCATTAAAAACAGGCGAGATCCTGTCATGGAAATCACTGCATAGGTCTGTGAACACAGTTTGCAATTCCATTCACAATGCAGGTCAAAGCTTTATCAAAAAGAAGCCATATGTGAACATGATCCAGAAACACTATCACCTTTCTGGGCCAAAGCTCATGGACTGAGGCAAAGTGGAAAACTGTTCTCTGGTCAGAGGAATTAATATTTGAAATTATTTTTTAAAATTATGGATGACGCATCCCCTGGTCAAAGAGGAGAGGGACCATCCTTGTTTTCAGCACACCTGCATCTCTGATGGTGCATTAGTGCCTATGGAGTTGGCAGTTTGCACATATGAAAAAGCACCATTAGTGCTGAAAGGTATATACAGGTTTTAGAGCAACACATGGTCCCATCCAGACAACCTTTTTTTTCAGGGAAGGCCTTGTATAGTTCAGCAAGACAATGCTAGAAAAATGAACATGAAAAACGTAACGGCGAAGACCCAGAACTGCTGAGCAGCTAGAATCCTATATCAGATAAGAATGAGTCAATATTCTTCTCCCAGAGGTCCAGCAAGTTGTCTCCTCAGTTCCCAGACATTTACAGACTGTTGTTAAAAGAAGAGGGGATGCCACACATTGGTAAACATGGCCCAGTCCCAACTTCAAAATGACCTTATTTTTTTCTTAAAGTTGTAAATTTATTCAGTATAAGCATTTGATATGTTTTTAATGTCTATAGTGAATAAAATATGGGTATATAAGATTTGCAAATCATTGCATGTTTAATTGCATTTTACACAGCATAAGAACTACTATTTGGGGTAGTATTTTGAATATTTAAAAATGTTCAAATAAAATGGATCCATGGTATGCAGCTTGGGCAGGAGTTTTTCATGATGTAAGAAAATGCAAGAGAAAGATCAAGACTGCTTCTGACATGTGCCTTGCATTTTGTGAAGTAAAATACATATAATTGCCCTGTATAACACAGTGACTGAAACAGTAGTATCAACCAGTGGTTCCTACACCGGACATTTTTGTCTTTTTCCTTCACCCAACTCATATGATTCAACTAATCAGCTCATTGACAAACCATTCCCAGGTTAAAATAGGTGTGTGACCACTAAACAGGACAAGGGGGTTCCAGGACAGGACTCTTTCAATACATTGAAGAAATTCATCTTATGAATAAATGTATCTTTCTGCTCCTGATGACTTGAAATTCCATCCAGATCAGTATCACCTGACCCTGTTCATTGTTCATATACTCATTTTAGCATGTATATATCCTCCCTAATTTTGCAAAAACCTGTCCAATGGTATTATAAATGTATTACTCTAGTTTCTAACTGCAGGATGTGTGTGTTATGAGAAAGGGTTTTTTTGTTTGTACTAAGTAAATCATATTTTAAATCATACTTAAACCATAAAATTTGGTCTCAGACTACTATGAAACACTTGTGTCTACACAAGCCCACTCATCATAGAAATCGCCCATATCACAAAAACCAACAGCAGAGCCTATTTTGTCAGTTTCATAACTGCAAATGAGAAAAAGAAACCCCTTGGAGGGTTTTGTTCAATCACAGTTAAAGGTCAGTTCTGAATTTAGTGCATGATCATGGCCTGTCTTTCCCAGCAGCAGCCTTGTGGCTGGAGAGCGCAAGAAGACAGTTATAAAAAAACAAAACAGATTCTGGTAATAATTTATAGTGGGGGATTGGCAGTGACATCAAATTGTCCAGCTATGGATTTTCATTTCCCTGTAAGTACAACTCCAGTCAATCTTTGACTCCCTGCATTTAAAACAGTTTTGTGATAATAACCTAGAGAAAGGCCCATCTATCAGAGTGATTTACTGTCAATTGAACGGACTTTCAAAAATGCTTTATTTCTGCAGCCGCACTTCAGATTAAACAGATTGTTTATTCTTCCAACTCATCATCATATTGACAATTTTTATGGTCCGTGACGGGTTGTAGTGGTTTACAGGTAAAATATTACTGAGATGCAGCTGTCTGTGCTGCATTACTTGAAAAGTGCAGTGCATGAAAAATGCTTACAGAGGATAATGATTTAGCTTGCACAAACTTTTACTTCATTTAGAAAAGTATTAAAAATGTATTAAACCAACTAATGTAATACAGCAAAGTCTTTAATGAACTCAAATGTTGATTGCGGTTAAATTTACCATGAAGAAATTTTGCAGGTCACACATAAGGGAAACAAAACACAGCAACAGAAAGTATTATAATATTACCTTTATTACCAAAATCATAAGAAGACCTTCAGAAACTTCACAAGAGAGCAAAATCATTCTTAATATTTGTTAATATAAGAAATTGCATTTGAGAGGCATTGCTTTGTTTAGAGTTCTATTCAATTTTAGAAAGTTCAGTTTGTTTCTCAACTGTAATTCATATAAAAATAAACTTTGTGCACATACTTCTGCACATTTTGGTGCTGTCATGTTTGTGCAAAAATAGTTAGCTATGATTCTAACAAAGACAAGAACAATTTAAGAAACATATTAAGAATATATTGGTGAATGAGGCCCATTGAACTTTAATTTATTTAATTAAAGTATTGGTAACATTTTATTTTTGGATTGTCCCCTTTAGATTATCTGCAGGTACTTTAGACAGTTGTAAGCAAATATAAGTAATTATTAACAAATCATCTAGTGAAACTCATTAAGATTTAACTTTTGAGTTAAACTGTACTCTAATCTCTTATATTCAACTTAAAGGTCAGTTATATTTAATACATATTTAGTTTAACATTAGTTAAAAACAAGTTCAGCATCTACCAAAGCATCTTCAGTGAACTATCCAAATAAATTATTATTAAATTGTATTCTGTTATAGCCATGTTTGCATTTGTCCTTCTATTATATCAGACATCAGGATGTAAATGTCCAATTTTTTGGCATATATGTTCCTATAGTTAAGATTGTACACTGTATTAATAATAATAATAATAATAATAATAATAATAATAATAATAATAATAATAATAATAATAATACATTGTAAAAATTCAGCAGGGATGCCAGACAAGAAACATTATATAACAGTAAAGGTCTGTTTTCTCAGTGGTGTTTTTTAACCATGAAACCAGGGAATATATGTGAAATAAATGTGATAATTTGTTTTTGTAAATATATATCCATTTCTGTAAATAACAACACTCATGTTAACATACAGTGCAAATATGGTGGTTTATTTACATGCATTTTACATGCATTTTTAAGATGGGTATTTACCTTAAAATATAGTGTTTTGAGAGTGTTTTTCCTTCATTGTACACAACAGAGGCTTACACAGAATTTGTGGGTAATAAATGTGACTGTTGGAGCGTTGCACCCAGTTGATGTTTTGATTTATAACTGTTAGTTACTGCAGTGCATACTCCATTATCACTCTCTTTTTCTTTTCACGGTTTATCTTGCCTGTATAATAAATACAAATACAACACAAAGCCCAGCCCAACTTCTGTGCGCTGGCTTAGAGTCCTCAGCAACCCGTGGGCGACACCTGGTGGTAAGTCATGGTAACACTCGATTCAGAAAATCGGTTAAGACAAAGCGGTTTACTTTACGATCGAAGCGTTAGGAAATAATAGTATTACTAGGTCGTCCACACTGCTCACTTGCGTGCATTTAGTTTGGATAAGAGGGTAGTAAAAGTGTACATAAGTGGCTCTATCTCGGTGGCAGTCTTGGTTGGGTTGTGATGGAGCTGATAAGGTCTGAGTTTGAGGGTTAAATCTCTCCATGACGAAATTGGCCAGTCCTATCCAGAGGCAGAGCATAGGGAAACTATTTTTGCGTCCGTCCGGCCCTTTTCCTGGACCAGGTTCCTGTGGGAGGGCCACTGGGAAAGTATGGGAAAGTTCCCCCAATTACTTTTCCCCACAAGAGCATAGCATTCAGCTGAGAGGAGAAAGCCAGGAGGAGAGACTGTTCACACAGACATTACAGGACAAGACAACACAACACACATCCAGAGAGGGACAGGTAAGAGCTCATCTGTGTCAGCTTGGGTTTAGTGGACTGTGGTGGACAGTAATGTACACAGGCCCAGGCAGCCATGTGATTAGACTGAGCTAATGAAGCTTTACTGTCACTATCACTATCATGATCACTCCTGGACTCTGCCAGCAGGTCTAAGTACACTGTACTTTTCTTAAAGCAAGGGTAAATACACCATAGTGAGAGGGGTAAAAGTAAAAGGGCTGTGTATCTGGCTCTGCTGGATGCATTTCTTGCCATATTTAGACATTTCTACAGCATTTTCTCTCTGCCAGACACACACATGTAAATGAAATCACTGAAAAACAAAAACATGAAGAATATGTAAAATACATCATTATTATTTACTGTTCTTTCTCTCTCGCTTTCTCCCCACCTCTATTTCTGAATATACTGTATATGTATAGATTTGTGTCTATCTATCTATCTATCTATCTATCTATCTATCTATCTATCTATCTATCTATCGGTCTATCTACACACAGTTCGATCAGCCATATCATTATCACCACCTTTCTATCAGAGTCAACATTCACTTTTTAAACCACAGTAGCTCTTTTGTTGGATCAGAAGAGACTATATATATGAATAGATAGGGAGACAGGGAAAGAGAGAGAAGTATAAAATAACTTTACAGGAGAAATTAATGTGACAAAGGTTATATTTGTTACAAGCTATTTTGGTTCATTTATCAAAAAAAAAAAAAATCAAAATATAAAGACAGAGAAAAAGATTTTCTAAATCTATCTATCTCTCTATCTGTCTATTTATCTATTTATTTATGTATTTATTTACTTATTAGTATTTACTTCATGGTGGTCATGCACTGAATACTGGTGACTAGATGGCTGATGTAGTTTGCTTCAGAGTTGCGTGCAGTTTGCATAAACAACACAGTCCCTCTGGCCACAGAGAGGAAAAAAGAGCCCTCTCCATCCAGATAAGTTCAGAGGGGTAAGACCTCTAAGCAAAGGATGTTTACCCACATGTAGAGCAGTTTGTCATCTGGGGACTGCACTAAAAGAAAAGCACTTAAAGCGCTGGAAATGCTACAAAGCTTAAAGCAGCCTTACATGCCTATAACCAATAGCAGTTAGATCAATCAATACAATTGCTCATCTCTGTCCAATTCAGTCAGCTTTGTAAGAAAGAATTTCAGCTGGTTTACATTTAGCAAAGACACAGTGTGACACTAGTTAAACTTCTGGTCAGTGATTATCATGTGATCATGCAGTTTTATCAACAAAAGTTTTATTTCTCGCTTTGGGATCTGAACCTCACACAGACTTCAAGATATTTGTGGGAAATTTCATACAGCTTCATTTGGTTAAGGCAAACTGGTGATAGGCTCGTAAAGTTAGTAAAGTTTGAGAAAACAAACAATTAAAATAATCATTTGGAAATCTTATGTAGACATATGGTGAGTGCAAGCCTTGAGAGATCTAGTGCAAAAGGATAAAGGTTCTAAAGACACTTTTTTCTTGATAGTTCTATGCAGCAAGTGTCTGTGTGACTCCGCCACAGCTGGTCTGCACATATTGTGGGGCTCAACAAATGAGAGAGTGCATTGTTTATTTAAGTCCTTTACCAAAATGTCATAATGTCACAGGCTTGACATTTGCCAGCTGTCTGTTGTGCTGATGTGAGTGTCGATTGTCATTTCCTGTGCTTTAATAAAGGCCTCCCAATAATTTCAGTTTGCTGCTCTGATGTTGTCACATGATTGTTTCATAAGTAATAAAAAATAATTTTGTCAAACACCACATGGAAACTTCCATACATAAACCATGTCTGGGGAGTAAAGGAATCTCCACTGATGATCAAGACTAATCTGTTCCCTAAACTACAAAGGATCTGTATTCCTGTATCACCCTGGACCATGTCTACAGTTATTAGACTTTATTTTCAAAGCTGTCATAACAACCATGACCAAAATGCCTCTGTAAAAGTTTAATGTATTCATTTGAGTTGCACAGTATATTGTTTATTAATCATTAATGTTGGCAGATTGTTGGCTTTTACCAAAGGAGGAAATATGCAAATGAGCCCTTTAATCAATGTTTATTGTATACAGCTGTAACAGCAGATGTTCTAAAGAAATTTATGTGGTCCAAAGCTGATAAATAAGTTTGGTGAGATTAATGCAGGCTGAGTTTTTACCTTGTTATTAAACCAGGAGTTAATATACTGTACAGCTGTCTAAAAATACATAACTGATTGAAATGCATGTTCTTGATGTATCAGCTTAGCAGTTAGTTTGCAATGTAAATGATATACAGGGCATCTGCAGGTCAGTATAATGCTGTGTATAAGGAGTGCTGTTAGTGCTCATGTCGCTGTTTGAGTGCCACTGAAAAAAACTCCACCTGGTTCTCACAAATGCCCATGTATGCTCAGAAACTCGGCAAACAGCTAACAAGCTATTAGACTACTCTAATGACACTCAGGGAAGGAGGATTCACTGTAAAAGTTTGGATGGTGTACAACATAAAAACCATGACACTTATCATTTACAAGTTTCACATGCCTTGCATGCCTATGTTTAAGTAGATCTGGTCTAAGTAGTAGCAAATCTAGTATGAAAATGAGTGTACACCACTGTTAACATGACATTAAGCATCACATTAAATGGTCTTCAAATGCTTACTTTTATCTTTTTCAGTGAATATTTTGGAATCTCTGAATCTGCATATAGCATTTTATAGACTTGAGGGGCGAGACATGATTTGGGAAAGAGTATGAATGCCTGGGGAGAATTTGTTCATTTATTGTGCTGTATTGCAGCAAAATCTGTCACTAACAGTGATTAACCCCTCTAAACCCTGCCCCAATTTTTTTTTAACTTTGTGTTGATTAATGTCTTGAGTACCACCAATAACATAAGCAAAACAAGCTAGGTAGCACAATGTTATCCTTACGAAATGGAACTGGACTCCCTTGCAAGAGTTAATGTTTATTTTTACCACATGTTATGTGTTCCTTGCTCACACAGCACACATCTACATGCTTAATTGTAGTGTTTTGAGAAAACGTGTCAGCCATGTTAACTTGTTTCACATCCATGGGCTAATGACAGGCTTCTTCTTTACTGGAAAATGTTGATGAGTACACCAGCTAGTGAACACACTGCCTTGATGATGTTGTACAGGGTTAGAAATCTCATGCTCCTTTAGTAAGTCTATTTATTTACCTACGTTTGGTCAAAATCCAAAGTTTTTATAATGGTCTTAGGACATTATTGCTACAAGATCACTGAGGTTAAGCATGCCATAAATCAGCTATAGCCATCTTTAAATCAAATCAAATATTATTGCCCCATCACTTTGAGGTGATTGTCACAGTTTAAAGGTGAGTGAAAATCTTTGGTGCTTTGTCCTTCACATTAATATAATATTAAATTATAAAGTATAATTAAAATAAAATATATTAAATAAAAATATAAAATAAAGTATACAATGAGAATTTATTATTAGGCCTTTGGGCTATATCAAAATAGTTTTCAAGTATCAAAATAATCATAAGATAAACTGATTACTAATATAATCAATAGTGACAGCCCTAATAGGTTGCAAGGCACATGGCAATCACAATATGTAGCAATATACAGTAATCATAATATAGTCATTTACCCATATCATGCAGCTCTAGTATTAATATACTTGTGTGTGTTTGATTTTGCAGGTGCAGAGGATGTCCAGAGCTGACTGGGGTTTTCTGGAGCACCTGCTAGTGGAAGGTCAGGAGTACTCAACGAACGTGGGACGTGTGTGGCTCACTGTGCTCTTTCTCTTCCGCTTGCTTGTTTTGGGCACGGCAGCCGAATCTGCCTGGGATGACGAGCAGTCCGACTTTGTCTGCAACACCAAACAGCCTGGCTGTGAGGCCGTCTGCTACGATAAGGCTTTTCCTGTCTCCCACTTCCGGTACTTTGTTCTGCAGGTCATCTTTGTCTCCACGCCCACCATTTTTTATTTTGGCTATGTGGCTCTGAAGGCACGCAATGACCAGAAGCCAGCAGAGGAGATAGTAGAGGAGCAGCGTGGAAAGAACAGGGATGGAAAAGTCAATCAGAGTAAGCTAGAAGTAATACAGGAAGAGGATGAGGAAGATGAGAAGCAGGTGGGAAAGAAGAAGAAACAGGTGGAGGCCCCTAAACTGAAAGGAAGATTACTAGGTGCATATGCTGCTAGTATAATCCTAAAAGTTGCACTCGAGGTGGGCTTCATTGTTGGTCTTTGGTTCCTCTATGGATTTGTAATTCCAGCCAAGTATGAATGCGAGCGAGATCCCTGCCCGCACACTGTGGATTGCTTTGTCTCTCGGCCAACAGAGAAGACCATTTTCACTATCTACACCCAGGTCATTGCTGTAATTTCTGTGCTCCTGAACATTCTAGAGTTGTTCCACCTCCTTCAGCTGGCCATCACCAACTGCTTGGAGAAGAGATACCAGTGCATGGAGCTAGGGACAACTAGACAGATTGAGAGGACTCCCACAAAACTGGAGCTAAGAGAAGTTAGGGCCCCTTCATATGAGGAGAAGGGCCATCTTTTTTTCCCTGTAGGAAATGACAGTTATTCCCAGTCTGGCCTTGGCTGGACTGAGATGCCTTACCTAAAAGAGGATATGCTCCCTACCTACTCGAACTGTATTAGTAACAACAACCACAGACATCATGTAAAAAAACACACCCATTCCAAAAAAAGCAGTAAAAGCAGCCATAAAGGGAATTCCTCAAAAGACAAGCAGTATGTATGAGGCCAAAATGGACAAATTGAAAACATTAGTGTGGTCCAGTTTAATGGATCTTGTTTTGGAACATCAGGGAGATAAAACTCCTTCGCTTTGGTCCCACTTCTTTACTGTGAGGAAAATGCAGTTTCTTTTGTATGGAATGTACTGAGCTCCAGGCTGAACTGCCTTCAACAGCATGTAAAGGTGGTAGGGGGTTAGAATGTAGCAAGCCAAAGCTCATTAAGCACTCTACTTCAGCAGTGCTGATGACCAATGCACAGAGACAAAGAAAGCATAGTGAAAGGGAGCCGTACAAGGGTAGAGAGTGCAAAGCCAAATTGTAGTTTGAAATGTACTGCTTTTGTATTGATTAAGGTACAATAAAAAGTAGCAATTAAGTAAATGTTCCACTATAAAGATTTAAGATTTTCACTCACCTGCATGCCTTTCTGCCAGTCAGCCAATGTGTGTGTTTTGACTTCACAACACAGAGCAATGCTTCAAATACTTTTAATAGTTTGTCTCAGGATGTTTGTCTCAGGATGTCTTATACAGTTACCTAAAATGTGTATAAAACCTGAAAAGACTTTTAAAGTGCAACATTTCTTTAGAGTGGAATATTTAACAAAATAAGTAAATTATTGAAGTTTAGGTGCTTCATGTTGTGAAAATAAGTGCATAGCTTCTACAGAGAATTTCTACATTCAATCCCTATAGACAATGTGTTTTCACTCAGAAAATCAATAAGGCACAATTTGCCTGGGTTTCAGATTTACTACTACTTAGTACTAACCAAATATGTGAATTGAAAAAGTGTACTTTACATTTATTTTGTATTATTTTTAAACCAAAATTCATATTTATTCTTTTTAGTTCAAAGTTTTTCTTTGATTTAGTGTTCATTCACATTTGTCATGTTTAGAGTAATTGTAGGCAACGTGTTATATATTATGCTCAGCTTGGTGCATTATAACATTGCTTTTATTGTGCTCATCATTTAACTAGACTGTTGACACAACTGTTGATTGCAAGTTCACACATAAAGTACAATAAGAGCACAATGTGAAAGTTCCAACAAAAGTGGCATAGGGTTTGAATTTGTAGGCAAATAATTTGTGGGGACAAAGTGAATGTATTATAAATATATTTGTGATGAAAATAAATGGAAACTTTGATTTGTAATTTACATATTAGTCAAAACTCTGAGGACAAGTTTTTGATTATCATATGTGAAATTGCATTAATTGTTCTATAACCATTTAATTATTACATAATCATATGGTTTACGTTCAGAGTGTTAATTTGAAAATATTTGCAAAAAATATCCACAGCAGGTTCAATAAAAAAAGTATTGAATGTAATGGAGGTATTGGACATTATATGGTGTAAATGTTTGCTTAAACTTGTTGGTCAAATACTTTGAAGCTGTATAGATGAAAAATCCAAGATATGAATATATGAGTTTTCATTTGCTTTATGTTTAACTTATAGTAGCATGTGTAATTTCTGTGACAAAGTATTGTTAATGAGAAGGAAAAATAAGATTTTAAACAATTTTTTTTCTTAGAAAGAAACATATTCTTGATTTTTTTTCCTGTTTATTTTTACAGAGAGATCTGTATACTTCTGCAGAAAGATATGTTTTATCATTACACTTGATCTAGAAAAACATTTGAAACTTTATAAAAAAAATAGTAAAGTAATTAAAAGTAGTACAACGTAATCCTGCCAAATAGCCCTTAGACACAGCATTATTTCTTATTATGAAAGTCTTTATCCTAAAGTCTAAAAAGTCTTATATAAATAAATGCACTACTGTATCACATGCATTTAGAAACCATTCTAGTTGAACATCCTGCAATATACCACATTGCAATGTCTCCAGTAGCCAATATTCCTATAACAACAAAATTATCTCAGTATTCATTAATTTAGCAATACAATTTTTTTTTTTTACAAAACTTTTACTTTCCATATTATTTTAGTTAAGGTTAGGGTTGAGGCTAAGTTTGAGGTTTTCAAAAATTAAGGTGATTTAAATAGCTGTATAAATGTTAAATGCAAGATTTACAAAGCATCTCCAGTGTTCTATTCAAATAGTTTTATTGTGTTTTCTAACAAAAAAGGTACAGTATAGTATGCCATATTAACTGTATTTTACACACAATACCTTATGATTCTGCCTTTACCTTATTTATCCTGAAAAATAGACAGAGATACTCCACAATGCATTACATAGTAGAGAAATAATAGTCAAAGAATTTGAGACAGATCATGAAATCTGAGGCTAGATTCACAAAGAAGTAAAAACAATTAAAATCTTAAGAATAATTTCAAGTCAAATGTTATTTTTAAAAATAAATATTTTCTTAACCTCACACTAGCTTTAAGACATTTAAGAGTTAGGCCTCTAAAACTGTAACTTCTACTAAGTTTTACAAAATAAAACTAAAAATTCACCGTCACATCTAGTTCTTTCTTGCTAAATATTTTGGAACGCTTTGCTTTTACTTCATTCTGTTGTTTTAAGATGCCAATCACATTAAACTAAATTATGCAAATAAATTAAAATTGTCCATGTTAAGCTGTAACATGATATTGACAGGCTTCATGACAAAAAACCTTGTGTTTCGAATAATAAGCCATATTTTCTTTAGAAAGTATTAAGAAAATTGAGAACAAAATTTTCATAAATATAGTGTTTGCCCTTGTTTTTTTTTTTTTAGTAAAGCTTCTGAGAATCTGGCCCCAGAGGTTTTATCTTCACATATCACTATTGTATATGATGTTTGGGAAGCAAAATTCAAACAAATGCAGCCAAAGCTATTTAATCTCCCTAGCCATATTTATACAGATGAGTTCTGGTTATTCAACCAGTCATTTCAGCAAATTACTTCCAGATAAACAAGTGAATCAGAAGTTATGTCACCGTTTTATGGGGGATGTAATGAGGAGGCTAACAAGGTACAAAAACTTTGTCAGAAATATTTCAAACTGCCTTAAAAAAGTAGTTTTGGGGTTTGGGGCTGAATTCAAAACTTTGAGTATCCATGAAGTTTCACTGTGACATTCTTTTAAGCATAGCCATTTCCAGCAATTTACCAAGCTGTCTCTGCAGTGATAAGCTGTTATCTGTGTCAGGAAATGGAAATGACGAGTAATTTACTAGGTGGGACAGCTTCTTCTAAATTTTCTGTTTTAAACAGTCTGACCATCAGGTTCAAATAAAAAAAAAAATCAGAAAATAGAAAGAAAAAGGAAGAAAACCGAGCATTGACGTCTTTCAGCAAAATGCTCTTCAACAAAAGCTTTTTTTTTCTGTTAAAAGGTATGTATTTTGTTGGCATGCAGAACGTGTTTTATTAGGGGGAGTAGCCGGCACTGCTGGGTTCCCCTCTTTGAGAGATTAATGAGCTGTGTGCTGTGATGCTGCCAAGCTTAACCTGGAGTCTCTGCCCAGCGCGTGGCGCACTCTGCAGCGGTTGGCCTTGATCTGAGTTTAGCCTGTTATCTCTGGCCAGAACAGAGCTTCAGAGGTGCCCCACAAGATGTGCAGGTCATCGAGCAGCTGGTGAAAGTCGGCCCATTTAGTTTCCCTCAGCTGCCAAGCAAAGAGATGGACAGAGCCTGGGAGAGCTGCTTGCTGCACCAATCTCTGAGCTCTGTTTTAGAGAAGGCGTGAGGGTCTAAAGCCTTTTCCTTTGCTTTTGTTTTCACAAAACCAGCCATTACCTTTCTATAGTACAAAGCCTGTATAAGACCATATGTAATAGTGAAGCTGTACCATTTTGAGCTACATAAAGCTGGCTTTGCCACCTGTGATTTAATGGTATTGCATTTGAGCCAGAATCATCAGTAAACACTTTTGTCCCCTTACACTTCTTACAGCTTCACACTTAGAAATGTGTGATTGGAATAAGGTTTCACACAGGTATTGAAATCTCAGTACAGATTCTTGAAATCCCCCTTTTGTTGTGATAAAGGTTATTCTGTGTGGAGAACCCAACATGGCTACATCTTCTCTTTTGGTCATTTGTATAGTCATAGCAGGAAGAGTGAGCTGCCCCTGTGTCATGTTATTTCCTATATCCTGACTATCCCACTGATTGCTGATGTTTTTCCCTACTGGCCACTTAATGAACACTCATGCAGTCAAAAAACAAGTAACCGTCATACAATTAGTGCATACCTTGGGTGAGAGGGTCATAATGGATTTGAATCATATGCAAGTGTTTTCTGTCCAGATATTGGCTTTGAATGGTTTATCAGCCTTTCTTTCTTGGGGATTTTGTTGAAATTGCCTCTTTTGACCAGTGCTCTTAAAAAGCTTCCTTTACTAATTGCTTCCTTTACAGCAACATTACATCTCCAAAGTATCTCCAGAAGAGTAATTTTTCACAAAAAAGCAAAATGTGTCGATGCACAGAAATAAAAATCTAAAAGTACAAAATGGAATAAAATGGCCTTCTCTGGAAAGTGACAATACGGTCATAACAAACTTTATGACTGAAAGAGAGGGAAGAACTGAGAACTCTGAATGGAGCTCTGAATGGCTGTACAAGGCAGTACCCTACCTTGATGAACAGAGGTTCGACTGAGAAGAATGAGGAACAGAAATAACAAGAGGCCATAGTGGAGTACTTTGTCACAGGAAATGCAAAGTAGAGACATAAATTTGTAAGATGTGAGATTGGGAGGAGGAGGAGCTTCAGGCATTGTTCTTGTGTCTTAGTTAAATGAAATGGTTCTTGGCATAGATGTATAAGATAACTGGTCTTAAACCTTTTGTTGAGGTTCATAAAATGTTTAACACATTCTTTTCATATATCTCATCTACATAAAAGTTTATTTTAAGTTTTTAATGGTTCTTCTATAGCACTGGATGACAGGCCCTGTTTTGACAATTTTATTCTTAAGAATGACTCTGCCAGTTGTGGCAAAGGTGCCAACATGTATTTGGCAGAATACTAAGACTTCCTGTCAGCTAATGTGATGAAAACATCTTTTCCCCAGCTAGAGCTTATAGCTATAACAAAGGAGAAAACACATAATGCCACTTAGGTGTTTATTTTAGGCAGAGGCCTAAAAATAACATGTTTGTCATTTAAAATTAATATGGGCATTCTGTCATGGTAAACGAGATACCTTTACCTTTATAATATAATATTTATTATTTTAGGGAATCAAAATCCAAGATCTTTTTTTCTTTCTCTCCTAGAGAACACTCCTCCTCCACTCCTTGAACTACAATTTGACATTTAAAGCCATCTCCCAACAATCTTATTTTAATCTCCTAAAAAATAGTTATTGCAGAAATGAGAACAAGAAACTGGAAGCAATATGTCTCACGTAAATGTTAGATTGATCTCTTTGTATTCTTACCTATTTCTCTTAAAAATGATACACAGAGACTATACCCTCTATTAACACTCAGCATTCTCCAATATTTGCTGAAATGATAATCTTCTGTATAATTTAAATATCATTCAGAATTATTTTCTTCTTCATCTGTTTATGGCACCTAAGAGGCGTTTAGAAGAAATAAGTCTTAAATGAACCCTAAACAATCCTAAAATGAGAAACTTCTTTTACACTCTGACGATGAGAATGATGATATAGGGAAGACAACTTTATTTCTAAGGTTTCCTGACAGGCACGAGATCATGAGTCAGTTAGGCAGAACCCAACAATGCTTAATCTTTGCTGAAGATGGCTGTAGTACATTAAGGAAAGCATCTATATCAAAGATATGTTTTCCCAGTTCATGGGCCATTTCCATTTGTCTGTGATTGACAAAAGTACTTGGCTGAGTCCTTAATTTAGACAACCGGTAGGAAATGGGTTTGTATCTGCTTCCTGATTCCACTCTTGCGCTCTCCAGGGATTGGCCCAGAGGATTGTTCACCCTGACAATGGAGCGGTGGTGGGCATTGTTACATTGTTTCTGATGAAACCCACCATAGCGCTGCCCAAATGTCATGGCCACTTCATCAAAGTGCTTGGATGGATGAGGCTGTGAGAAAAGAGGATACATAGCAAACAAAATACAAGAAATATGCTAATTAAGTGCGCTGACATGTGGCACATGATCTACATGATACAGTCCAATAAACATATTTTGCATGTGTACAGAGCTTTCCAAGAATGTTCCAGGTATTCAGTAGGTAGTACCTACCAAAAGTGATCAGAGGAAGGACAACTGGTGTATCAGAAACAGAGTCATGGGGAGCCAAGGGTCACTGATGTATGTGGGGTGTAAAGGATAGTCTGTCTGGTCCAATCCTACAAAAGCGCTACCATTGAACAAAATGTTAATGCTGACAATGATAGAAAAGAGTCAGAACACAATGCACAAACAGTGCACCACAGTCAGAGGTGTTTTGGGTGCATGAAGGGGACCTACACCATATTAGGCAGGAGGTGTTAATGTTATTTCTGATCTGTGTATTTGTTAATGTGTTGGTTTTCATGACATAACAGTGAATCCAAAGTTGTTTTGCAGATTAATTTCCATATGGAGGCAATGCAAAATTTGTAAAACTTTAACCATGTTTCCATGATGGAAAATTAGCACAACTTAAGTGGGTCAAAGGGGGCTCTCCTTAGAGAAAAGAAAGCCATGGAGTTCAAAGCAGGACATTGAAAGCAAGTTGTGGGAACCAAACTGTGTAGCCCATGGGAAAGGGGAGGATTTCGAGCGGCGTTCCATTGTTTTTGTGGCTGATGAGAATCTTGCTAGTGAATAATTTTGCTGGCATTGTGCAGTAGGCCCGTACACATCCTGGCTGAAGAGGCCAGAGGTGGCCGATGGCGTCGCTCCCTCCTCCCATTGCTCAGGAACAATAGAGC
Source organism: Arnoldichthys spilopterus (assembly GCA_037974385.1). Classification (NCBI taxonomy): domain Eukaryota; kingdom Metazoa; phylum Chordata; class Actinopteri; order Characiformes; family Lepidarchidae; genus Arnoldichthys; species Arnoldichthys spilopterus. The sequence goes on along the minus strand of JBBPDA010000138.1, from coordinate 17,209,141 downwards.
TTGCGCTCATGCTGCAATACAATCGTACCTTTCCTGTGCCAAGCTCCCTGTGTCCTAATACCTGTTCTCTCTACCATCCATACAAAAATTCAAACCCTTCATTGACCCACCCTATCCATTCAGCTACAGCAGAGGCTCTACTGCACACACATGCACAACAACGTGTACATAAGCACTGACCACAAGACCTACTGTTTCCACAAGCCAGCAACATTTCAAGCCTCTAGTAGAGGTTGGTACTTACCGCACTCACTTTTATTGTCTCGGCTGTGACGGAAGTACACTCACATCAGAATCTAGTTGACTGGAAAAAAGCCCACCCAAAATTCTAACTAACCACTTAAAGAGTCTTGAAAACAAAACCTGAACCAGGAGCAATTGAACAGCACAGAAACATGAGAATGTTGTTTTTTAAAGCCTAATTAGGAGCATCTCTATTTTGGGCTTTTGAAATTCCTTCTAATTAAGTAATAGTAAAATAGACTGGATCTTGTTTTGAATACAGCATCGCCAAGACATGCGCAGGAGCCAATTATGAACTCTTTGTTTTCCTTCTTTTCATGTGTGTTTTAGAAAGATCTGTAAAAGAAACATAACATCCAAATTGTATTGTATCTATTATTTTTAAAATTATATTCGTATGGACATACGTTCAAGGTGCACCGATATGGGAATTGTGGGTCGATACCAATATCCAAAATTTTTCATGTATCTGCTAAAGTCGATATTGATTCCGATAGATAAGCACAAACATGGGTCAAAATTTAGACTGAATCCACCTGGATTAGCATTCTAAAGAAATAAACCATTGGAGAACAATACATACATCAAATATTTTTTTGAAACATCAGCCAAACAACTATCTGCAGAGACAGATATGATCCCTAGATCTTTTTGCATTCCTAGTATAAGTCATATGTCATAATTACATTTTCCCATTATCGAATCCCTTTATGACCTAGAATAAAACAAGCTGTTTTTCTGACTGATTTTCCAACACTGCTACAACTAGGCAATGGTTTATTGATAAATTTATTAATACATCGGGTAACTTGAAAGTCTTCTAGGAAGTCCAGCTTTTTACTGATTGCCTTGTTAGGCAATGAGGAGAAAAAGCAAATGATAGTTTCCTGCATGTATTTCATTATTTCTATTACACCCTGTATTATAATTCTGATGGGGCTAGTGAGGTATTTCTTTTCCGCTGCCCATTAATCACACTAAGTGTGACAATAACAAATGTCTGCATTTAGCAAATGTATTTTTTGGGGGGGAATTTTATGATGTAAATAACATGAACCAATTAAGCTCGATCAGACTGCAGCTAAATCTACACCAAACTGGTGTAGTATAATTGTGTGACATATCACTGTAATAAAAAGCCAGTTTCCTCTAACTATTAATTCTGCACTTTGTGGATTCATGTTATTTAAATATGCAATAGATTTTTCATTCTAATTTGGAAAAAAATATCAGTTTGCTCCATCAAACAAAATTAAATGTTATTATAATTGCAACATCATAAAGTATTGCCTAATAGAAAGTACTGAAACTGTGTTACTGTATAAATGCAAATAAATATGTTCACAAATCAGACTAGGTAAAAATGTACCATTCTTTTTTATATCAACATAAACATCAACACCGCAGATTAGGACAAATGAAATGAAAATTTGAACAAATAAACAAGCAAATAGCTGTATAGAAAACTTTAGAAGAGAAATAAATGAAAGGATTATCCATGTTCTTCACTTTTGGAAGTGCAGAAAACCTTTTGAAAACAGTTGCTGAGCTTTACTGATACATTTTAGCATGCTTATGTAAAACCAAATATTAAAATTCAAGAGAGTCACTGTTTTTTTACCTTATAGTTTGTGAGGATGTCTTTGGATAACATGCCAAATAGTAAAAACTGAATAAATGTATTACTACTATCTGTGCAATTAATGGTCTATTGCCATCAAAAGTAAGATAATTCCTGTAAACAAACAAATTTCACTTTTTATTTATATTCATAACACTCCAGAGCAGGAATGAAAACATGACAAATGTGTTGATATTGTTATTATTAACTTTCCAAAATTAGATAAATGAAAATTAAATGGCCTGCAGTAATAAACAGGGAGCAAAACCAGGAATTCTTGTCAAACAGATGTACTGCAAATATGATCTGGAATTAACAGGAATAAACTGGCTTTAAAGATACTTAAGAAATTATGAAATCCTTAAGAACACCTTTTATGCATGTGAAAATAGTAAAATACTGTGGGAGAAAAACTCCTAGTCACAATGTCAAAGAATAAAATGGCAAGTTGTCCCCCGTTTGTGTATGATGAGTAATGGGGCAAATTTAAATTTCATCTCTCTCCCTCTTGCTTTGTGTTTCCTGCTACCTTCATTCACAGTAAGGAATACAATGAGGACACTTATCAAAAGAATTCTGGATCTCTACCCACCAAAATCCCTGCAACCATTTTTAAAAATCCATTTTCAAATCCCTTTCATGTCAATGCTGATTTGCTTCCATGGCCACACACACATTCATCTGGTCAAATATTAAACAAAAGGGGCCTTTCTTCCACGCGCAAGTCTTGTGAGTATCTATGGGAAAGCCAACATACAGACGCTATTGAAAGATTTCTTCACATTTGGGCTAAACAGTCATGTGCCCTGTGCGCCTGGAGGAACAGACCGAACATTAAGCCACAAAGAATTAAAAGTTTCAAACACTTTCACAAGACTCAACTGTCCGTAACAGAGAGCTATTACAGCACAGGATGTCTCCATCTAGTGGAAGGAAGTGCAGTGTAGAACAAGGACTTATACTTCATGTGCAGCAATCTGCAAAATCCTACCACTACACAGTAAAATGAGACAAGAGCCAGAGCCTGAAGTGGTTTGAAGCAAGGCTGTGTACACGGAGTTAACACTGGGGGCACTGGAAAGAGGGGTATTAGGTGGTGTGAAGACTTTTTGGCAGAAATGTATGGTCTGTTGCAGCAAAACAGCACTTTTTTACATAAATATATTAGGGGTGCATTTTGAACTAATTTGTTTGTGAGGATGTCTCCCCTGCCCCTAACAAACAATTACAGCCTTGGCATGAACAATCGGATTTAGATTGGTTTTAAATGTGTCTTACACTTGCATTTTATGTGGCTTGACCTTATGGAGATAGAATCCTGATCCTCAAGCAGCATGACGTGTTCAGTGTCAGTGATTCAACTAGCTCTTTTCTTGCCGGTTCCTTTCCAGTGCTGCCCTGGGGGTGAACTCCAGTTTGTCCTTCAGACTGAGCACTTGTGTGCTGTCGCGGCCAACCGATTCCTCTAGTTTTCTGTCCTCTCGCAGCTCCGCAATGCCCTTCTCCTCTCCTCCGGCGGTTTTGGTGGTACCTCGGATAAACCACTCCAAGTGATAGCCTACTGCACCCACCACGAAGGCCACAGGGAAGGTCACGTAGGGAGCATATGTGCGCATGGCTGTCCACAACACCGGCCACATGGCTGTACACTCAAATTGGCCTAAAGAATAATAAAGTGTATGTTAAAGAGGTAAAAGAAAACATGCCACCGATTCACTGAGTGACTAACAAAGTAGCGACCAGCTGATACAAATCAGGTGGTGATATTTACACGAGCTCGGCGTAGTGAGCTCTTGCTAACATGCTCCATAAATGCTTATTTTGTCGAACTGTCCTATGTAACTTTCTGCACAAAACCGAGCTATTATTTTCATGAAACAGAAGATAACATGAGAAACAAGCCACTTAAGGTTGAAGTTAGCATGCTGCTAGCTAGCTTGTCCCAGTGTCCACAAACGCACACAAAACAAATACCTAACAGTCACTCATTGTGTTTATCATTAAGCACACATTACCAGCTCAGTACTTTCTTTACCCACGGGAGGTGCTTCAGAAGTTTACAGTTCTCTCATCACGCTGAATTAAGGCAACACTACCCCCATTAAATCTCTATTCCTTCTCACACGACCCACCCTCTCGGGACCGATCAGCGCAGCTCTACGACGTCACTTTCACGCGCAGTCTCTTATTGGTTTAAAATAGTTCCAGTTCTGTCCGTCGCCGATGATGTCATACTCCCTGGGCATACACGAAGCCACAACCCACTTAATTTTCATAATGGGATGCGACGCCTTTCTGACCTTGTCTTTTTCTTTAACATTACTGATCCATTATGAAAAAAATACAAAAATGATACAAATATGAAAAAACACATCCCGGTTTTGCTCTATTTGTGGAATCTCAAACAAGAAATTGTAGGCACTGAAAACCATGTCTCCATTACACCATTCACATTTATTTAAAAAAAGGGGGAAAAAGACATTCATTTACATATTGTTTGGCACAAAGCAGAAATATAATATTGGTCCTTATATTATTTAAGTGGTGAGGCCTCACATGGTAATACTTGATAAACTAAAAGAAAAAAAAAGTCATTTTGTCAAGTTGCTTAGACATCTTAATATGTTACAATACCTCAAGGTTGATGCATATAAGCTCCTTGCCCAGAGTCAATTATTAAGTTAATTTAGCAAAGATGTTTTACATAAGTAAGCAATTTTTGGCTGCAGTAAAAATATAAAAGAATGCTTTTGACAAAAAGGTTCACCAAAAGCAGAATCGTGGCAACAGACTCAATAATGCAAAATCAATGTATTAATAAACCACTTCACACCTAAGCATTTTAATCATTAGATTGTAAGATATAAAAAAGAAGGAAAGGCAACCTGAACATCCCATTTAAGCAGAACATATGACAAATTCCTTTGCTAGCATTGGTTTGCAGCTTGCACTTAACAGTTTAATCATATGGATGATGTGATAACTGTGGACCTCTCCAAACTACAGCTAGCAGTAGGAATGCAAACGTTATGTGGGGTAGGTGAGGTAAGTTGCAGTGGAAGGCACTGTTGCAGGAGTTATACAGTGGCAACTGGAGAACTTTGGCATCAACAGCCAGTGGTCCTCTTCCACTGCTTAAACCACTCTGCCTTGTGATGAATTTCTCATGCTAATCTTCATATGAGTCGTGTAATGGTGCTGGACAGAAAGTCCTCATAGGTCATGCGTATGTTGCCAGTCATGGCCGTGTCCTTCTCACGGAAAGCTTGGGTCATGCTTTGCAGCTGGGTGCACACCTGGATGAAGCGGTCGAGCTGAAGGGCATCGCGTGTACCACGGACACAGAAGCGACTCACCACACTCTGAATGAACTGAGGGCTCAGATTATAACCCAGCTGAGAGAGTGCTAAGAAAAAAAGAGAGATTTTATATTGAGAGTCAAAAAATTGTCCAAAGGTTGTTTTTTTTGTAATGACCAACTAAGCTTTAGGGGCATAACATTCAGAATTCAGTTTGGTACAAGAAGGTGGTTGACAAAGTGACTTACATTAATATACATTATGCTCCAATTGATTTGAACACTCATGAAAGATGGTACTACAAATTTACAATATTTAACAAAAATTAACAACTGTCCTGTTCTGAAGCACTCATGCAGTGGGCAGTGGTGGCCTAGTGGTTAGGACGCTGCCTTAAGGACCTGAAGGTCGCAGGTTTTAGTCCCAGCCCGAGCACTACTGAGGTACCCTTGAGCAAGGTACCGTCCCACTACACTGCTCCCCGGGTGCTGTTGGTAGCTGCC
>JBBPDA010000138.1:17173426-17189582 GCA_037974385.1 Arnoldichthys spilopterus | reverse complement strand
AGAGAGAGAGGGAGAGAGAGAGAGAGAGAGAGAGAGAGAGAGAGAGAGAGAGTGAGAGAGAGAAAGAGTACTAAGCACAATATAACCAGAGGCTATAAAGGTAAGGACATAGCAGGTGAGAGGACAGTGTTTTTTGTGTTTTGTGTTAATGCTGCATCACTTCTTCCTACCTTAGGCTGCTGGTACCATGGTTACAATGCAATGTGTTGTGGGTGTATATGTAGCAATTATTGTCAGACTGCTCCAGTGAGGCGTTTGGGGAATAATTGGGTGTATTTTCACCTCAATGTCTGTTTTTAAAGTTTCATACCCACACTGTCAAACTGTTCTTCTTTGTACCAATCGGTGTCATAATGCATGTATAATAAAAGGCATACATACTCACTGCACTATACAACTGTATACCTGAGTATTTAATGTGGTATTCTAAGACAGTGACTTTAAAACTTCTTAGCACCAGCAGTGCTTTCTTCTTCAAATAAAAATACTAATCTTCGCTTCCACATTGTTGCACTTGATACTAGCAAGTAACTAGTAGCAGATTATTTTGAACTTTTGTGGACTGAAAAACACTGGCACAATTGAATGGTGATCAGAGAAATAAGAATTTACTAAGATGATTTTCAATTTCTTTTCAATTAAATTTTATTTCTATAGCGCTTTTTACAACTGATGTTGTCACAAAGCAGCTTAACAAAGTCCAGGTTAATGAGCAAGCCAAAGACAATGGAGTTAAGGAAAAACTCCCTAAGCTGAAGGAAGAAACCATGGGAGGATCCAAGATTTAGAAGGAGAACCCATCCTACTCTGGTCGACGCTTTAAAGAGGTGACATTAGTTAAGGTCTAGCCCAATTTCGCTTTTCTGTGATTTTCTGTGATCCATTATCCATTTGGGTTAATATTTTTAAGGGCATAACATCCACTTCTGTCAACATCCATTTGGGACAGACATGTCTTGTTTTAAAACATGTCCAACTGAGATATTCTCATAGTGACTGTAAAATTGTGACATTTATGCACATGAATATTAAACTTTTTTAAGCTGTTGTTAACACTATGAGCTAGAAACTCAACTGACAATGTTTAAAGAAGGATTTTTAGATTAATAAAAAGCATGTAGTTACCAGTTTTCACAAGTGCAATGATACAGATTTCAAAAACCCTTTAATCAGTTTTGAAATTTTCTTTATGTTAGCACTGATATAATGGTGGCAGTAAAGCAGCGGTACACAGAAATTTGAAGCGTATAACTGCATTGAACATACATTCAGGTAAAGTATTTTTTATTTAGTATATTGCTGTTCTATATAGACCTTCAGCCATGATTTGAACACAAATCTCAAGTTTTAAATCAAGGAAGTCTCAAATGTGATGCTGCAGTTTGCTGCAAAATTCTAAAGCCCATATTGCAAATGCAAGGGTAGGGGTACTATTGTGTAATTAGCGGGCAAGCTAAACTGTCACTAATGCAGCTGTACTTGTAACCCAGGCAAAATTTGTGTTTGTGGCATTAACAGAAGGAAATCTCTGTACTCATGGCTAATTGTTCCTCTTAAAATCTGGTTAGTCCAAAACAATTGTAAAAATATTGGAGGTGCACACATTAGAATCCTGTTTTCCTGATTTTAAGGTACACTACTTTTTATGTACTACTCCTTAATATTTTATTATCATTTTTTTTATTAATACATTTTATTATTTATTGAACTCTAGTCTTTTAACAATTTGGGTTTTTTTTAAAAGAAATTATATTGTGCACATTGTATATTATATATTGTACAAACTTATCTAATTCTTCTTCTAACACTCCTTTCATTTTGGCAAATCCTCCAAAATATCTATCAAATCTATAAAGCTAGCTTTAGACACTGTCTTAACTGTCCCTGTTTTAGCAGTCCTCTCCATGTTCACACTTTCCCAGCAAGGTCAAGATGGAGGAAGATACTGACATTGTTGATTTCTAAGTTTTAATCATGTCCCTTTTTTGTGCACTTCTGTTTGCTCATTTTATATGGGACAGGCTATGTTATCACTCTGTGCACTAATGTCAAACATGCTAATTTGGATAGTAATTGAATCCCACAGGTGTGCCTTTTTGTGTGACTAACCTTACATCAGCACCCAACTGCCTGATAATGTAATTTTAACACCTGTATGAGAAAATGCCACCCACCCATTACTCACCAGCCCTCTGTACTGCATGCCCATCTTCTACCCCAGTAATTGATAAATATTATAAATAAATATATTTATAAAATAATAAATACATGAATATTAAAATTTAACATTTACCTCAACTTTCCTAAAACTCTTAATGTAGCTCAAATTTACATTGCATAATTTCTATTAGAATCTTAACTTTTTTTTCTCAATGTCTTCCAGCTCAGTGGCTTGATATAGATGCAACATCTTCTCTCTGTCCTCTTAGTCTCTCTCATTCCCTCATTTTGCCTCGAAAGTTTTACAAAACTTCCATTTGAGTTAAGATTCTGAAGGGCATAGCACTATTAAACATGCCTTCAACTTTGTCATTATGAGGGATGATAGCGTCCAAGCAAAGAAATGGGGAAAAAAATCCAGTGAAGCTTCCTGGGTCATGTCACTGGGGCACCACTAGAGAGGGCTGGAACTCCATACAGTTCCCTTTGGTGATTTTCGCTAAAGAGAACTGGCCGCTGCTGCAGCTGTGACTGACGGAAACCACAGCGTAATGTTAGTGTGAAAGAGGAGGCTTCTCTGGGGGGGTAAAACTCCTCTGCTAAACAGCTCTAACATTTACCACTCAGTAAGCAAGCTGTAGTGAGGTACAGCATTCCATGATGCCTCCTTTTAGAAAGTACAATTGATTCTCCCTTAAAAGACATCATTCCCTGAGGTCAGCACTACCAACTTACGCCACCTAAGCCAGGTAGGAAAGAAGAAGAAACACATCTCATGCAAAATGAATGAAGCAGAGGCAGCATCAGGCTGAGTAAGGAAGCCAAATGGAGATGACTGTTCTTGGAATAGTAAGCGAGAGTGAGTGATGGGGATTTAATGCCTCCAGAAAACTTGCTCTGGTCTTGAGAGTCTAACCAAAATGTTGAGGAAAAGACTTAGCAGTCAAAGCTTGTGCTTCTCAGTGCCAGGGGAAGGTTCAGGCTGTATCAAGGGAGAAAGAAAAGGAGAGTTGTCAGCTTGCGGATCTGCCTGGCTGCTTGGGAGTGCAGATGTGTCCTGCCTGGCAGATGAGTCAGAAGCCAGAGTTGAGTTCCAGATGTCATGCCCAGCAACCAAATGTCAGCAATAGTGAGGGTCCCAAATTCTTGTGACATGTCTCTACCTTTCTCATGTGGCAGGTTATGTCTATGTCTCTTCTAAATAACTGACTTAAACTTTGATTAAATTCACATTACACTGTGTACTCTATGCAAAACACTCCAGAGTTGATTTTGCCATCTTCTGTAGAGACTAGTAAAACAGATATATTTGCATTTAATATATACATTAAACATTGAAGCCCAAAGAAAAAAAGTAAACAACAACAAAAACACAAATAAGTATCTCCAAAAAAGTATCTTTACAGAAGAAGGCAAAATGTTATTTACTTCTAATGTACAGTACTGTGCAAAAGTCTTAGGCACCTGAACAAATGATGAAAAGCTGTTTATCTGGGCAGAAATGATTTTTGTTTTCTCAAGAAAAACAGCAATATTAGTATAAATGCAAATAACAAACAGTGATTTTATGTGTCAGTGTATTGGCTTGACCATCCCCAGAACTCCCCTAGTGTACACCAAGTATTACTTGTTGTTTCCATCAAATCTCTGGTTTTGGCTCAATCAGTCTTTCAATAGATGAAATCAGGTGCAATGATGCAATGACTGGAAGCATGGAGGAGAAATCTGGAGGCAAATATGTGTTCTTCTAACTAGCTCACAAAATATCTACTTTTTACAAACAAAACAAATCTTGTTCATGTTCATGTTCATTTGTGGAATCTTGGTAGACTAGAACCCTTTAAACTAAGCCTAGGTTTACTGGTGTAACAGGTTTTGTTTGTAGACTAGAAAGCATTCATGTACGTTACTCTGGGTAAGAGCACCTGCCAAATGCTGTAAATGTAAATGTTTGGCTAGAAGAATCTCGCTGCTCAGTTAAATGGCTTTAAACTATTAATAGGTGCCTAAGACTTTTTCACAAAACTGTAGGCTAATGTAAATATTGTTTAGGAATTTTGTAACATTTCTATTGGTTTATTCATCATGAACATTTTACACAATGTAAATGGTAGCTGATGTGTTCAAATTATGTACAAATCTCTATAAATAAAATGTATAAAAAACTAAAAAAATGAAAAATGATTCAATATACATAGTTAAGCAGACATTGACATTATACCACAAATAAAGAGATTTAGTTCTCTTACTGTGATAAAATAATCATTAATACTCTTGTATATTACCATTTGAAGTCCTGTGGTGTTTGATTGATGGCTTGTTTTTACCTATTTCCTAAAGCTGCTTTGCAGTTACTTTACATTGGCTATATGCTTCTGTTTAACCCCTCTCATGTTAACCTAAAATTACACTTTTGAACTAATATATACTCATAAGCTGTATCTTAATTCAGGGTCTGCATCCTTTAAAGGCAGCACTTGAAATCCCATGAATTGATCTATTGCAGTCCAACCTAAAACAAGATTCATTGCACACCTGTGACGGTAGGATTTCGGAACCTGAAATGGCAGATAATTCAGTGACCCCGTAGCTTCTTTTTAGATGTAAGAATTAAGTTTATATCACTCAAACAGCAAACAACACAAAACCCAAGGGCTTTAAAACCTGACAATCTTTCGTTAAAATATTATATAAGTTATGTGATGTTTGTTGATGTTACTGGTTTTAACTGATGGGTGTAGCTTTTTTACGGTACAATTTACAGCTCCTTTGTCTGCAAACAGTCTAAGTTACAACTAAAAGTGAAGTTTAAAGCCTTCATTTTGAAACTTATATATATATATATTATATCCAGTGTTAGGAAAGCTAATTTAAAAGCTACTTTGTAAGCTACCAACTACATCATGCTCAAAGAAGCTCCTCTACAGCAAAGGGACCCTAGGAGGACATCTAGTTTGGCAAACTTAAGCTACTATTAAAAAGTAGTTCAATCTACTTTGTAAAATAATTGCATGTGATTCAAAACTATAACAATATTACATAACAATTATATATAGATCCCATACCAGTGAAACACTGCTGAAATTGGGTTTATTACAAAAAAGTGAAAATGAAAAAAATGAAAACAATATTCATCTGTCAACTTCAAACATTATCAGACCCTTTCTTTCTGCTGAAGCTCGTCTCTTCAACATATACAGTATATTAATCACAGAATGAAATGTAGGTGCATATGAGCCTGTGAGCATTAGGTGGAACAGTGTGTGTAAGGTGGAACAGATCGGAAGTTCTTATTCAGTAGGCAGCTCCGTTTGGTACTGAAACTATCCTTATCAACACTGAAGAGCCTCTCACATGCAGCACTGGATGGAACATCAGTGTTAAATTTTATGAAGACTTTGGCCATTTTTGGCATAGATCAGAACACAGTTAGTGGGATGTATCAGGGAAATTAGAAAGATTTCCACTTCATCCACTTTGTCATTTCTCTTTTTCTGGAAGAATGATGTTATGTCATCCCCTGAACATGGGGTAGCTTGCAGTCGCCATGATGCACTTAATGACATAAGTCCTATCAGTAATAAATGACATAAAAAAACTGGCAAAAAAAGTTAAACTATTTATTTAACTGTTTATTTAACTATTTTGTCAGTAAATGCAAGATTAAATGAACTGAACTACCAGCAAGCTACTGCAAAACGTAGTTTGACTACAATTTCAATTACATGTAGCTCACTACTCCCAACACTGATTATATCTTAGTGATTGTGATATTTTATAGGCAATTTAAACGTTATATTATGTACATACTGTACATAGACCCAGATGACCAACTGTAGAAAACCCTGTTTGGTTTTCAGACTTTTGAATTTCACTGAGCAGTCTGGTGATTTGAAGAAAAGAGAAAAATATTTCTCTTAGATATTAAGTCTTTATTAGGGCCAAAGATTCAGCCAGTGTGCGCTGGAGGTAAATCAACAATACGTAGCTAATTTCTTATACTTCCATTTTCTTATTTTGCATTTAAGGTACCAGTTACATTATGCCTTATCCTATACACTTCTTTCACAAATAAGATGCGTAAATAGAGCAAATTCTTTATTTGTTTATGTATTGTTTTTAGTGCAGTCACAGAGGTGCAGGCTGTGACTGCCACATATTATATAAAGACGGTATCCAAGTAAATTTTAAATTAGGAAAATGTTGTTTCTATTCCGCTGTATTGCATTCCACCTGTGCAAACATAAATAAGTCTTTCCCTTTTTTTCTTGTTTTCTATCTGTGATAAGAGAACCCTGCAGGAGAATGGTACTCCATTGGAAGAAATGGGGCAATGTAAAGAAAATACAAAATATGCAAATGTGATTTTTAGGTTAAATTACATTTGTTTAAGTTGTGCAAATTATAAAACACACTTTTGCTGTTGTTGTTGACTGCTGATGATTAATTTCCGTTTTGGGAATGCAGGAGAAGGTGTTATTGAGAAACACTATGTTGCCACTTGGTTTGTTCTTATGGATGGGGACAGAGGAATTCCACCACCCCACCTGTCCCTTTTGCTTCCTTCCCTGAGGACACAAGACCAAGTACAGCAGTGGGTGACAAGGAGGAGGAGGATGAGAATAAGGATGAAAGACTGCCACATAGAACAGTGGAGAGAAAAAAAGGGAGAAAACTAATTCAAGAAGACCTGAAGATGCAGAGGTAGAGGTACATTGTATAAATTGACAATTCTATTAAGTTTAATATAAGATTATGCAAGGAGTCAGTATTTGCAGTGTTGCCCCCTCTTTTTCAAGACCTCTGCAATTCACCCTTGCACACTATTAGTCAGCAGTAGGATGGGTTGCTCTTCTGAGCCTTGGTTCCTCCTGAATTTCTTCCCACAGCTTAGGGCGTTTTTCCTTACCTCTGTTCCCTTTTGGCTTGCTCACTGGGGGCTCAGACCCAGATACTATAAAGCTGTTTCATGACAGCTTCAATTGTAAAAATCATTTAAAAAATATATTTGACTTGATTTGAACTTCTGGGCCAAATCCTGACTGATGGCAGCCAATGATTGGAGTTTGTCAGAATTTGTGGGTTTTTGTTTGTCAACCTACTTCTTATGAACTGACCACAAGTTCTCAATAGAATTAAGGTTTGTGGAGTTTCCTGGCCATGGACCCTACATTTCAGTGTTTTTTTCCCAAAGCCACTTAGTTTTGCCTTATGGCACAATACTCCATCATGCTGGCAAAGGCATTGTTCTTCACCAAACTGTTCTTGGATGATTGGGAGAAGTTGCTCTTGATGATATTTTGGTACCATTCTTTATTCATGGCTGTGTTCTTAGGCAAAATTGTGAGTGAGCCCACTCCCTTGACTGAAAAGAAACACCACACAAGAATGGTCTCAGGTAGCTTGATTGTTGGTATGACACAGGACTAATGGTAACGCTTACCTTTTCTTCTCTGACAATTCATCAGAGAAAATTACTTTACCCCAGACCTTAGCCTCCATTCCCTGTACCTTTTGCATAATATCAGTCTGTCCCTGAAGATTTTCTTGGTGAGAAGTGGCTCCTTTGTTGCCCTTCTTGACACCAGGCCATCCTCCAAAAGTGTTTTCCTCACTGTGCATGCAGATGCACTTACACCTGCCTGATGCCATTCCTGAGCAAGCTATGCACTGTTGGTGCCCCAATCCCACAGCTGAATCAATTTTATAAGACAGTCCTTGCTCTTGCTGGAATTTCTTGGGCACCATGAAGCCTTCTTCACAACAACTTAACCTGCCTCCTTGAAGTTCTTGATGATCCAATAAATGGTTGATTTAGGTGCAATCTTACTAGTTGCAATATCATTGCCTGTAAAGACCTTTTTGTGCAAAGCAGTGATGACTTCATGTGTTTCCTTGCCATGGTTAACAGAGGAAAACAATGATTTCAAGCACCAGGCTCCTTTTAGAGCATCCAGTCTGCTGTTCTAACTTAATCAGCATGACAAAATGATCTCCACCTTGTTACCATCACTCTAACCTGTGGTAATTAGAGGTCAACATGTCCTTTTGTGGCAGGGCTGAAATGCAGTGCAAATTGGTTTTTTGGTATTACGTTAATTTTCATGGCAAAGAGGGACTTTGCAATTAGCTACACTTCATCTGATCACTTTTCATAACATTCTGGCATGTATGCAAATCATAAAAACTGATGCAGCACACTTTGTGAAAATTAATATTTGTGTAATTCTCAAAGCTTTTGGCCATGACTGTAAAATATTACTATTTACAACAGTTGAGTAGGGAGTTCATGGTGGTGTTGCTGCACTTGAATGGCCTACAACAATAAAGACTGTGGTGTCCTCTGTCAGTGAAACATCATTTAGGATGGTTTCCAGAGTGAGTTTAGGGATACTGTTCGTCATTGTCCACCACTGGGTTTGTTGGGCTAATTCAATTGACCTCTGCAATGTTACTAAAATATTTATAAGACATAACACTACTTCAGTACACAAAAAAATGTAAAAAAAACCAAAACAAACCAAAACAACAAAAAAACACTTTTTTGTTTTGAAATAAAAATCACATCTTTACAGTTCCTTATCTTGCATCTTAAAATTAGTCATAGTCAGGGGCAGACACCTTTGATGACATTGGTTCTTCCCCTTATTTTCTGCACAACTTCCTCAGGCTCATCCTCTGGGGACACAATGTGACTAACGCCAAGGCAGATGTAGAGGATGGCAAATGAAATGGTCAAAATACCATTTCCATATTAATACCATTTACATAATATACCAGCTGAAATTTATTATGCAAAAACCATGCTCTAAAATGGACCATACCCTTTTATGATGGCTAGGCTCCCACACCTTGTACTGGGAGTGAAGAAGAGAAATGGGTGTTGGACACATGGGTACCCTCTGTCAGTCCAGATAAAGTGCCCTGGAGTAGGGTAGAGTGACCCTCTGTACAGTGGGCTGTGGCAAAGAGCTATTGAACCATGATCTGGCCCAGGCCAGCCCAGCCCCTGTATGTCTGTGAAGTGGCCCTAATTGTCATAACCATTGTGACATAAGCAGCTGACACTACCAACTGTTTTGACATAGTGAATCATTGTGGCATCAACAGGCATCATGGCATAGCCAACTATTATGGCATCACAACACAATTATATACCGCTATGGCATAATTGACCATTGTGACATTGACCATTGTGACATCACCAACATTATAATGTCATAAACTATTGTGACATAATCAACAACTGTGACATTAAAAACAATTGTGTCACCATTGAAAGTTGTGGCACATTTAAACATTACAATATCATTAACCATTGTGACAACATCAAAATGTAATTGAAAATAAAGAGTTGGTAAGTTGAGCAACAGAAGGTGGACAAAGCCAGTGAAGCTAGGAGTCTTAAGGGTCTGAAGAGATTGTCTGTATACAAATGACTATTTCATATGTATTCTACCACATCATCTTAGTATAGAAAGATGTGGAAAATGATAAAAGCAGGGGTGCCAATGACTGTGATTTGTTTTTTTTGTTGTTGTTTTTTTATGTTAGTCTCTTATATTTTCAGTCTAATGACATTTTCAAAGTTTTTTCTCTACACTTTTCTTCAAATTGTATATATCCATGCAGTTTAGGCTAACCAGGCCAAAACGTATCTTCCTGTAAATAGTTAAGTAAGTAGAAGATGAACCGATCTTCTAAAGGCATAATGATAAAGATGAAACATTCTTTTCAACAATTTAAGCATGATTGGTTAATTTATTAATTTATTTGTTTTTAATTGTAGAACTTGTTTGCATTCTTTGAATTCATTCTACCCTTATAGTCTTCTCTAGTTTTGTGGGCCTCAATTATTTTATTAGAGGCTTATATAGACGCTATATGTGCTAACTTATCTGGAAATGGATTAATGACATTTACACAGCATGACAGAAAATGCTGGCAACTATGTTATATATGTTTCTATTTGTATTCTGATTATATTAGATTAGTGGTGAAATGACTCATTTTGAACATTTAGGGCAAATGCCTTAATCACCTGTGCTGGTTTAATGAGTGCAGATTGTACATGTGCTCTTCATAAGCTTATTTCAGTTATGTTAATTTTCATGGACAAAACTGTTCATTTTCTCTAAGTATATCAGCTTTTCTATTTCTCCAAATATATAACCATGTCATGTATTATCTATGGGCTATCATCTGTGATAGACCCAAAATAGAGTACAGAGGCAGGATCATAAAGGACATTCCTCTTACTGTAATTCACAAAGCAAATCGAGAGTCTCCTGACCACTCCAACAGTTCAGCAAAATCCCCATAATTTCTAATGACAGTATGATCCATTGTACCATTCCAAAGAGACAAAATTGTATTATATTCCTAGGAACTGGAAGACCAAATCCACTGTCAGAACGCAATGCTATATGGTGTGTGAAAAAAGATGAGTAGATGTAATCTATTCAGAATTAAAGCACTAAAATGATTCAGAGGTCTTGTGCACACGATAGTGTGCAGTACAAGGACAATGCATAATATGTGTGCAGATAGTTACAACATATATGTATATAGAGATACTGAGGCATTATTTCAATCCATATTCACCAAACCGCAATTGCATATATATACGTATATATATATATGTGTGCGTGTGTGTGTGTGTGTGTGTATATATATGTTTATTTTATAATCTGTATTCCCCCAGCCTAATTCCATTACAGCAGCCAATTGTAGGGTTTCACAAAGTCTCCTGATTGTCTTAAATGAATTAGAGGGTTGATTGGATAAGATGTTGTAAGTGCCAACATAATAACCCATAAAGCATCAGGCCTGTGATTTGGAGAGTGCAATGCACACATGCACTCACACTCATGCACTCACACAAAATCACCCCTCTACACACACACACACACACACACACACAACACAAGTGGTCCATTAACCCCCGATAATTAAGCTATGCAGTCAATCTCACCCATCAGAGAGCAGTGCAGATGTTTATGATTAGCTGCATTAAGACAATAACAAGGGCCAGTTCTAAAACCTCTCCCACTTTCCAAAGCCTAATTGGGTTGTATAAAGTAATGGGTCGACACATTTTTAAACAGTGTCTTGTGACTATTTTTCTCAAGGTTCCTTTCAGATAAAATGAAAATACAATGTCCTTTTGAGGGGGGTGCCATACTGCAAACCAGTCCTCAGGGACTGTAAGACTTTTTTTGTTCTATCCCTATGAGTTGGACTGAAGCATAAATGTATACCACCAGGAGATCACTGAGTACTAATTTGAGAACCACTTTCCAAGTGCAAGCATTTTAGGTACCTTAAGCAGTTATTTTTAGCTCCAATCTTGTAGACCCAATCTGCCCAATTGCTATTCCCTCTCCTAACATACCTAATTCCTCTCAACAGCTAATTTATATCATCAAGCCTTCCATAAACTGGACCAGGTATGTTGAAGGCACAGAATAACTGAGACTGAGCAGGGCAGTGGGTCATTTTGACTAGGATTAAAATCCACTGGCCTAAAGAACTTTTAAAAGTTTTAAGATCCTCCACATAATGCAAGGTTCAAAGTTGCCCTACATCCAAGGCAAAAACATTTAAGAACCTTGATTCTTAAGACGGCAGTCTCTTATGTGTAAAATTTGGTCAGAGGATGGTGCTTATATCGAGTCCTTACATGAGACCTGATGCTCACTAGCACAAAGATTACCAGCATTTAGGGAAAACTAGACTCTGTAGGTTGCCAGGCAACTGTGTCTTTCTTGCTGTAGATGGGGATCTTGCATTAGCCATTTTCAGGGTCAAGAGTCTTTATCAGGTGAGCTGGAATAGTGGATTTTGTCACTGCCAGAACGTACATACATAAACATATGTGCACATTTAATTACAACTAATTGCTAAGTTAGTATGACCCACTAGGAAGCAATCACAATGCATAATGTGACAGAAAGGTGGCAGGAGAAAACTTTTCATTGCTGAAGTACTTCAGAGGTTTCAACTGGTTTTCAGTGTAATTCAGGATATGTTTATAGCACACAGTTCTGTAAAGAACAGGGTCACTTTAAATATGTGCAGGCATGTGTAGCCTGCTCCAGCATTCATATTTCAGGTGTCTCTTGCAATAGTCATTATCAGTTCATCACACCAGGTCACACTTTAAATGTGAAATAAGGGCAGCAACCCTAAGAAACACAATGGAGTTTTTCATCCACAGTGAAGATTTGGTGGATTCTTTTAATGGACAGAGAATGTCTAGTGCTAATTAGCAGCAAATATAATTCTTGTACTGACCTCTTGTACATGTTAAATTAGCTCTGCCTTAGATCTACCTTTCTGAGAGAGAAATGTCATCTAACAACACTGAGTAGGGTAGCCTGAGGAAAAAAGAGTTGACACACTTAATGACAAAAGATATATGGAAAAAGCACCTCTCTTGCAACTCCCCACATTCAGTACTCTAATTAGAGCCACAATGAGAGGAGGAAAGCTGGAGCATAGGTATGAACTGAAGGAGTTTGTGGATTCATTTTGGAAGTAGTAGAAACCTTTGGACACACTAGCCTAGCTCTGAAGAGATGAAAGTCAGCTAGTTCCCATTCATTAGCCTGACATGAAAATAGAGGCATGGCTATATTTGCTTTAAGTTTTGTGCTTATGATATTCAGATTCAGAGTGTCTACTTTCAGGATGTCTGTCCCATTGTAATTATGTAACTGTTTACTCTCTGATTCACAATTCAACAGAATTCCTGCCTCCCCATCATTATACAGAGCAGTACTCTAAAACCAGAATTAGACCAAATCAACCAGGGCCTGATTCTACATTCACCCATAATACTATTGATTAGAACCTAAGCCAGTTCTTTGTTGGCCAACTGTACTTCCAAATCGGGGACCAGACACGCAGAACAATTTGGACAGTCAAAATGCATCAGAACAATCACATCATTCTAGCCTCAGCCATGACCAAGTGATTCGCAAAACATTTTCAGGCTCCATATGGAGTTAGACAAGGCTGTATAGTATCAGCATTATTTTTCAAACTGTGCTTAAATAAGAGGATAGTAATGAAAAATATGGATAGATAATCATAGATATGAACAATCCTTTAGAAACAGAAGAGAGGATATTCTGGAGAAATACTATCAATATAGTTGCCAGGAGTCAAAACTGACTTTAGTTATAATATATAATATATTATATTGAGTTTGATTATAGTAAAAATTTCAGGCAAATAAAATATAATCCAGGAATTCATGTTCATGATTTCTCAACAAGGTGAAAAGAAGAGGACACTGAGCAAGGCCAAACTAAACCTCTAGAGAAAGATATTTCAATGTAATTAATACAGTTAACAAAGGCCTCTACAGACAGTAGTGAAAATAACAAACTGAAATACATTATTGCAATACAATTTAAAATAAATATTAATATATTATAAAGATTTTTCAGCATCTTTATTTATGCTTGTATATGCAGCAACATACAATCAGAAATTAGAATTCATATATGCACATACAAAAGCAGTTGTAGAGATCCCCAAAAATGGTAAAATATGCCAGTGGATTTTTTTGTGTGGACACCAGGCTCTACAATGTTATGTTAGCTAGATATTATTTGTAGTGTCATGAACAATTTCATTCTTGTATATAAAACAGTACAACTGGGTGTAAAGAGGCATGATGCATTTTACCTCTAAACAGCTCTGCTGCAAATAAAATATTTTTTGTCATGCTCTGTAGTGAGAACTGTTCTGTATAGTCTAACAGCTGCATAGAGCAAAAGCAGTAGCACCAGACTTGAACTGAATGTTTTAAATTATGCATGTGGTCTGCTATAAGGACTGAGAGGAAGCTCTGCAGATGATTAATGGAGAATGACTTTGCGCTGTCACTGTGTATGCAAGTAAATCTGCTGACAAAGAGTGACAGTGGGGCTTATGTTCACCTGTGTTTCAGTTTTTTTACATAGTTTCAAGTGTTTAAATACCCATGCTGTCATCTGTCATTAACTGTCAGCTATGGTTATGATTGTTCTGCTCCATTCTGCCTCCAGAGAAAGAAAAAGTAGATACCAGGAATGTATTTTCAGAGGCCTGGCCCAGTTCAATTATTTATTCAACTGTGAACAAAAGAATCTCAAATCAACAAGTATCAAAATACAATAAGTGGGACTGATGATTTTGATAGTTCCATGATGAAAAGGTAATAACCAGCTGTTCAGCCTGCATCAGACATTGCTTTAAAGTCTTAATGACTGGTTGTCCATCTGAGAGTACTGACATAGCCATTCAATTTGTGAGATTCATTTCTATTTGTGTTGAATGCCAAGGCGAACCAGGCAAATAATTTTTTAAGCTATTGCATGTTCTGGTGACTTATTAGATTGTATGATGAAGCTACTCTGGCCTTACATGTATTTTTGAATTAGGTAGGTGAGGCCACCTTGTTTCACTCCATGGTCCCGCTGCATTTTTGATAGCATACACTGTTGTTTCCCTTGTGCTTGACTAGTGGCCTCTGAACCATTATCCCTCCGGCACTGCAGACCTTTATTAGAAACGTACTCTATCAATGCTTTTAATGTGAAAATGCAATAAAGTCATTTCACGCCATGTTGAGCAACCTCCACTCGTTATTGCAGGGCTTGTGTGACTTACAGAGGGGAATGGCCTCCCCACCCACTGATAGCAGCAGTAGCCTTTCAGTCGCTTAATGGGTATGTTTGCACACCAGCACACTACAAGAAATTAACATACTCAGAGCCTTACTTTGAATTAACTTTGATGGCAATTTTGCCATGATGTTTATGTTCATGTAGAATGGCTAGACCACTTTTACATAACATAGCATCCACATTTACTTCCTTTAAGCTGACAGTGTCAGACTCTGCATATCCAAATTGGCAACCTTACAGGAAAGGGAAAAACAACACCAGAACATTCAATGTAAGTTAAAGCAATAAAAATGATTTATTGTAGAATATTAGAACATTTCTTTTGGTCCAATCATAATGAAATGTTCCCACAATGCAGTATCTCCAAAACAGATATGGAGATAAAAGGGTTTGCTTCAATAATGATTTTGTATTATGTACACTTTAAATGGCAGTTTCTCTCTCTCCTCTCTCTCTCTCTCTCTCCTCTCTCTCTCTCTCTCCCTCCATATCTCTCTCTCTCTCTCTCTCTCTCTCCACACCTTCAATACTGTACCACACCTTCCATACTGTACCACACCTTCCACACATACGTGCAACGGCAAACCGGGCTGGGGAGAACCCATCGGAACGGCCACTGAAAGGCATCACGGCCCCCCTGACACTAGGAACTGATGCCCCTTGTTCCTGACAACCAGGCCGATCCCATCACTGGGCTCCTTATCCCCACATAACGAGTTCAGCGACCACGTGTGACGCCAGACACGTAGCTCCAGGCTAAAGGGTTTTAGCAGATGTGGAAACTGAGATCGTTCGCTTTTGTTGGTCATTGCTATCTGGTGTCGACCACAGGAGGGCGGGTTCCCCTTCTGGGCCTTGGTTCCTCCCAAGGTTTCCTCCTCCAGCAGAGGGAGCTTTTCCTCACCTCTGTGGCCTTTGGCTCATTAGGGGCTTGGACCCGGGTTCTATCAAGCTGCTTTGTGACCACGTAACCATGACCCACAGTCCGGCGTTTGCTTCACAGTGTGTTTACCCAGTATCTCACTTTCCTCCCCATCAGAACTGCTAAAAAAAAAACCCGGTTGTGTTCGGCCTGAATTCGGACACTCAGGCCCAAGGTCGCTCAGAACTCTAGGTCTCTTTGACCAAAACTTTAGGTCTTTTTGCCCGAGGAGACAGATTGTCTCTCCTGTGCCTAATCGTCAATCAAGGCCAGACTATTTGGCGCTTTAAGGCCTCTGACGCACAAGCTGGCTGGAATAGTTCACACACACACACACACACACACACACACACACACACACACACACACACACACACACACACACACACACACA
>JBBPDA010000138.1:17156619-17171342 GCA_037974385.1 Arnoldichthys spilopterus | reverse complement strand
TCTCTCTCTCTCTCTCTCTCTCTCTCTCTCTCTCTCTCTCTCTCTCTCTCTCCCTCTTTCTCTCTCTCTCTCTCTCTTTTCCTCTCTGCAAGCCTACAACCAACAAAAACCAATAATCTCATTTTTGTCATCATGTCAGAGCTTCTTAGTATTTTTTTTTCTTCCTAACACCATCTGACACTGATCCAGTTTACACATGGTAACTGCATGTGACTAGCATCTGGACTGTAACCTGATATGATTTTATCCACATACATTTCACTTGGTACTCAAATGCATCTCTGACTACTACAGTAGAAGCATAACAGTAAAAAGAGGCACTATCAAAGTACTGAGAGGGGTTTTAATTGCCAAATACATCTTGGATGCATTGGATGCATTTACTAAAACACCTGGCTTAAATGTAGTTTGAACAATTAGATTTAAATCTGTGTTTGAATGTGTCTTGGGTGTGTTTACACCTGCAATGGTATATGGATTGTTGGAGCCTTATTTGGATATAATCCTGAAACAAGCAGGGTCATTATTCAGTTCAACACAATCTGAAAACAAGAATTGTTTCTTTTGCTATTTGCAGAAGGTTTGATCCCTAATGAAAATTCTAAAATATATAAACACATCTGGCACACATGAATAGAACAGAAAGAAATTAATAAAAGCAAAGGGAGAAAAACACGAAAAAGAAATGAAAAGCAGCTCAGGTGCTGAATGTTCCTGGGGCGAGAGTGAGCTCTATTCAAGAGGCATTGTATCATGGCAACAGAGGCAGATGGAGAAGAGAGGGAAGCTGTTAGGTCAAGGTAAGGCCACACTTTCTTAGCTCCCTACACTCCCCATTCCTACAGGATGTATATCTTTTATATTTTAAAAAAATAATTTAATCAGATTAATAACTTAAAATGAAGTGACCTCAATGGGAGCTCAAGTCCAAGTGAATGATTTTTGGCTGTGTTTTCACAAACTGCACTGACTAATTCATCTTAGCTCAGAAAGCTCTGACCACAGCTGCCTGATGGACACACGCTGCTAAAGTTGCTCTCCTCTCAGCTGCACATTGTTTCCCAGAATTCGGTCCATTAGCAGTGCATTTGCCCCAGTCACTCTGATGAGAAGATTCAAAGGCAAGGCACAGATTTAAGATGACACCCTGGCATCTCCTTTTAAGAGCATGGCCTAAACACCCCAGCACCTTCCCAAGGGTGCACTTAAGGCTCTTCTTTGTTGGCCAGCAATGCCCTTGCACAGCATGAAATCAGTAGTGGACAATGGACATTGAGAGCAGCAGACATGTTTCCAGTAGCCAGCAATGCACCATGCTGTCTTGAATCTTTAAAGCTCAGTTAAAGTGCTCTTATTGTGTATTTTTTACAGACCATTTTTATGTCACAATTCATGTGTCTGCATTGTAACTTATGGGGTGTGCCTTGTGGATTCAATTACATAACTTTTTTGTGCTCTGTTTCATATCTTTATTTGTTTTCCTGTGTACACAGTGTATGTGAGTGTGCCTTTATAAAAGTGTTGGTTAGCTCATTCTGCAGCTGTGTCCTCTCTCTCTGAAGAGGTGGGAATCAGCAAGAGCAAATCTCTGTATTTCATTGCCAGCCCACTGAGTGTTCAGTATCAAAACCCACAAAAGAAAAGTCTTGAAAGAAAAAATAACATAAAGAAAGAAATGCTTATTTGCCTCTCATTTGCTGATGTGTGTTTTATACTAGAGGCATCAATGGCAAAATTTTAATAGTCTATATTAATTGTAATTCCATCACCTTTTTCAACACTCCATGGCACTCTTAAATTTGAATCATGTCTCCTGGAGTAAATTAGAAAATGGCACATCATTTTTATCATAATAGTAGCCATTTCCCTGCCACATAATTAACGGGGCCGTTCTTAAAAGGCTAGATGATTAATTCGTTTTGGGAAGCAGTGTGAAGCTAATTAAAACAATGACACTCATGCCCTGGTGCACTTTTAGGGATTTTACTTAGATGTTGGTTGACAGATGGAACAGTGGAGGTGAGGCTGGCTTGTTTCGATGCTCTTCTTCACTTTCATTATGATCTTAAACTCATTTAATTTAGCTACCGAATATTTATGGCACATGGAACATCTCTAATTGAGCATTTCTACCTTGAAATCAGAGCCAAAACACATTAGCAGTCATCATTTTCTAAATGCTATTTCTCTGCATTTCATTCTTCTTAGTGTGAAATGGGATTCACACAAAGACTTCCATCCCTTTGAAGGATACCTCTGCAGTGGTCCGAATGGAATCTTGCCTCAGAAGTGTTCAGTAATCTGAAGTGTTTAGTCCCACAGAAATGCTTTGTTTCAAATTTGGCAGCTGAAATGACAAATATTCAACAAAAATTACCTTGTAATTCTGTTTTGTACAGTACCTAAGATGACTTATAATAGGCAGAGATCACTACAGTACCCAAGTCTTGGCACAGTTTGAGTTGGGGGTGGTTATAGATTTGTTAGGAGCACCAATTAAGATGGAGGAGAGACAGTAGGAGGGAATGGGAGGAATCCCAATAAGACCATGCTGCTGTGCAATTACATGCTCCCTGCCTCTTATCGAGTCAACCCACTGCTCTTGGGGCCCTGTGAATTTATGGGCATCCAGTATGGTGTTGGGGGCACTTAGAGGTGAAGTGTCAGTGCTGCTTAACAGCTGTGACCATATTTATCCAAGCAATATTTATGGCAATGGGGCCCTGACCCTAGAGAAGTGAGATGAAGAGGGAAGAAGACAGGCTGTGAAATGAAATGAGTCTGATAGCGTTGATGGCACTCGTCAGTGTAAAAGTATAATCCCATAGTTCTGAGTGGGGTATCACACATAGAACACACTATAGAAGCAATGACTTAAATAGGATCTTATGGGCCCCAGTGCAAAAAAAAAATCCTTAATAGTTATAGTGTATTAAGTTATTGTAGATAAAGAGTCTAATAAGGACAATAGGGACCCAGTCGCCATGGCCCACCCTTGTACTTCAGCCTTTGCTTTGGTAGACCCACCTGCACTGCTGGTTGTTACTTCACTGTGTAGCACATCACTGAACCCATGAATTCGTTTAGTTGGCTATGATCATATACAAAAGAAATACATGCAACTAGACACTCATACAAGTGAATATATATAGTAATATCCAGAGAATGAAACCACAGGCTTTTATGTTAGCAATCTTCTTCATGGTGTCCATGTTGAGTACTTGTGGTTTTCCAGTGGTGCAGGTAATGCAGATCTTGGAACAAATGAGGTTTTCATCTCTCATCCTCTTGATACATTCACAAAGCTGGAGAGGGGCAAAGGGACCTGTTCAAAAAGAAAGAAGGGGAACATTTTGGCCATTGAGATAGTAGGAGAGCGATGGGGAGAGAAAGAAAGGTGAAGATGCAATAAGCTTTTGTGAAACATGAAAATTGGAGGTGGTAGAGATATGGTGTTAAAGGCAGTAAAATTGAGAAGGAGAGAGATGTGGAGTGGCTGAGCAGATGAGAAAAAGAGGTTTCGCACAGAGGAGGGGAGAGTAAAGGAATGCGAATCTTTTCTATTACAATGACCCTCTCACTGAATCTCAGCATGTGAAACTTCTGCATTTTTGACACTGGCTTATCTCATCTTCAGTCCAGAATAAAACCCATTTTCAGGCACTGAAACAATATAGCAAAAGGTTTCAGAGCCCAACACCCGTGACACCCCCATTTAGAGTGATGCTAAGGTGGGGCATAAAAAAAGTGCTCTCCCTTGCCCTGCTGAGAATTTGTGTATTTCTCTGTGGGACAAAAAGAAGTGGGCAGTCTTATGCCATGTCAGAGTAACCTGAAGCTTATCAGAAGCCACTTCCTGAAGCTAAATCCCCTGGCTTTTCTATATGTTTGCAAAATGTGATGCATTAAAGTTACTTACAATATGCTTTACCAGACTTAGAAAGCAAGAAACATTGAGGGTGTTCAGTTTACATGCAAATTGTTAGGACACATTTGGATCATTTTGTAAAATGTAATAAAAAGAAATCAGTAATTTGTAAATTCCCTTGAACCTTTATTTAATTGACAAAAGTACAAAGAAATGTTGTAGCTGACCAGCTTGATTTTGAGTATTTTGTAGATTGTAAAAAAAAGAGCCAATGAAAGTGAAGTGAGAGTGACTATTTGTCATTGTGAATACACCCATGCACCACAACGAAATGTGACCTCTGCATTTAACCCATCACACCCGTACACACGTGGAGCAGCAGGCAGCTATCAACAGTGCCCGGGGATGTTACACTGTGTTACATCACTTTTCCCTTTACTTACACTGTCGGATCATGAGGAGCCTAAATGTTGCTGTTTTGCAAGCATTTTTTACCCATACTTGCATTATACAAGTCTACTCATCGGTATGTGTGGGCAGAGGTGGCCTAGTGGTTAGCACACTGCGCTTGGGACCTGAAGGTTGCATGTTCAAGTCCCAGCTTAGGCACTACAGAGGTACCCTTGAGCAAGGTACCGTCCCACTACACTGCTCCATGCCTTAGAAGTTGCTTTGGATAAACGTGTCAGGTAAATGTGTGGTCACCATTGTCTGATTCTGCTGTTTATGATGCACCATACATTTTTAATAGAAGGCAAATCTGGACTTCTGGCAGACCAGTCAAGCACAAGCCAGTTTGTTTGTAGTGCATGCAGAATGAGGTGTGTAATGGATGCTGAAACAGACATGTACTTACCAGGAAAAAACAACACCCTGATGGGAGTTTATGTTTCTCTTAAATCCGAGTATAAATTTCCACATCATTTTGACCTTAACACATATGCAAGTCACTCAGGCTGTGGACAATGATAAACCCCTATTACGATTACCCCTATTGACTTTTGCATCTTTAAACAGTTTCAAGTTTAGCATGGCGAACTTAACATTTTTAGTATTTTCCTAAAAGTCTGACCAAGGCACACATTTCTACTGTCTTTTAGTCCACCTGAGATAAGCTTGGACCCAGAAAACTTAGCAGTGTTTTGCATAGAATTAATCTATTGCTTTCTTTTTACATAACAGAGTTTCAAGTTGCATTTCTTGATACAGCATCAGCCTTTGTTAAATGACAACTGTTTTGCAAAATACTCCTAAGTAAATGTGGCTATTTTTTTTACAGCAGCATTACAGATTCTCATGCAGCGCCTTTTAAGTGCTCAAAGGTCATGCACATTCAACAATGATTTCTGGCCTTGCCCTGTACTGAATAAGATTACACAGAATTCTCTGGATCTTCTCACAATAAGTTTTTGCTGTAAATGGTGAAGGACCTTAATTCTTTGCAGTCTTGTGTTGAGAAATTCTCTTTCAACTGAATGACAAAAGCTGGCACACAGCAGTGAACCATGACTTTGCTTGCAATCACTGAGCCTTTGATGGATGCTCTTTTTATACCCAATAATGATACCCTCATGTCTTACTAGCTCACCTGCTTACTGTAAAATGTTCCAAAATGCTGTAAGTTTTCACTCTTATTTTGCCCAGTCCCAGATTTTTGGGATGTGTTGCAGGCATCACATTTGTGTTTCTACTTACAAAATATAATCAGCTTGGTGAACAAAACCATTAAAAAGTTATTCTTTATTCTTTTGTCAGCTAGATAAAAGTTTATAAGAATGATCAAACCAGACTCGTTTTTTTTGCATTTTACATAGTGTCATAGTCTACTTTTCTATAAATGTGGTTTGTTTATAAATATAAATATTTTAACTGTAAATAGTTTACAGTTAATACTACAACAGAATAGAGAGACTGAGCCTCAGAGCAGATGAGTCACATATAATTATGGTGGGAGTCAACAGCAGTGTAATTCCAAACACCCTATCTTGTTGAATGTCTTCTCTGTCCTCATCGAAGTTATTGCCTTACCCCTGGAGGAGATGTTGAGGAAGAGAGATAAAAAAAAGAGTAGAAAGAGTGAGACTGTGGCCAAAAGCTCTGGGTTTCTTCCCCCTCTCAAAGAGAATTAGTGGAAAGAATGTGCCACATGGCACTAATACCCCAGCACAGTAGCTAACAGTGCTAGGCTTGCCCTGCAGGAACACCTCACCCCATCCTCTCTGTCTACAAACACAAGGCAACAGTGAGCAACATCACCCCTGCCTGAAAGCAGTCCTGTGTTTGCCACTACTCTAATTAGACCAATTAATCAAAGAGACAGGCAATATTTACAAGCATTTGGTGGAGTTCACATTCCATTACTGTACTGCTAATACCAAATAGCTATCACTTGTTACTCTGCATCCAGTTCACATTATGCACCAAACTTAGATCTGAAGTGATATAAGAGTGCTGACTTTACAGACAAACATTACTTTCACACAGCAGATTTGAATCTGTTTAAAGGTATATATTTCAGATGTTAAAATTTCAGTGTCAGGTATTGGATTTTTTCAGTAAAACCCAGAGCTTTTTGTTTAGCATATTGCAAGAGCTGTTCTCTTGCAAAGAGTGAACTAACCTTAAAAGTTAAAGTTGATGTCCACTATATACACTATATACTATCATGTTGCCACTCTGTAGTTGTTGCCATGCCCTGACTAGAAGGTGATTTTCTCTATGAGAAAGATTTTTCCCCCAAATGTAGACAAAAAATTAGACTGACATGTGATATCAGTTTGTCAGATTTCAGTGTGTCAGAGTGTTACTTTTAGCATTGGTGTAGATTTTTTTTTCTTTTGAAAAACTGCTTAAGTTTAGAGTTTCCTAATGCCACCCACATAATGATGCATGATGTAGACTTTCCCAACATTCCTTGTGGTTTAATTCACATCTTTTAATCAGGTCTTTTTTCATTAACTACAATTTACCAAGTCATTTTGTGAGAGCACCTATTGTGAGTGATCATCCATTTTAGACCTATTATTTCAGTATTCCTTTTTTCTAACAGAGGTTCTTAAAGTACTGTCTCTAAACTGGTTTACACATTTAGCCAGTGCATTTGCCAAGTACATTCTTTGTTTCCATCCATCCATTTTCTAAACCGCTTCTTCCGTTTCCGGGTCACAGGGAAGCTGGAGCCGGTCCCAGCTGACTGCGGGCCTAAGGCAGGGTACACACAGGACAGGAGGTCAACCCATCACAGGGCAACACACAGACAGACAAACAACCATTCATACACACATTCACACCTTTGGGCAATTTAAAGTTACCAATCAACCTATTGCAAGCCTTTGGATAGTGGGAGGTCACCGGATCGCCCGGAGGAAACACACGCAAACAAGGGGAGAGCTTGCAAACTCTGCACAGAAAGGCACCTGTGGCCGACTCGGGGATCGAACCCAGGACCTTTTTGCTGTGAGGCGACAGCAATAACCACTGCACCACCACCACCCGCCCCTCTTTGTTTTACATTCAGATTGTAATTCTATAATGAACTTCTTTGCACTCGTGCCCAAGAAATCAGTTATCAAATCATTATGCAAGTTGTCAAACAAAGGAGTTTGAAATAGAGCTTATTTCATCATGCATGAACCTGTGCAGTGTGTGTTTTAACTTATGGAGTCCCACATACAGCTGAAAGCAGAAGCTGCTAATCACAGCATGGATGTTATACATTTTTTAAAAAATAATTCCAGTTATTTCAGCTTTTTAATTGTGAATGAGTGATTATTATTTGTCATTGTGAACACACCACAGCACATTACGGTACACAGTGAACCACAATGGAATGCAACCTCTGCATTTAACCCATCTGTGTAGGGGCAGTTAGCAGCTGACATGGGCAGTGACCAGGGAAGAGTGGTTAGGGATTGTACCTTTACTGGTCTGGGATTTGAACCAGTGACCTTCAGGTCACAGAATCAACTCCCTATCCATTGCACTACTACTGCCACTACCACTATGTTTACACTGAGAGCCAAATACATTTGAAAAATCAAGAAGAACTGTATATGCTGTAATGCAACTTCAAGACAGTCTTGGACTTCACTTTATAAGTAGCCTTTCACTGTCTGATAAGTTTTTAGTAAAGTGTTGATTTCCATTACAGCCTTAATAGAAATTTGCAGTGACGTCAGCATCAAGCTAGCTATGTTGTATAACAACATTTGAATGCCAGTTCCAGCTTAAATGTAGGCATATGATGTTTGTAAGAAGAGCATACAAGACATACTATATTTGCTTCACAGTTTTACCACAATTCCTTCTGTAGCAGTACGTAGCACTTAATTTAAAAAAAGCTTCACATGTTGTCACTACAATACAGTGTGAACACTGAATGTAGCCTATACAATGCCAAAAGTGTTCAAGTTTACTACATTTATTTTGAAGCTACACACTAAGAAAGTGTTTGAAGTGTTCACTTAACCTCTGAAGGTATAGAAAATGTGAATTCTTTTACATAAGCTTCATGAATTGCAATATATATATATAATTGCCCAGTGTAAAGCAGAAACTCATTATAATGGTTAAAAGTCACTGCTCTTTGCCTCTGTTTCTTGATAGAAAACCTATGCATATAGCTGTAGCCTCTTCATTTTGAATGTAGAAAAGTTAAGCATAAGAATGAGAGAGACAGACAAAGTGCAGCACTGGAATATTCAAGCATGTGTTTTAAATTAAATGCAGGACATATGGTGACTGATGGACTTTGAAATGTCTTTACATTTTTTATGCATTGCGGCTTTGACCTCTTAATGACTTTGAAGGATAACTAGCTGGAAAAGGTGGAGTGAAAGTTTACATTTATATAAATGTTGTGCATCGTCACTCTGTTTACTTTGTGCAAAACAGAATCTGCTTGATCTCCAGGGGTGCTAGCCCATGCTAAAAGAACAATCTCTACCAAAACACCCTCACATATATCCCCTCATTCCAGCAGCTTTGAGGATGTGCCACTTCCACTCTTGTGTTTTTTTGTCCCTCCAGCCACGGAGAAGATGCCTCACCAGACAAACCACAGGCTCCTGTCTAAGCCAATTCATCCACATGGGCATTCACAAGCCTACTCAGCCTTTTAACATCTCTCTATCTATTGATATTAACTTCAGAAGTTAGTATCAGACTAAGAGCATGTTGTACTTTCTTTGTTTTCTTTTTGTTGTTCTGCAGTGAATTGGATAAAGGCATGTGAGGATAACTATACAGATACTTTACGCTTGGTTTAATGATACAGAACATATTATTAAGAGTGCTAAGCTAAAACATACCTCCACAGAACCAGGGATGGCCAT
Organism: Arnoldichthys spilopterus; assembly: GCA_037974385.1. NCBI lineage: Eukaryota > Metazoa > Chordata > Actinopteri > Characiformes > Lepidarchidae > Arnoldichthys > Arnoldichthys spilopterus. The sequence goes on along the minus strand of JBBPDA010000138.1, from coordinate 17,162,141 downwards.
CTTCAGGCCTAGCCAAGCAACACTCTGTCCAGCACAATCATAGCTATTGCTCTTATCTTATTTTTTCACAGTTCACTGAAAGTGTTCATTACAACAGTGGATGCTTCTCTCATCTCAAAGAAATGTTGATAAACAAAGCCCAAAACTTTGATGCTACAGACAAACATGTTTTGATGGTGTTCAAATAACACATTTTTAAAAATGATTTGGTCTTTATCAAAATGAGCATTTCCTTCTCTGACAAAGTGATATTCAGAATAATAAAAAAAATTCATTCAGTATCAGACTAAGAGCATGTTGCATGTTTTTTGTTTGTTTGTTTGTTTGTTTGTTTTTTGTAAGAGTTCTGCAGTGAACTGGATAAAAGCATGTAAGGATAACTATACAAACACTTTACCCTCAGTTTAATGATATAGAACATATTATTAATGGTGCTAAGCTAAAACATACTAAGTCAGGCACATTTAAACATACATATATTAAAATATTGTAATATGTTACTAGAAGCTTTCTCTGTAAAGTTTTACCAAACTATAAGAAGTTTTAGAAGTGTTTAGAATGATAAATAAACCTAAAACTGGTTGCATGAAAGAATGAAAGCTGTATAACTTAGCAGATAATCATGCAAAATATGTGTGTGGTGGGGTGTAAATTGGGAAAATGAGTAATCAATTCAAACAACTATTTTGCTGAGCAAAAGCTGATAAAAAAGTTGCACAATTACACACAGGTGTGCTTGTGTTAGGTTCAAGCAGAAAATTGTGTTCTTTGTGTTGGAGCTTATCTCAGATGAACCGAAAGAAAGTGGAACTGAGTTCTTCATGCCAAAAATAAAATAGACTATCCAGACTGTTTTCAGAGAAAGGTTAAACAGTCAACATCTACAATTGTATGGGGGTGCGTCAGTGCACCACAGTATGATTGACCTGCATATTAGTAAAGGTTCCTTTTAAATGAAGGCATGAATTGGGATTTTAGAGAGACATATGGTGCCATTAATATGATATCTTATCCTGGGAAATCCATTGTTATTTCTGGAAGACAATGCCAGGCCTCATTTTGTATGCTGTACAATACCGTAGTTTCATAGACACAGAGAGTGTGTGCTTGACTGGCCTGCAAGCAGTTCATTTTTGTTTGCTATTGAAAATGCATGATGCATCATGTAGAGAACAGATAATTATGACAGACAACATTCTGTTGAGCAGCTGAAGTCTTGTATCAAACAAAAGTAGGAAGAACAAACCCTAATAATTAGTATCACCAGTCCCCAAATGATTCAAAAGTTTATATACAAGAAAAGGCAATGCCTCTGTTCCAGCTTTTTTGAGTGTGTTACAATCATCAAATTATAGATGCATTTTATTACATTTAACTTTTTGTTATGCTATAGCAAGTTAAATGAAGGTTCAAGAGAACTGACAAATCACAGGTTCTTGTTTTTATTGGATTTTACAAAATATTCCAACTTTTCGTTTAATGTTTTTGTACATTATTAAATCAACACTGTTCTATGGATATATCATTGCAAATATGATTTATTAGGACAAAGATTCCTAAGAGTCCTTTGCAATCAAGAAATATTTCACATGGATGGTGTAATATGGAAAAATAATTTAAAGTTTACTAAATAAAGAAATGAAAGTACAGTGGATGCATAATGCTAAAATAATTAGGATACTTAGTTTTTAAAAAAAATGTATTTATTAATAAATTAATTTATAAATGTATTTATTTATTTGCTTAATTCCAAGGCTTAGCTTTTTCATATGTTTCTGGTGGCAGTATCCAGAAATCCCCTTTATCAAATGGTGGTAGCACAGGTGGGATCGATAGTGCCTTGGCCTGCGACTGCAAGACAGTTCCTGGATCACAGCCTGCTCTCATCTTCTGTTCTATTGATCTTCATTACCTCCACAGAACCAGGGATGCCCATCTTCAGGCCTGGCCAGGCAACACTCTGTCCGGCACAGGCATAGCTATTGCTCTTATTTTTTATTAGAGTTCACTGAAAGTGCTCATTACAACAGTGGATGCTTCTCTCATCGCAAATAAATGTTGATAAACGAAGCCCAAAACATTGATGCTACAGACAAACATGTTTTGAAGGTGTACAAATGACACATTTTTAAAAAGGTCTTTATCAAAATGAGCATTTCCTTCTCTGACAAAGTAACATTCAGAATAAAAAAAACATTCAAACTCATGAATCTTGCTTAGTGGTACATGACTGTGTGTATTACTGAACTCATAATTTCTTTCAGCAATCTTTTAGCACACTAAGACCCCTAGGATCTAGACCATTCCTTTAAGATATAAGCTAAGACATGATGTATTACCACAAGAGCAACAAAATGTGATTTTACCAGCAGCCCTGAAAGCACACATGAACTGGAATTTCAAAATGAAGTCATACAGGACTCAGGTCAGTTGATAGAAATGATCAAATGATTTCTATCTAATAATGAGGTAAAAAATCCACCATGTTCTTAAACTAGTTCCAGTCCTTTTGTCTGCTGTCATCCATATTTCTCCCTTTTACTGTCTCCTCACTGACATCTGGAGAAGACATAGATAGGCGAGTCTTAGAAAGAGAGATAAGAAAAGGAGTAAATTAAGACACTTTATTGAATAGCAAAGCTCTAAGGTGCTTCTCTCCTTCACTGAGTAATACTAATTCAATTCCTGCCACAACTTTGTTCCATCCAAGGCTGCCTTAGAGGAGCCATATCAAAATCATTCCAGAAAACACACAATGATTGTAACTCAGTGGTTGCTACCTCTGTGACTGACTGTTGGGCAGAATATTGTAATAATCACTTGATAGAAGTCTTAAGACTTATTCTGACTATTAACACACTATCTGGCAAAACACCAGTGTTACAAAGGGTTTTTTTGAGTAATGCCACAGAAAAAAGATGAGATATGTGAATGTGAAGAAAAATTTTATTTATTTTTTTAAAGAAGGTACTTTACCAATTTAATGGTTTTCCAAGAGATTTTATATTATGTGGAGGTTCTTTAACATTTTTCTCTACACTCCACACTCTTTCTCCAAGGCATTGGTCTTTCATGGCATCATTTAAATACATTTTTGATTTTTGGACCATTTAGCCCTTGTACAACTTAATATTTTACATATCAGTTTAAAATCCAAAAGATCTACCAATCACCTTAAAAGACATACATTTTACCATTTAAAATGGGCTACCCCATTTCGGGAACAATATTTCATTTTCTACCAGGTTTCTTTGTTGACACTGCATGGCACCACTTTTGAAAAATCAGGAAATTAAAGAAGTCGAGCGTCAAGCCAGTGCATAAGAAGCAGCCTTGAATGCCATTGTGAAGGCCAAAAGCAGCCCAATGTGTAACACACCCCCACCACACTTATTCATTATTTGTCTAAAACATGTTCATAGATTCTGTAATAGATATTTTAACCATGTTTAACATGTTTTTTGCCTCTTGTAAATGTAAAATCAGTGGGACACAAATAGCACTGCAATTGTGAAATCACCCGTACAAGTTAGTTAGCCCCTTAGGGCTTCTGCTACTTTAATCGACCTGCCTTGGGTTTTGCAGCACATGAGAATCAGATTAATTGTGTGCTTGGATCAGTCGATAGAACTACCTCTTAAAGAATACATCTTCCTACAAACATTCATTAGCATGATTTGTATGTTTTTAGTAAAACAAAAAGGCCAGGAATAAGGTAACGAACATCCAGAGCACCAGAGCAGAAAGGGCCAGGTGTGATAGCCCCCTGCCAATAAAAGGGCTGTAAGGAGTGGAGAACATGGATAATCCACTGTCGGTTCAGCGCTCCACATTGAAATGCACACACACGATTGACAGCAGTTATATGTTGAAGGGCAATGCTAGTAGAGGACAGAGATTTCTATGCACACACATATATACACTCAGGCTGCACAATGAAACACTATTGTTGCACGTGATAGGGGAAAAAAGACCTATGCAAATGAAAAACAAATAACATAAAAATTGCACTACATGTGTGTAGTGTATTTTAAAAACAATTGTCACGTTTTAGTGCTCATTATAGCTGAAGTCAATTATTTGCGAACTATTTTGATCACATGGTGCGTGCAATATGGGGCATAAATAGAGAATTTTCAGGTTTTTGTTTCTATTGCCTATTACTGGAAGTATGTAATGAATATCTAGACGTGTTTTATAAAGAAATGTTTAATTATGTAATTGTAATTCCTGTAATAGTTATAACCAGCCAGGAATGTTTCATATTCATCTAGTTCATCTAAATTTAGCTTTTTTATTTAAGAGTAAAAATGAAAATTCTTTCCATCTTCTGTGAAACAGTATCTCCAACTATTCAATGTACAGCTTTGGACACACAACACACACACACACACACATACCCTATCCACTGATCAGTCTGACAGCTGGACCTAGGAGACTGCAGACATACATCAACTGATCTGGCTAAGCATGTTGCTTCACTTGCCACAGTAATTAGAAGACTGCTTCCAAACTGGCAGCTGCAGACTGGGTCTCAATCATACAGAGAACTCTGGAGGATCAATGTCAGACAACAACCATAGTTTCAATTGCATGGCACAGACAGTTTGTACAGCACTTTGATCAGCCAGTCTGATGGTGAGTTTCATTGTTCAGTGTAGCCAACAACCAATTACTTTGTATTAAACAAGCTATTGTTTTTCAATGGAATGATTACAACCACATAATTGTCAGCTGCTAGAACAAAAATGCTGCAATAAATCCATACTCAATGACAAAATCCAACAGAATTATGATAATAGTTAACCATAACATTCCATGTCTTTAATCCAGAAGGCCTGATCAATTGCAGAGTTCTCTTAGCCATGTCTACATAAATACCCAAATATCTAACTTGATATTTTTTTGTTCTTTGTTCTTTCAAAAATCATTTACCTTCACTGAAGATCTAGAGGGCATTGGATGAAAATTGGCCTCTGCATGAAAGTGATTAGTTTAGTGTGCACAGTCATCAGGGTATGCAGACATTTGATCTATGTCAGTTTGTTACTTCTCCATGTACTTCATGTGTACATACAAGTTGTATTTTTGTATTTTTTTTCTCTCTCTCTCTTACACACAGCCCACGTGTATGATACAGTGCCCTCCAAAATTATTATCTCCCCTTGTAAAGATGAGAAAAACCTTTGGTGACACACTGAAAAAAATAGAAAAGTTTTTTGTTAAAAATAGTTATTTATTAATGAAGGATTTGTTTTTTTCTCTGGATGAATTTATTTTAATTAAAGATTAGAATTCGCTGATTTTTTCAGTGCGAGATGAAGCTGCGGCACCAAAAGGAACTCTTTTTACTAATCTTCACAAGGGTGCCAACAATTGTGGAGGGCACTGTGCTTTTTTTTTGGGCAGTGGTGGCCTAGTGGTTAGGACGCTGCCTTTGCGACGTGAAGGTCGCAGGTTCGAGTCCCGGCCCGGGCACTACTGAGGTACCCTTGAGCAAGGTACCGTCCCACTACACTGCT
>JBBPDA010000138.1:17116203-17135760 GCA_037974385.1 Arnoldichthys spilopterus | reverse complement strand
GTATATCCACACACACTCACCTCAGCCAGAATCAAACATTTTTCTACACCATCTGATTCCTTATAATATGTAACACAATGATATCCTTCATGCTGATCCTGCCACTGTGAGGAACACTTATGTAATGCAATTAATATATTGTCCTTCTATTTAGCTCTTACACAATTTGTTGGTAACACTACCCTAACCTACAGAAGTTTTTCTGCAGGAAATCAGGCTCTAATTACATATACTTGTTAAAATGCAAAGATCTGTAAATGATCATATATATTTTTAAGCAAACAAACAAAACAAAACAAAACATTCCTATGAACGTTGATTTGATCTTCAGGCACCAGCAGCACTTCTTAGAAATTCTGTTTTCTGAAATTGTATACTGACCTCTAGACGCCATCCATATTTATGATGAGCCTCCACATGTTGCTTCTTGAAGGTTAGGGAGTATAAAAGAAGCCAAGGTCATTGCAGAGAAATTTAAAAGAAAGGTGAAATGCACACAGTTCACTTTACTCTAATACCAAATAGTCACTCTCTCTCATGCTCCAGCGCTGACAAGCTCATAGTGGCAATGGTGACAGTAGAAGATAAGTCTCCTATTGTTTTAGGGACAATGGCCTAGCAGAGCTGGGCTTGCTCTCCATCTGGGTTGTGATAAGCTGCAAAGCAATTAGAATGTAAATGTAGATCAATATTCAGAACAGTTGTGTGAATAATAGCTTTTGTATGTAACAGTGAACCACAAAAAGTTTCTGAAACTGTGTAATGTGTAAGATACACATGTGTAGATCTTGTATGTAGATGTTTATATACTACCAGGTAGATATTTTGACACACCTAATCTAAAAGACTTTTAATCTAGTTTTAATCTTAGTGGTTGTCAGCAATAACAAGGCCTGTATGTTTCACAGGTAGCTCCTAATAAACTTTCCTGAGAGATAGCTGAGTGTGTGTGTGTGTGTGTGTGTGTGTGTGTGTGTGTGTGTGTGTGTGTGTGTGTGCAAAGCTCTTTCAGTACCAAGAGGGGATAATTTAATTTAAAGATAATTCAATGTGTTACTTCATGTTTTAAATTCCTTATTATTTCATAAAAAGTGTTTTAGAACTCTGCCATTTTTTCTAGGTTTAGAAATGACAGAAATGCAACAACAACAAAAAATTCTTAGCACAGAACAAATCTTGTTTTTGCAATATTTATAAAAAAAATAAAGACAAATAATTAAATTCTGACTGTCTTCTCTTTTACCTAAAAACACAAATGTATTATGAATTGAAAAAAACCCAAATATTTATCATTGTATATTTTCAGAGTTAAAGTGTAGCAGTTCAGATTTCATTCAGTAAAACAGGACTGGTCAAAAAACCCAATTAATTTGGTTTGGATGAAAATTTGTTTGTCGCCATTATACCAGGAATTCTCAGGTGTCTAGTAGTGCGTATGGCCTTGGACAATGCAGAAGCTTATGTGAAATAGCCTGTCAGATTTGATGGATATTGATGTCTTCATTTAAGCAGAGACAGCTTTCCTCTGTCCAGAACATTTATTGTGCCGAGATCTAACACTAGAGCGTACACTGATAGCTTTGTCTGTTTGACCAAAGCTACCACTATGAACTCTGTACAACTCAATCTTCTACCATTGTTGCTGTAGATAGAGGATGGATGTCACTGCAAAGTCCTGATTGTTCAGCTGGTCCCTTGGTTGATCCCTTTGTTGTTCCTTTCTTTAGCTCTTGAAAAAACAAAGTACAACAAAAGGTGAAGAATTCAGATAAAACTATGAATGACAAAAAATATATGTAATATATATATATTACATTAATGACAATTTGAGCTTGTAAAGTAGGTACAATTAAAAAAAAATTATGAAATGCTAGTATTACGTTTTCTTACTTATACTTTCTTTACTTTTCTAGTACAGCATTCACCCTCCCACTTTGAGTAAATAAGTCTTCTATCATTTCTTCAATATGTCAAAGTGCCTCTTGAACATTTATCCCCTGTGATCAATTTCCCAAGGGCCATCTCTTTCAAAGTTGTGATTTGCTTTCACCTCTGTTGCTCCCTATCTGTATCATGTCTCCACTCTAAAGCTGGCCACTCATCACTTTTTTTGGCTTTTATTAATCAGCAGGGTGTTTCTGTAAAGCTTCTGGATGACCCTATGGCCTCAACAGTCTCATAGATGCCCCTGCTGTAATAGTTCTAATTAAACTTGTCTTGCCGCATTAGGCTGCTTTGCATTTCACTCACCTCCAAGAGCAACCACTAGACTTCCCTGCTCTCACCTTGGAAATTTAATAGAGGCTGGACCTTCACAATGCAGTCTAGCTCTCTGTCTCCCTCCCTGGAGAAGAAGACAAAGGGAAACCAGTTGGGGGAAAAAATAGAGAAATTTCTGAAAAAATATACTGCATTTCCTCATAAAACATGACTGAGGATTTAAAACTAAACATAACTGATTCAAGGCATGAGAAGAGCACGAAAGATAAACACTTCCTGCTTGTAATTTTCAGTAACCAGAATGTCATTAAAAATGAAAGCTTAGAAGAGCTTTAAAAAGTAAAGGTAAAGCCTGGAAATCAAGAAAAATCTCTGTAACAACATCTTTTTGACTGGTCAGGCATACAAAGCAAAACACCCACATAACTGCCTTGTATCTACATGAGGCATTTTAGAATCAAGTGGTTGTCACGGGTTGAGGGGTCAGGATGCAGATGCGATTCAAAACACAGTTTTATTAACAAAAAGCCAAGTAGTCAGAAACACAGGGGCAGTCCAGAAATGTAGTCAAGGCAGCAATGTTCACACAGGGGCAGACAGGGCAATCCAGGAACAAGGCAAAATCAAGGCTACAAACAAGGCAAGGTCAAGAACATGGCTAATACAAGGACAAGACTCTCAGTCACTAAGCAAGATGAATAGTAGACTTTGCGCCTCCCACTGGTTGCCCGGAGCTAATGTAATTCCCACAATTAGCCCTTTGATCCACAACAGCTGTGGACCCTTGGGCTTGGGGGCTAATGCTGGGTTTACCAGCTCCGGCCACCAGAGGGAGACAACTCCCCTAATGTCCACTAAGGGGCTCCGCCCCTTACAGTGATGTTGTCTAATAAAATAACAATTTAAAGTAATGACAAATTAATGATTGTGGTGTTAGTGTATAAGTAATTAACAGTATGTAAAAAAAGAAAGAGCTGTTCCTCAGGTGACTGAAAATGTCAATACATACACTGGTTGGGGTTAACCATATTCTACAGATGTGGGTATATCTGACATATATAAAAATACCATCAAAAATTTGTACTAGCCTTTGGTGTTGAGTGATGGGGGGTTGTTTGGGTCAACTTGTCCCCTAAGAGGGTGGGATTACTATTAAATAAATACAAAGAGATTCAGAATGATCAGCCATATCCTATGATAAATAGAGTGGTCTGTTCAATGGCCTTTATCATCCCCAGAACTCAACCCAGCTGGGCACCTATGGAGTTAAGAATGGAGGGAAGAATGTTTTATTTTCTGGAGCTTGTTTCCCCATACAACCAATGACTTGACTCTGCTTTAACTTGTGGTTGGGGGCAGTCTCTTGGGTTCAGTTCAGCTCCTTGTTGTGGGGATTGTTTTCTAGTACAACTAATAAACACAGTAAATACATCTGACACAAATCGTTTCTTCTGCTAAATTATATTTGCACACACTATACAGTATAATCAGCTGGTGGCACTACATTTGTTTATGACATTTTAGAGAAATAGAGATCAGGAAAAGTTTGATGATTCAACTCAAGTGTATATGACAAAGGTATCTCTCAAAATCAATTAATTTGATTAACTGATTGCATATGTGTTTTTCTTTTGGTCTTTTTGGTTTTTCTAACTTTCTAACTGTTCAGTTAAATTGTGCTCACCCAGATCAGTTCAGAACAAAATCTATGACAAAAGCCAAATGCTATGGGAAGTATTATCTTTAGAATATTTTACTTTACTCTAAAATCTACTACATTTTGAAATAGGCCCTTTTGTCCAACATTTAAAAAATGGCCTCAATGGAAGTGCACCAGATGTTACCGATAAGATAACTTATACCTTCTTCTTTCCCATTAGATACTGTTTTGTCCTGTTCTTGTCCTTACACTCTTGCAAAGATGGTTCTGATAGGTCTTTAAGACTGCAGCAATGGACTGCTCTACTGAGGTTGCTTATGTATTCATAAGAGTACACTTACACTGCCATTGCCATCTGGGCTGTCTGTATTTCCTGGACAATATGATTGATGAGTTTTACTGTCAGATTAATAGGCAACAGATCATAAGGAAAAGTTGTTTGTGTTGCTTCATGGAAATTTTGTCAAACCCAAGCACTCCTGACAAGGCTGCGACATAACCCGGGGATACTTAGAGGGATACTCAGGTATTCTACTCTCTAAGGTGAAGCGGTTTTAGAGGTCTTTGGCATATCAGTCTATGGGAACCTTTTCTGATCTGGCAGAAGCATTTTCTGCAGAATGTGACACTCTTAACAGCAAAGGAAAAGAACAAAAATCCCACAAACACACAAACATAGCACAAACATGGAGTGAAAATGCAGTCTTTTACATGGCTGAAGAGTGCTTAGATATTTTGTCACACTGAGTTGTATCTTTGTGCTTGGTCTTAGCCTGTGCGTGAGCGAGAGAGGAGGGAGAGGAATAGAGAGAGAGATGAGAGGAAGTCCTTAGTGCGACTTTCTATCCCCTTTCCAGTTCTGCATTTTTGTATCCCGGCTGTCAAGCTGTCAACAACCTTGGTGCTAAATGTGACCTAGCATGGGGGTTGACGTTTCAGCACCTTGGACAGTGGGCAGAAATTTAGCAGAGACCAGTTAGCCCCTTAAACCACACTCTCGGTCTCAAAAGTTACATAGTCTCCATTTTATAGTAATTACAGAGGAATATCAATGCTCAACAAAAATACTTAATAATAAAAAAAAATAAAAACTTAATTAAACTTAATAACTAAAATGAACCTTAAATATACCAGGTCAAAAATAAATAAATAAATAATTGTTGTCAATTTATTGTTGTCTGTCTAAAGCAACAATTTAGCCTGTCTGCTAAAGTGGAGCTTAGTAAAAAATAGTCCTTCCATCAGAAACATATCTGATCATAGGTTTAAAAAAGAATGTAATTTGAGAATACTTTATAATAAATTATACACCTCTACTAACATGAACATGTGTAGTTTCTTGCATGCAAACCACCTTTTTTAGTCTGCTTTGGAAATTGGCTGAACAGGGCTGAATTTCTGAACCTATTTACAACCTAAGGTTTTCATTTTGGGGATAGCCAAGAAACAACAGCAACAACAACAAATAAACATCATTCTGTTGCATTCAGATTTATTTTTAAGCAGTATGATCAGACTCTCACAGGCCTAAACTTAGTCTGCCTTAAACCTTGCATGATTATCTTTCATGGTCTAACATCCCACATTGTTCTCCATTCTCACCATTTCACTGGCTGTCCCCAAAATCAAGGGTAATTTTTAATCACTTGGATAATGAAAGTTTTTAAGGGGAATCTCAGTGATAGATATATGAGTTTATAGGAGTTGACAAGGGACATTACACCAGCAGCATTAGAACTGGCAGACTGTCAAACAGCCCATTGGAAAATGATCAGTAAGCTCAGGAGAAGAATACAGAGGAGCCGTGTGCTCTGGGGCTGAAGCCAGTAGGCTGGCCCAATCTCCACCCAGTTGTAATTACGCTTGGGCAGACCAAATGCATTAGCCTGCTTTATAAGATAGAGGAGTAACCCAGGAGAATGCTTTTGTCTGGGCAAATGGCTGATCCTGTTTGTCTGCAGGACTTACGGCTCTTTTAAAATTGGCCAGGAGTGGCTCCAGCTCAATCTCTGGCATTAAGAAGATGTTAGGTATATTCTAATAGTACCCATAGTGGTCTCACATTTCTGTAATCTTTAGATATAATATTAGTTTATATACCGATTTAGAATTCCAATACACAATAAAAAAAATGAATTAACCACATACACACCAAAGTTCATTCACACCCACTGTATATGTAAAGAATACCTTAATATAACTTAATAACTTAACCAGTTTGCATTGTGTTCCAGGCAGCTGTTGAATACAAAACCTTAGTGATAGTCTGCAAATTTAAGGGGTTAAAGTATATGGACAGTTGAAGTTTAAGATGCAGTATATTGAATCTCGTTTAGGTTTGGTTGGAAACATTTTCCATTAATTTTTTTATCTCCCACGTTATATGTATTTTTTTTTTATTTATCACAGTAATCACCAAATACACTCAGGAGGTGAGTGATTGATCGTTGAAGGTGACACAGGCCAGCTCTCATTTGCATGAGATTCCATTGTAGGGACATGAGAACCGGGTGAGATAATTATCTTAATTAAACTGGATGGCACAGGGAAATGTGCACAAACAAGCAATAAAGACCCTGCCCTGTTCCAAGACTCCAAACAACTCCCTGAGAGCACTCACAAAGGCCATAGCCTTATCATAATCCAGGAAAATATCAGATATTCAACTCAATAATACCCTGACAAAATAAATAAATATACCAAATATAATATATAAATAAATAAAACCAAAAGGTGAAAAAAAGAATATATGCAATATTACAGATGGATCACTGCCCAGGCTGATGCTTTTGTCGATATTTGCCAATATTTTTTAATCTCTAGTAACGACTCCGGAGCTGCATATCGAATAACGTTTTTACTATGCTAATCAGAGTGTTATTGTCAGCCATGACAGATGAGTCTGTGGGCGAGGACAAGGCCATGTGAGAGGACGATGACAGAATAGAGTCAAGGTTCTTTATGTGCCGTCTCTCCATTCTCTTCTGTCTGTTGCAGCTGAATCTTGCAGAGGTTCTTTCCTCTTAAAACAGCTCCAATGGAGGCCTGATCTTTCGTAGCCTCCAGAATACACTTTGGGCACCAAACAAAGGCTTGTTAATTTGTAAAGCTAGCATTATTTAATTACAGAGGAAGACATATTTCCTCATAGAGATACTTTTTCCTCTCCAATTTCTTCATTCCTCAGCTCCTCTTTTATTCATGACACTCTCCTAATTCAAAAAGTAATTCAATGAACCAGGAATTAACCTGGCCAGATAGTTTTTTCTTAATTAACTCTTGCCTTGATTGTCTCAGTAATTAAGAAGTATCAGTGCCCAAGAGCTGTTGATTTCAAACTGTGATGCCCGCACCTGTGCTATGTATTAAAAAGTGTGATGACAAGCGAATTACAACCGATTGCGATCAGGTAATCACATTCCCGGCATGTCCGTTACTCCCATTGTGCTGGCAGGTAATTGAAGCAAGGTTCATTAGAATGACTAGCCACATGATCTTACTGAACAAAAGAGACCTGCACTGAAATTGTATATTGCATTCTCTGACTCTTGACTGCTGCAGGACTTCACTACTACCTCACATTTAAATGGGCAGCTCATATTATACATAAGTCATACTGTATATAGTGTCAGTTATGTGTCCACGTTATGTAGATCCATTTCTGGAAAGTAACCCTTGAGCAGCCTATTCAATGCCCTTTGTCAGCAGCTGGCACAAATGAGCTGTTGACAAGTGTCTATTTCAGATAAAACTCATTGTCGTGATTCTTTCCTGTAATGGCTACTACTAAAATCATTTCTGCCAGATTGCTTTGAGATGTACTTGGCTAGGATTGAAGATACTAAAGATACATTTTGTCTATCACCTTTACTTTTGCTCTTTCTTTATTTAGAAATAAAGGGTACTGTACAAGTACAGTTTTGTTCACTAACATACCAGCAGTGATGATGAGACCACAAAGGTTAAAAAATAGTTCAAACCTAATTGTAAATTTGTACTTTTTTATATACCTGAACTTGTTTCATATGCTAACATATTAGATATATGTATATATTCAAAATCACATTTATATATTCAGAGTTACATTTATATATTCAGTTTTATTCAGTTATATTGATATATTCAAAAATTGTTTTTATATACTCAGGTTAATTTTTGTATATTTAGATTTATATATTTCCTGTTTGCCCCACAATAAATTTGGTATGATGTAGTATATGGAGTCAATTCAGCCACCGATCAGCCATAAAATTAAAACTGCCTGCCAACTATTGTGCTCATGCCTCCAAAGCAGCTCTGACTGTGGTGCACTTTGTGTTCTGAAACCTTTCGATCATTAACTTTTGATTAACTTCTTTGTACTACAATAGCTTGTCTAGCTGTGGAATAAGGCCAGGAAGGCTACATGTTCTCCACCTGCATCAGCTGGTCTTGAGTGCCCATGACCCTGTTGTTGGTTCACCAGTTGTCTTTCCTTTTGGTAAGTATTAACCACTGCATACTGTTAACAAACCACACAACCTTATATTACCTTATACTACAACGTCATCTCGCCATCACAGCGTGGTTCTTGTCAGAGTAGTTCAAATCTTTCTGCTCACCCATTTTTCCAGCTTCCAGTATATCAACTTCAAGAAATGACTATTCACTTATTGTGTAATATATCTCACCCCCACTGACACATGCCATTGTAATGAAATAACACGATTTTCAATGTTAATGTCTTCACCTGTCTGTGGTTTTAATGTTGTGGCTAATTGGTGTACATAACTGCAATTGTGTGCCCTAACTAAAGGTACTAAAGATGTATTTTTGAAGGTACCTCCTCAGTGACATGAGCAGTACACCACAGTGAGAATTTAGTACCTTTTATTCAGAGAGTACTTCATATCAGTACAGCTCTGATTCCTTGCTATGTTCTGTTATCACAGCGAATGTTCCTTAGCAACATAGTCTAGCTTTTACTGTTTTTAACCCTACAGAAAAAAATAACTTATCTAAAATTGCATATCACTCTTTGAGCTTTACAGTATAATTTCTATACAGAAATTTCCAAACTGGTCTGCTGTATACCTTATCGTTTAGCTAGGCATATCTTTCCAAGATCCAGTTTTAGATTGAGAAATTTTGGCAGTTGGATTAAACTCCCAAGAAATGTGGTACTGGCCAGAGATGGATGTTCCTAACAGATAAATTATATATGAATCACACAGTCTTGAAGCCTTTTACACCATGCCTTCAAATCTGCCTTCCAGTCTAGTCTTATTCTACACTTTATAGCAGCCCCCCCCCCAAACAGCGGCACATAGTTGCTTGTTAAAAGGATAGAAAAAAGTCACACGCTTCGTTGGCAGACAAATTGTGTTACATGGGGAGGACAAATCACAGCTCATGCCCTGACAGCCCCACATAGTGTATGATGAGGAGAAAAGAACTCCACACCCACACACCCTCGCTACCCATCTATAATTTTTGCATTCATTTAGATCATTTAGATTCTTTGGGGGGCACTTTGAAATAGTTCTTACTTAACTGAAATGAACCATGTCAAATTGAAGACTCATTAACATATTTAAATAGAACAGCCCATTTTCCACACATTATAAGCTGAAAGTGAAAACTGTTTGACCTTTTAGTAATGCTATGGACCTGCTGTAAACACTTTAGTGTAAGTGGTTTTACAAGAATGAAAATGCAGAGAGGAAAGACAACAGCATGAACAGAACCAGCTAGAGAGACATGGCTGGCTTTATTAGTGACTCACTGATGCATTTTCACATGTCGCATAGTTTGTTCCAAAACCTATTTAGAGCAGATTTATTGCTAAGGTTGGACTGAGGGTATTCTCACTATTAGATGTGGGCTGCAGTAGGGTATATTGTGCTTCTGCTATCTATAGCTGTATTTGCTTAAACAAAGACAAAACAGAAAGTGGGCCTGGAATAAATTAGAAGTGGGTGTGTCAGAATGTTTTTAGAATTCACTCTCTGGATTTGGTTAAACCCTGCTGGAATGAATCTCCCCTGATTGAAAAATGCAATGCTCTATTGAGTCAGAGGAGCAGGTGAATTGAGGGGGTTGCAAAATAAAAGTAAGCCTTGATTACAACTGGCAAACTTGAATGTTTTTTATGCTTTTGTTGTTACAAATACATTTTTAGCTTGTGAGAGTATTTAAACATGATTTAATATACTCAAAAGAAGCTGCTGAAAACTGCCCTTGGCTTTGGCTGACAACACTTAACTGTTTCTGTGATGCCCTTGCAGAAAAAAAACAACTTGGCCAGCTCAAAGCAGTTATGCAAGAAGTAAGGTTCTGTCTCACGAAACAGGCCATTTGGCTTAATCCTGGATGGCATGGTATGCTGTTGTACCAGCGGCCCTACAGATTAAGGTTCAGGACTGAGGATCATAAACAAATCTTGGACCAATCAGAACCAGCCATTTGGTAAAGATGGCCAAACAACCAAGAATGGAAAAGCAGTCACTTTTGTGATAATTGTGGCTAAGAGCGAGCTGCATGAAAAAATATCACTTTTTAACAGAATAACTCTAAATCACACTACATAAAATATGAAACAATTCTATCAGCAAAGAAAACGTTTTTAACACTGTGATATAACAACAATGTTTCCTTTACCCTCACTTCATGTTCTTCATATTTATTCAGTATGCTCCTCTGCTGATACTAAGCCTCTCAACTCCTCACTATGCTTCATGTGAAAATTACACTTTCTAGTGCACATGCCTGGGAATTAATCATAGCTTGAGGACCTAAGCCTGGGTTAACAGAGGAAGTTATTAAATGCTGTTGTAAGGTCAGTTAACCACAACTAAATATATTAGCGTTTGCGAAGCTGAACCCTGATTGAGTTGAATGAGACTTAGCTAAATGATCAGCTTGACCATGCTGGTTAATTGGCCTAGTCCATCTAGTCCATCCAGCTGGTAAGCCGTATTTATCATCTAACAACCATGGAAAACCAGCCTAGACATAACATAAACTCTTTTAGCTATTTTTACTGTCAAGCATTTAGTTTTAGTGAGAGAAAAGCATTATGTAAGTGTCTTTTGAAGTGAATGAGCTATTAGCTAGGTATGCCATCACAACTTGTGCAAAGCCCCAACATTACTGGCAATATACAAGGTTTTGAGAGTAAATATTCAATATTGTATGTATATGCACAGCCCTCTTCAGTGACTTACGGGACTGATTATCTTCATCTTTAGTGGACAAGGCCATTGTGTCCATTTGACTCTCACTAGATGGCAGTGTTCCCACTTCCCCTGAACAAAAAGCAGAATAAGGAACATGATTCGCTGCTGCTAGGTATGCTATTTATTTCAAGTCAATGCACAAACAATACTATAAAATACAGAAAAAGAGAAGAGGAAAAATTCATGCAAAATTCTACACATCATAAAAATTTAACCTACCTTTTCTGAGCATATATTGGTCAGTGACATGAGAATATGAGATGGCTGCAAGACAAGCATTTGGAGAGGTGATGTTCTCTTCTACTAAGCTGAACAATATTATTTTAGAACATTATGTCTGTTCTCCATCATCCATCTATGCTCCAGAGGACAAGGAGAACCTCTGAAAAAATGAGATGAAAGTAAAAGGTCACACATGGTTGAAACACAGATGACACAGGAGAGAAGTAATATCATTTTTGTACCCCAACGAAAGAAGCACCACAGTGGTTCAAGTGTGAATTTTTACCTGTAAACATGCCTTTCCCTCATGATGATATTCTGTACAACAGACAATGGGAAACAAACAGTTCCCTGAGCTAAACCATTTCTCCACTCTTGTACACAGCTTTAGAGCTGTGCTCTTCTCCTGTATTGCACTGATAAAAGCACAGAGCATAGCTAATGCAGGCAGAGCCAAGTTGAGATGTAAACAACAGAAGCAAGTCACAGACAAGAGTAGTAATATTTATTAAATAATTTATTATTATTGTTATTATTATTATTATTATTATTATTTTTATAGTATACAGTTGGCATCCTTTTAAACAGATTTACAAAAAGATACAAACTTGATGAAACAGAGAAAAAGATATAAAAATTAATTTAAGTAAAGAAAAGGGACAATAAATAAAAAAAACAAGATAAAAAAACTAAGAATATGAATTCATTTAATACAATAAAAATCAAAAGCAGTAAAATGTATTTCCAGAAAGAAACTGGTTGTACATTTAGACCAAGCACGTAAAACTCAAGACACAGTTCTGCAGAGTTAAGGGGATGTCTCATTAAACATGCCTGATTCAACTTCACAACTAATTAGCAAATCCATTATGGGCTGAATGTAGAGGGTTATAAGGGAAAAAGCGTTACTCTCTTGAGAGTTGTGGCCTATAAGAAATCATGTTTACATGTTACTCATAAACTTGAACATTTTCGAGTTTGTGACAATTGTCACATCTAAACATCTGGTAAAGATATGAATACTAGTGATACATTGGACTCAGATTTAGCAGTTATAATTAGCCAGTGGAAACTATGATACTAGATAAATTTAGCTGGCCAAAAGTGTCAGTAGTAAATAATAACACTTTAACTTCTATATTGTGATGTGTAAAAATGACTGCAGCAACAAGCTTGTAAAAAAGAAGGAAGAACAAAAAGGGCCTATCATTTTATCAACATACATTGGTTCTTGAAAGTTTATGAAGCCTTTAGAAATATCCATATATCTCCAAAAATATAACCTAAAATAGTATCTTATTTTAGCACCTAAAATCCTAAAAAAAAACACTTGGGTCATTTATTTACTGAAACAAATGAATCAGTATGACATATCTGTAAGTGGCAGAACTATGTGATTCTCTAGGGTTATCAGTTAACTTCAAGGTACAATTGAGCCAGATGTTTTCAGTCAATGGGAGAATAGAATAGAATAGAATAGAATAGAACTTTATTGATTGATACCTATTGGGGAAATTGACTTGCTACAGCATATATATTTATATATACACACACACATTTATATATATGTAGACACACATTTACGTACTAAAAATATAAATACATAAAATAAAACACTATAAAATAAAATCTTACTATATACACACAAACATGCAGTCTTAACCAAAGTGCGTTTTTTGGGGGGTCTTTTTTGTACAAGAAAAGGTGTAACAGTGTAGTGTATTTGAAGCTGTTCTCTACAGAGGAATGGTTCAAATTTGTCCAAGTAAATCTGCAAGCTGGATTGACATTAATGTTTACTTTCAGATATTGCAGCACAATGAGTTCTTATCAGATACTGAAAGATACAGATACTTTACATACTTCCGTCCCTCAAAGATATGTAATAATGAACAATTTTCCTCAATATATAAATGTTAATTTTAGTCTCATTTATTTAAATTTATTGTTTTACTTTAAGGACTTTAGGGCTTGTGTAAAAAATATAATAATTTTGAAAATGCTGTAGGTCATATTTTTATTCAAATTAAGGAAAATAGATAATGCAAGGAATCTCAAACACAAACACCCCTATATAAATATATCCCTGGGACCGGCTGCTCCAGCAAATTCAGCTTGAGAGAAAAATGTTTGATGAAAGCAGAAGTCTCCAAAAATGATCCTAAACATGCTAGCAAATCCACCAAGGAATGGCTCAAAAAGAAGCTTTTTGGACCGTACTGATTGAACCTTCATTGTGGGATTTGAAAAGGGCAGTACGTGCAAAAAAATCCATAAACACGAATGAAGGAATTGGGCATGTAAGAGTGATCAAAGATTTCAGCTAGCAAATGTCAGAGTCTGGTTTGTAGTTAAGCAAAACATCTACAAGAAGTTATTCCCACTAATGGGGAAAGGCTTTGAGGCCAACAGTGCACTTATTTTCTCCACAAACAATAACGTTGACGTTTTGGTTGAATAAAGGATTGAAAAAGCTACTTTTCCTTGTGTTTTTGTTCACATATTGGCACTGGATTAAAGAGGGTAAAATGTTTACTGGTCAAACATTTTCATAGGGCAAACGTATTTGTTTAACACAGGCCTTAGAGAATTTTTTTAGATGTTAGCGTGATGAGCCTACACACTTCAAGAGCAAAGAGTACACTAGACCCCATATGACATGTTAAAATAAAACAGCTTCCACCTGCAGGAGGTTTTAATCAATAGTCACTTTTAGACCAGAACTTTTTCTTTGTTTGTAGACCTGTCAGATGATGTTTCCCCTTTTTTGTGCAGGAACTACGGATGATTATAGTTCTTAGGTTTTCCCAGCCTAAGAAGAACTTTGTGACATAAGTGCCCAGTTATTAGTCGAGTGATATTCCAGAAGAAAGTGCAATATGGCTGGTCTATACAAAGCATACGCTGATTGCAACATGTTGTACAACATGTTTTTGATCCAGCCATTCTATCTGTCCTCCACCTTCTTGTGTGTGGTCAGCATTCACACTGGCTCAAGGTGCATAGTATGCAGATCCCTAGTGTGTAGTTCCTCTTAAAAAGTCCCTAGAACTCTTTAGTCTGAAAGCACCTAAGGCCAACTAATCTAAAACACCTGATACTAAATGTATAGACTTGAAAGTATAATACATGTAAGGACATACTTTCTTTACATTTTTGCAGGTACTCATCCCAATTAATGACTTCCACTTAAACACAAACAAACTGGCAGCTACAATTTAAGGACATAGTTTTCCCACTAAGAATTACAGAAGGTGTCTGAATGCATCATGATGTTACTCGAATGCAATAATATGTAAGTATGTTTTGAGTTTGATTTCTGCTCTCATGCTAGTGAATAGAGTATTGAGAGAGAGGAAAAGCTAACTCCCCCTTCTTTAGTAAATCCACTCAGCATACACAAAAAACCTTATTAAGAAGTGTTGCAATCAGCATGAATAATTCACATTGATTGCAAAAGTGTTTGAATACCTGCACTGGAGTCACGAATGCTCCAGATGTGATTATGACAAGGTGTATAAGTGGTGTTGAAACATCAGGGAACACTGGAGAATCACCTGCTGTTTGATCACAATGTTGTGCACACTGCTTCAGGGGGTTTTTAGTCTGAGGGGAAAAATTGAGCTTCACTTAATCAAAACCAAACTGTTACTGAACAGTGCTGGCTCCAATCTGAATTTAAAATGCAGCCTGTTTGGCTGTGGGTGAACATATTTATGACACTGAGCTTTGAACCTGCTCCTTTTTAAGCACTCTTTAATTAGCCAGAATTAAAAAGAGACCTTCGTTTTCCAGCATGGGCTTATGCTGGGTGCTGATGTGGGCCAGCTTGCTTATCTGTTATGGTCCACAACTGTATTAAGTAAGTGTGTTGCTGGTACTAAATAAGGTAAGAGCTATGGTGTGGATAAATTCACTTGGTAATCAGGTAATACTTTCAAATATTTGTAAACAAAATCTTTTCTTGTGCTGATTAGAGGAATAACAACGCTGTTCTTGAGTGCTCACCAGAGCTCAGTAAACAAAAGATCAAAGGATGAAGAAAAAGTGCCCAAAAAAAGAAACCTAGGCTGCTTCAATTGCAAAGGTACGAGCCATCTAAAATGGCCAGAAAATCATGAAATACAACTAGTGTTATTGCCAACCTTACAGTACAACTTACCTACCTTACAGTAGCAATTTCTGTTGTTATGCCTGTCGAACAGAAATGGCTACAAAGAGGTAATAATAAGAGGTAATAAAGAAGGACAGCCAAAGTGTTTATGTCTGAATAAAAGATTAATGCAGCAGTTTAAAGAAGCATTTAATACCTAGCAGAATCAGAGACTCTTGGCTAAGCATTGGCATGAAATCATCTGGCTCTGCTTAACAGTCATGGAACACTGCTGTGTAATTAGGTGTAACTCTGTCCATTTTTATACCCAACATTTCCCCGCAATGCATCATCAAATCAATTTTACACTCTTTTTTGTTTAATTATTTATAGGAGGTCAGATATTTCACCCTTTTCATATTAATCCCAAAACCGAATCCCTGCAGAAAAGGATGTAATCTTCACAATGTAATTCACAAAGTGAATTGTTTTCAGCATATTATGAGCTAATGCTTAATGAGGTCTACAACACGTAATTCGATTTGATACCCCTAATACTGTGGGGGGAAAAATACCCTGCTGACACATGCTCTGACGGTGAGTTTTTTAAACTGTGTTTGCGGCTCACTGCTGTTTTGAGTTTGTGTAGACCAAGTCTATTAACCTTTGACACGCAGAAAAATGGAATTGTGGAGCTGAGCATAGCACACTATAAACTCTAGACACACACATACTTATACCTTAGTAAAAGATCAAAAGATATGTCATATGACATTAAAACATTTAATTTTATCACCATTTAAGGAGATTTCAGGTAAGAGCAAATTTAGAGCTCTCATGTTTGTGCTATAATCACACACTCTTACACACTGTTATTGTCACCATTCTGATATGGTGCCAGTGTTATGCACCCATATGTGTAATACTTGTGAGTCAGTCATTAGTTGCTTTTAGCTTGTATAGCAGTACAATATTCATTAATTAATATATTAATGAGTTTAATATATGAATGATATTAAAGTCCCAAAGTTATAAACCGTCTATCATGTTCTATCACAAAGTACAGAAATGTTTTGTACTTTATGTGTTAACATGTCTTGATTATACAGGGCTATAACTTTATGCTACACAGACTGCTTTGGCTCTGATAAAGACATTTTCTCAAATAGATATTTTTTAGCAGTAAATATTTGACAAACAACATAATACAATAGATCAATATTTCAAATTATTTAATATAATTTATTTTGGACAAACATAAAAAACACAAAATACAAAAATTTGAAGATGGGTTAGGTTTAACTAAGGAACACTGATGTCATCATGATCAGAAATGCAAAGCATGGAAACAATACGTACAACCATGATACACTGTCAAATGTCAGTTTAGCTGTTATTGTTTGACAGAAATACCCAGTTTAGTTATTTTTCCATCTAATAAATATAGAGATGTTATCATGGTTGTGTTGAAATGTGTGTCAGCTCAAGGTGAGGTTAATGCCTTTGTGGAATTATTCTGATACCCTCATAACTCAGGCCTCACTCTGTGACACCTAATGGGATGAATGCTCCATTTCTGTGCCATTGTCTGTGCATTTATAGGTGAGGGATGGGTGAATCTTATTATGAATCTCCTCGTAAAGTAAATGCTATCCATTATTTCCATGGTCCAGACTCTGGACGTGTGAGTGGATGGGGCATTCTCATTGCTCTTATCAGATGAAGCGGGATAATTAGAAACTCAGCGGTGTGTTTAATCGGGCAAATGAAAAACGCTACTGCTTACTGTGTTACTGCTCTTCACTGGACCCACGTGACTGCATTCTATGCCTTCTCTTATTCTCTTCTTCACTTCCCTCAGTTTGCCATCATCCCCCCTCTTGAAGTTGCTGATTCAGAGAGTGAGGCCATGGTCTGGAGCAACAGCAGGCAGCAGTGATTACAGCAAACACTGCTTTCATCTTAAAACATTCCAGCATAAAAACTGCTTACAACACAAATATATACATTTTCACTGAGTGCGATCTTGTCAGTGGGGTTCAAAACCCACAAAAAAAATAAACATGCATGGCTCTCATTCTTGGAATTAAAAAGCCTTTATAGCTATGAAGAATTTTGAGCGTGAGCCTTCATCAGAGAGAGCCAACAACAAACACCATGTAGGAGATGAAGATGACATCAGTCAAAGTGTCCAACCCTCTAATAACAAAAGGTTTCTAGAAGATTTAGATTTTTACTAGATCTTGTGAGCTGGTTTGAAAAGCACGTTTGGTTCCAGACTCTTCAGTGCCCCCAGCCATTGTATAGATTTGTGAATTCCATTACCAGCACAGCTGATTTAACTCAATAGAGCACTAACTAGACAAAGTAGATAGTGAATGATACTAGAAGTAGTAAGGGAATTCCTCAAGGAGAGGCTAAGGAATGGTTAGGCAAGCACACTGACATAAATAAAATCAGTACTTATTAGGGCTAGTAAGATTAGCGATGCTGAAAAGTCCAACCAAATTATTAATAAATATTGATGTTTTTAATATTTCAAACTATACATTTTTTTACGTTCTTTCATATCAAAATATCAATGTCCCCTCAACACAAGTAGTGCAGAATGCATATATGCTATTTACATGCATTATTAAGCAGTACACTTGACACAGAGCTGTCCAGCAGAACTGCAGTGGTCAGTTGTGAGTCAAGAATCTCTAAAGTAAATGAACCCTGATTTTGGTGTAGGTCACATAAAAGCTGCATCACAGTGGGGCCTGGAAAAGAAATGTTAATGACATTGATTGCAGTATCTTAAAACAGGTAGAATGTTGCTGAAGACTGCAGTGAGATAGAGAAAATCCTCATGCCGTGTGACCTATTGACCTCAATCTTGTGTAGAATAGCCGGCTCAGCCATATCAGGTCCCTCTCCTGGCTTCTTCCGTGGGAAGTGAATGGAGACTAATTGGTCTCTTTAGTTTGCCTGCTACTTGTGTCTCTTGAATTAAATCCCCTCAGATTAGTGCAGCACTAATACTTAGGCAAAAAGAGACTTATATAGCAAGTGACCTCTTTGTTTCTCCATTAGCGTCTGGGCAGAGGTTTCTAACATACTAAGTCTCTATGAAATGCACTATTCACATTACACAAGTAGAGGTAGAGCAAAGATCATTTTACCATGGGATCCAAGGACATAAGTAGATCCTGAAAATCATGTTGCCAATTTGCCAACACACAAGTCCCACACAACAATGCCACTGCTTATTGTAAATCACAGTTCACTCCTTTTAATGACCCATAGCATATGTTTATAATTGAGGTTACATTAGGTTAAGTAATACAGTGGGGGATAACACTGATCTTAGCAAATTGCTTATTTAAAATCAGTCCTAAGAAAGGGATACTACTTCTATAATATATACAGTACTGTGTAAGTAGTCTTAGGCACCTTTGCAAATAGTTTAAAGACGTTTAACTGAACAACTAGTGTATTTTTGCAGCACAAATGCAAATAAGCAAAAAAAAAAAACTGTCAAAAAGTATAAAGATGTTTTGTTTCAAGAAAGTAGTTGATAAGTTGTGAGCTGATTAGAAAACACAAATTTGGTTCCAAATTTCTCCTAAAACACTGACTGAGTCAAATCAGATATTTGATTGTAACTGCGAGTAATAGTGGGCTTCCACAGTATCTGAGTGATACCCATCATTGTTCCTCAATGGTGGAACGAGCTGCCCAGAGATACAAGATCAGCCGAGTCCCTCTCAACATTCAAGAAGTGACTCAAGACTCAACTGTTCCGCACCCACCTCAGCACATAAACCTCACACACGAACTCCATACAACCTCCATACAACCTCCCGGAAGTCATCCAGGAAATAGTTTCCCGTTTTATTGTAACATTCACTCTGCACTTGAAAATTGTTGTACTGCAGCAGTTCTTACAAGCACTTGGCGCATGTATCCATTACTGTAGTTCTCTCTTTAGTAGTATATGAACTTGGCATATGGAAGTTCCTCTCTGTAATAGTTTAGGATCTTGGCGTGTTTATTTATTGCAGTAGTTTAAAATCTTGGCGTGTTTATTTATTGCAGTAGTTTAGGATCTTGGCGTGTTTATTTATTGCGGTAGTTTAGGATCTTGGCGTGTTTATTTATTG
>JBBPDA010000138.1:17071421-17106023 GCA_037974385.1 Arnoldichthys spilopterus | reverse complement strand
TTAGTTGTGTAGTGTTTGTGGTCCTGTGTTTCATGTAGCACCGTGGTCCTGGAGGAACGTTGTTTCATTTCACTGTGAACTGTGTAAATTGTATATGGTTGAAATGGCAATAAAAGCCTACTTGACAACTTGAAATGCACAACCTATTATTAAATAGAATCCATGACCATGTTATTTAAATTTGCCACCCTTCTCCAAGTCTGTGCCCCATCCTGACCAACCCCCATTCCATCCATACAAAAATCTCTAGACTGGCCTGGTTGACAACTGCAAATTCCTATGTCACGTCAGAAAAGTGTAGAATTTGTAATTAACAATAAAACATTAATAATCACACATGTAATACCTGCTTCAGTACATTTCCGGAGATAAGTGAACAGGTTCTTTTAAAAAATAATGTATATTTATTTGTAATCATGTAGAGCTGGGCAATATGATGACTGTGATAAACGGTGGTCACAATATGCTTTTATGAGCATATTTTGATTTAGTTAGTACTTTAAAACACTGTAAAACTTCATGTTTCATTTAAGGGAGAATATCGTTAGTCTTGCTTAAATTAACGTACTGTACTGTGTTGGGAAAACACTGAAAGAACCATATTTGTACTCGTACTTTAATTTTTGTTTAGAAAAAGTGGCACTGTTGGCTCTTCTTCCTTTGTTCTATCTTAATACATATCGTGACATATCGCATATTAATGAAATATCATGATATGAAATGTTTGTTATATTGCCCACCCCTATAATCATGTTGCATTTAAAGAGCATTTGTTTTTCTAATAAAACTCGTATTAATCATAATACTCCATTAATATTTCTTGCAAGTTTACTTCATACATATATGATGAAAAAAGTTATTTATGCATTTTGGAACAAACCCCCTTCAATTACTATGTATGACAAGCTAGGGCACAACTTTGGAATTCACTGATAAAAGCCAACATCATCTCTGTTCAAAGCCCTTCTGTGTTTTTCTCTCCCCACTCTGTGTTCCCCTTCTTCAGCATGGAGCAGGGAGAGACCCGCAGAGAGAGACCTAATGAGGGCAAACAGGGTGCTGATGAGCATGCATGCCTCAGTTTTTCCTTTTCATTACTCAACCCACACAAATACTCCCCTCTCCCCCAAACATCAGTGCCAACCCCTCACTCAGGACCGTACACTCACTCTGCTTGTTCTTTCGCCTGATTTTCCAGCTTGTCGAATAAAAAAAGAGGTCCTGGTTCCTAACTGCTACTTAATTAAAGGGGGTTCCATTCTGAAAGTCTCACCATAAACTGCCCACTGTGCAGCCCTCTTACTCATTCATTTGAATAATTTGCTGCAGTACTCTGGGAAAAAAAAACAACTAACAGAGTTAGCTTGTGAACATGTTATTTCATACACTTTTGGTTATTTGCTGAAAGGCTGAAAGCCTGGTCCTTCTGCAGGAAGCACAGGCATTAGCAAGAAGAGGAAAAAAAAAGCTGTCTTTCAGAATCTCTCAAATCTCCAAGATCCAGGATCCCTGTTTGTGAAAGTAAGTATCACTCCAAGTAGTTTTTTAGCCCACATGTTAAAGAACCTCTGCACTGCACAGCTTTTCCTGATCTAACAAACCTTTTTCAGTTCACAAACAGCTCCATGAATAGCTAATGAGTTGAATCAGCTGAGTCACAGCAGGGAAAACACTGCAAGAAAAAATCAACTTTTGAACCATTTCATCAGGAGTTTTTCACACAACATCATACAATGAAAAAGGAAGCATTTATTTTAAATCTTGTTAAACTATAGAAAAACACACACATGCATACACGATGTATTTGATAAAATCACTTACATCAACATAATGGAAGGGCATTAATATTGAACGAATGTCATGCACATTTCATTGCCACAATGGCAATATGCATAACATGGTAGAGGTGGCTCAGTATTCACAGAGACCTTGGCCAACACTCACCACAACGATGTACTCTCTTCGTGGAATTCACTGTGTGCAGCACACAAATGAAAAGTTAATTCACTAAACTTGGTGGAGGTGAAGGGTTTTCAGTGTGATTTTGTGGTTTTTATTCTTTTTTTATTTCTCAAATTTTTAAAAAAGAACTGAGGCGGGAAAGTAGTTTTTACAATATACTTTTACTATGAACAAGCAAGCAATGCTCTTTGTACTACCAAGGATGCACTGCCTAATTTAATAATTCATAATGGCAAAATTGTGTGTGCACAAAGGGTCACAAGTAACAAAACAAGTGCATTATGGGAAACCTTATCAAGGAGGTACCACAAAATTCTAATTAGTAGTTCACCTTGAAGGCTTTTGTGCGGATTTTCTGAGCTAGGCTGGCTTGAGGAAGCCTGGGTGCAGTACAGCATATTAGGTGGGCAGACTGCAATGAGAAACATATACATTCAAGCAATGTGGAGCTGATAGGTTTCTCAGCATGATGAACCATCCACTCTCTGTTCCTGTCCTTCAAGAGCAATGATGCCTTCTTGATTAGTCCACTGTAGGAGTTCACCGCAGTATTCTAATGGCTTGCCATTACAAAAACGACTATTACAGCTGCATGCAAGGGAAACTTTGAACTTTTTTTTCATTTTAATGCCCATTTCTCCTCTGTGTCCCAGACTTTGCAGAATTGTTTTGTTTTTGCAACCCAATCTCAGGAAGAATTAACTTCAATACCTTTTTTGGCAAGCACTGTTTCAAGTGAAAAATAATTATCCAGTCTAGCCCACTCTGAGTGAACTAGATTCACTCTGAGAGCAGGCGGCTAAGTGTTTTGGCCACTGTGCAGTACTCTCCTTCTCCTCTCAGGATGGAGAATAGCTCACTTCACAGAAGAAGGCCTCCCACAAGATACAGCTAGCCACTAGCACTTTGCTAATGAGCCGATATGTCCGCCGAGGTCTGGGGGTACAATCCAGAATGCATCAGCATGAGGTGGTGGGTCAGTTCTACACAGGCAGTGCCTATTAAATACTGTCACTCCCCCAATCTCTCCATCAAACGCAGCTTCTACTGACAGCATGTGTAATCAGCACACAGGGCACTGCTTTCCCCCAGTGGGCATACGGTGGGCATCATGCCCGTCTAATTAACGCACTAATGGAGTGGGCAGCATGCCTGCTGTTAACACCACAGACATCTATGTCCCCTGGGATTGGCCCCTCGTCCTTTTGTGGAGTGAGGACATCTATGCATAGCCACAATTGTACCATACACAGAGTACAGTTCCAAAACAACCACCATAAGTTCTTTTGAATCATGCAAATCAAAGCTGATAGTAAACCTAGATGTCAGCTTGGCAAAGCAACATTTAAAAATGTATGTGTACAAATATACTGCAATAAATAAATAAATGTCTTCCATGATCTCATCACCAAGATAATGCATTTTCAGTTATAAGTAAAGATGATCTAGGTCATGTGATTTGTCCATTCTTTCCTAACTTGTTGCATTTCTTTAGCAAATGTTAAAATAAACTTTCTTATTTGGAAATGTCCAGCCAATCAGCAACACATGTATGTAGCAGCATAATCGGCCTGATTACCTGTGCTGGTTGTCATACCTCATCATTGGCGCAGTGCTAACAGTGGCAGCAGGACCTGCTCCTGTGTGGGGGTAAATAATTAATGTTTTCCTCTCTGGGGTGTGAATGACACAGGGGCATGCATCTCAAAAAATCGATGCTAGACTGTTGACGGCTCACAGATGACTGAAGCGCTCTGGATTGCTTTGCCATTGATTCAATTTCTTGGCCTGTCCTCTGTCTGAAGCATCATTACTTTTTTGGATGGTTTGGGAGAGAGGTTAGACAAAGACGCAACATGTCTTCAGAAAAACAACTTCCAAATTTTGTGGTGTCATGAATTTATAGAGACCTTAAACAAACCTCTGACAAATCAAATATTACTTAGGTCATCTCTTCCATGCAAAAAACAGTGTGTTTTAACTTAAGTGTTTGTTTGTATGCTGCCTTAATATTTTAATAATATTTAAATTGAACATTTGAAAGTGAGATATCAAAATAAAAAGTTTATGGGACTTTTTAGTGCAGGCCAAGAATAATTTTTCAAAAAAATGCTTTTTTGTAATAAATAAATAAATAAATAAAGATTTGTGTGTAGATAAAAAGATCTAAAAGAAGCCAGACATGATTAAGTACACATATAGCTCTGTAAAATTTTAACTAGATTCATTGATTGATGTTTCTCTTAAACCCCTAGTACTCTTCGAATGACAATGGAAAGTGCTTACTGGCTATTAACTATCACTTGTTAGTGTGAAAAGAGCATAAAAATCAAATGCAATTACCATAGGCTTAACAACACTCCCTCACATGTCACATGTTACATCTCTCTCTCTCTCTCTCTATCTCCCACTCCCTCCCCCTCTCTCTATCTCTCTCTATCTCCCACTCCCTCCCCCTCTCTCTGTCTCTCTCTCTCTTTTTTTTTCTCTCTCTCTCTCTCTCTCTCTCTCTTCATTTTCCCTTCTTTTCCCCTCTCTTCAACTCTTCATGAAGTTTCATGGTGTTGTAGTTACATGATGCGGGGGCTGCTCATCATCAAACATTCTGACCCGTGTCTTTGAATCTAGGAGATCTGAACATCTCTAAAGCTTGTCGGCTCTGTGAAAACAGACGCTGAGAATTCACTTTGATAAACATATATCTTTAGGCTAGATTAAACCAGAGCACAGCATGGCCTGCACAGTCTCTCCACATACAGGCTTTTTGAACATCCTCACCAGGGACAAAAATAATGCCTCCTCCTTCAAACTTTATTGAAGCTTTCTGAATCTTCTCTTCAAACAGCTGACACAAAAAGAGACGGAGGATATGTTTTGGATGGTGAAGAAGTGGTTAGCAGTACATCATCCATCCATCCATCTATCTATATTGCTTGGGGGCATCAAGTCAAGCCCTTATAATATGATTACAGAGGGACAGAAGAATCTGATTCTGATATTTATTATGTACAAAGTATCCTTTTTGTAAATATAAAATCATCTGTAATATTGGAGGCAAAAATTGTTCTATTCTATTCTATTCTATTCTATTCTATTCTATGCTATTCTATCCCTTTTGCCCTGAAGGTCATTTTTAGTTTCAAATAATAATAATAATAATAATAATAATAATAATAATAATAATAATAATAATAATAATAATAATAATATATTTAAAAAATAATAATAATAATAAAATCTTGCTCTTTACCACCACATTCATTCTAATACAATATAGAAAAATAAAAATAATTTCTAAAATAAACACTCAGCACCTGTGAGGAGTGTAACGTCAGTGCCCGGTTGTGGGTTGCTCCGGGGGGGAGAGGGGGGTGCTATGTAACGTATACGCCCTCTTGTGTCTTTCACGTGTCTGTGTTTTGCTCTAGTCCTCATGTTGTGTCCAGCCACGCCCTAGCCTCGCCTTACAACTGCTCCTCGTTCCCCGTCTCCTCCCTGTGTTCAGCTGTCCCTCGTCAGTGTTTAGTATTTAAACCCAATGTTTTGTGCATTCCCTTGTCGGTCATCTGTTGTTCCTACCCTGCTGTGACCTGTCTCCTTTTCATGTTCGTGCCCTGTATGTTCTGCTTGCTATCCGTGTTTGATTTCTAGTTTATTGTTTCTCAGTGTTTTATGTCGTTTTTATTTAAATAAATACCATTTTTGTTTTAAGACAGTTTAAGCTCACGCTTACTTCCATTTATCACCACGGAATCGTTACAAGGAGAGTAAAACTATATCCACAGGTGCTGCTATAGAGCTGAAAAGCTAGCAATAGTTGCTAAGCAGTGACTGGAGGGCTGCAAAAAATGAGGTGACTCAGGCAGTCGAGCACTGCCCTTGTCCCTTGTCTGGACTGGATACTATAAAATACTTTATTTACATGCGCTATACAGTACACATTAATGCAGTAGGCAGAATAGCGCACACAGTAAACTGTTTTAAAGACAACCTAAAAAGAGTTGGACACTGCACTTCCAGGACTGAAGTTGGGGAACATTGCTATAAAAGAGGCTAATTTTTGGCCTCATTTTGGCTCTTTGCAAAAAACAAAGTAGGAAACAGAAATTACTCAAATGGGGTTATTTTAATTAACCAAAAGTGGTTATGTTTGCCACATTTATTGTGAAGTGAATGTGTTGTTTGACTGGTCCTAATTACAGTATATTGACTAGTTGAAAATGCCTTTTACATAGTGAGTTATTCTTAGCTTCTTACACACTCAGTGAGTACAACATACAGCCCATATAAAGCAGTGCAGCTGCTGACATTTTCATTAAGTCACAAATGAAGGGCTCCTTCACATTAAATGTCAAAGTAGCACTGAAAATGAGAGCACATGGAAAATTGTTTACGCCCATCTTATCGTACTGCTTTTTAGCTTCTAAATAAAAATGCAAATTTGCAATATCTCCCCTTTAAAGATATGTTCATGCATTTAGACCCTATTTATATTCAAGACAAGCTCATTACAGTCTGACTGTAATGGCAAACTTATGTAAAAGACTAAAATAGGGATGGAAAAAGAGCATGAGAGAGAGAGAGAGAGAGAGAGAGAGAGAGAGGGAATGAGGGAGGAAAAAGCTCATTTGAAAAGCATGTCTGATGCAGCTAATCCCAGAGAGCAGACAAGAGAGACGAGGCAGAGAATGACAGAGATGGTGTAATGAGAGTCCTCCTTTTTCTCTCTTTCTCTCCTCCCTACATTCGGCCCTTTCTCAGTCATACACTGCTTGATGGAGGGCCAATCAACTGGAAAAAGAGGACCCGCCACAGTAACGAAATACAGGGCACATCCCGAGCCTTGCAAGCAGCCACGAAAACTGCTCTTCAGAGCGTTTACATATAACAATGGCCTAATCAGATTAAACATTGAGAGAATGAAAGAGTTTATGCCATGATGGGCAGAGAATTTCAGTGTAATATTAAAGTGCTTGGAAATCTAAAAAAAAATGGGATGGGCATTATTGGCAGGGTATTTAAGTTTTAAGCGTAAAGAACTTTTTTTTTTAAAGAATTATTTATTTATTAACACACTGTATCTTTAATCTCAAATTACGTATACTTGATCCTTAGTCCCTGAAACATGTGGCTGCACATTACTTATAGACCACAACGATTTCTAGATACATTTTAAAATGTAGAAGTATAAACATACATAAATATATAAATATAATAATTTGGACATGAACAAAATACTGCGACACAGAAACGAGAGTAATATAAGAGTCCAAGAGAGCATTACTGGTCTCACTTCTTTGGGTAGGTAGGATGGCCCCTTCATCTCCCCCATACACACAGCAGTATGCTAGCTAGTTGTTAGCTGGTGTAACAGAATTAGCAGTCACTGTTCTCCTTTAAGTGTGTCCCACTGTCCAATGGCATTGCATTGGCAAGTTTCAAAAACATACAGTGGAGCTTCACATGAGTCTGGCCTTCCCCATCCCAGTGCTAGTGATATTGTGTGATTTAGGGCATCTTGGTTGAACTGGAAAAGTGTGCAGGTGTGCAACCCCTTCTGCAGAGTTCAGCTACAGCCTTAATCTAACACGCCTGATCCAGGTAATAAAGGCCTTCTGGAGCATGTGAATATTAGAGTCAGACGTTATGGATCTCTGACTATTAGAGCCAGGAGTTAATACAGGTAATAATGTAACTCATTAAGAAAATCTTACAAACATAATACTAATGAATAAAGGTTTGCATTGTGCAGTAGTTCTACACCACACGGTGGTACAGGGTTTGTGCCAGTGTGCCCATTCCAGAATAACAACGTGGATGCAAGTCTCCTGGGATGCAAAGATTTGACAACTACCAGGGCTTTCTCTCTCTCTCTCTCTCTCTTTCTCTCTCCCTCTCTCTCTCTCTCTCTCTCATCTCGAAGACTTGTATAAATGGAGGGGCAAAGGGGCCTTACTGGCTGACAGGCTTTGAATAAATTTACACTCATTTCGCTGGCCTCTTGAAGTGCAGTGCAGCCTGTTGATCGAGTCTCTTTAGTTTCAGAGAACAGTGAAAAATTTCATTTTTCACCTTATTTTGAAGCTGTGAATGAGTCATGGTTTGACTCTTCAAGGGCTCCATCATTATGTGAAAGTGTCTTGAGCGCAAGGGCAAATTATTAAAAATCAAGGAATAAAGATAGAAAAGCGTAATTCCAGTTTAGAACAGCGAGACTGTGATAGATTCTAATGGTGTTATATTAGGTCTATGGGTGTAATGTACTGTGTGTGTGTGTGTGTGTGTGTGTGCGCGCGTGTGTGTTGAGAGCTGAGGGCATTTATCAGTCCATGTTTCTGACAAGCATTTTATTCCGTTTTATTCACTGCCACTCACGAATGATCAAATGAAGGTTATGGAGACTACATTTAAAGATGGATATTAAACATTGTACAAAGGTACTTGCATATTTATGACACCATTGAACGCAAACCTTCTTTTTCTTTTAACGTATTTCTACATTCCTGAAAAAACACAAAGCGTATCAGTGGACGATTTGCTGATAAACTTCAGTAGAAGTAAAATAAACCAAAACAGCTGTTGATGAATTGGAAAAGTGCTCATGACTGAACTGAGGAGTGATTGAATGGTGGCAGTGGTGTACAATTATGGACAATCTCATACTTTGGCATCAAGTTTTAGACATCAAACTAAATACAGGAAAAGCAGGGAAATGCATGGCCACAGGATTTTATTTATACACAGATTTATATGGATTTGAGAGAAGATTTTTACTAGACATTTTGTCCAGCAGGGTTTTAATTTAGTGGTCCTGCAGAATTTACAGCATTTAATTTACTGGAGTTTTTACTGGTCCAAGGTATTTACCTTCTTTGTGTGTGTGTGTGTGTGTGTGTGCACTTGTGTGCTACCTTTTCTGCTTTCCTGAGAAGTACAGCATGTAATTTATTTAGCCAGTCCCTGCCCTGCCACCCACGCCTCCCGAAAGGTGTCACTGGGTGTGTAAGCAGGAAACTCAGAGGCCTTGGGCATGAAACAGATTGTGCAGAAGATGAAGAGTGGAAGTGTGTGTGTGTGTGTGTGTGTGTATGTGTGTGCATGGTGGGGTGGGGTGGGTTGCAGTAGCATGGATGAGTGGGTAAATGGTGTTAGGCAATTCTCCCCGGCTGTGTGTCTAATGCCGTAAGAGCAAGGCTAATGCGCTCGCACATCGCTGCTTCTGTTCACTGCCAGAGTGCAGGTGCCAGGAGCAGCCTGACAGAAAGAGAGAGGGCCTTGAGAGAGGGAGGGTTTGAGGAAGGCAGGGGAGGGTAAAGCAGGAGAAATGAACGATTGCCATCAGAGAGGAAGAGGGTGGCCATTACTTATCACATTGCTAAGCTGTTGTGTCTTCCTTTGCTTCTAATGTATGTGTGAAGGTTAACATGGGCTGGGCATCCTTGCTGAGGATTCCCTCCCATATTGTGTAATGCTTAACGGTCACCTCCCCTCTATTGTCACAACTTAATCTATTTTTATGGATACAGATAAATAATTTACATTGGAAGTGATTCATCTACGAGGGAAATGCAGGGCAAAATGCAGTCTAACCCAGCTTACTAGGGCATGGAGAGTAGCCATAACGCATGGCCTAAATTTCTAACAGTGCCCTCCGGATTTATTGGCACCAACAATTATGTAGAATATAATTTTAGATATAAATAATAATATAAAGAATAATAATTTTTTTAAAGACACATTTTCTTAGATTGTCTAATTTTAACAAAAACTTACCAAGTACATGAATTAATAAACAAATTTAAGCATATAAATCAAAGAAGCATTATACTTATGAAGTATATTTATTCAACCAGCTGTATATTTGTCTATACTTTACATATAGCTCTTCAGCTCTGCCTGCCAAATCTTATACATGGTATATACTGTGCTCCATAATCAATAATACTGTACATACTGTAACATATAGCATTACTTATACTGCACTTCCCAGTAATATAGTTATACTATTCTTTGCACTTTTGGTTAGAGGCTAACTGAACTTTATTGGCTTTGTACATGTACTTTGCACAATTACAAAGTTAAATCAAATTGGTTACTTTTGAGAAGTAAGTACAAATATTGTTAACTTTAAGTATAAGTTTAATTGTTTCCAAGTCATTTTTAAGCTGTTGCTTCTGATCCATGTATCATTAGGGGTTGTATAGACTAGTAGGCTAATCATTCTTCTAGTCTGCTTTGCAAATGAAAACAGTGTTTAAAATACAGCAGCAGCAACAGAATTGCAGTAAACTATGTAATCACAAAGCCCAAAGTACTTTTCTGCATTGAAATACTACAGAAGATCATAAGCATAAGAGAGCAAGTCATGCATGATTGCGCTGGAATGCTCTTGTCTTGTAACGAGACTGACTTTGAAAGAAAAAAGTAATCTGACCGATGTGCAAAAGGACCCATTTATGAATGTTTCACTCAATTTCTGCAAATTCACTTTACAGACATGTACTGTACCAGTCAGCATATTCACAAAGAGGTCTTATTTATTTGCTACCTACGGCTTCAAACAAAATTGAGCGATACGTTTTTAAAGCAAGATAGCAGGATGTTTCCAATTCAGTTACTAGGCCTATAGTAGCTTCACTAAAAAGGTATTTTTAATGTATAGAGGATCAATTGGAGTTGATACAATACCATTTGTTTCATATAAAACGAATACAATTTGGCTCTGCGAAACCTTTGTGTTTAGGACAGGTGAGATTTTTCATGTAAAAAACAAACAAACATCCAAACTCAACATTGATGACATATTATATGAATTTGTGTTCAGCAGTAAAGTTTGTTTTCTTTTCATGTCTCACTCTTGGTAATTTTCCTTACCCAAATCAGCATTCCAATATCACACTCCCACATCTAACATCACATTATGAAGTAATTGATCTGTTTACACAATTATAAGGAGTCCACTAGACTGATCAGATTTTCTTTTATGCTCCATATATTACCAATGTTAAGTAATGGTTTGTGACATTCAAAAGGTCATAGCAGCCCAAAGAATGAAAGCTTTGTAAAGATACAAGAAAATAGCTTATTGACTTAAAAAAGGGAATCATTACTTATTTATGACAAAGCATTGTTTGTTTGTGTGCCTACCTCACTATTTATTTATTTATTTGTATTTATGTTTGTTTTTTTAATTAAAAGTGTTCATTATATTAACAAACTTTTTAATTAAACAATTTCACAATGTTTTATTGACTTTAGTAACTGTTGCCAGCAAAGATTACTTTAGTAATTCTGCACTTTGCCAATTCCTTTAATATCTCTAATCAGTAGTGAGTCATTTATTTTTCCCAGCATATCTGTGGTCTTGGTGACTGTGGAATGATGAGTATCTGACAGGCCTTTGTGCAGCTTTAGTAAGGCGATATGCCTAGGTGTGTGGAGCAATGACATTTCAGCGTGTAGTGGCTGGTGCCACTTGAGACCACATATTTATTGATCAGCCTGAACCCAACCTGAGTCACGAGCTCCTTGCAAAATACATACACAGTGATCTAAGACTGGATTGCATTGTGAGAGTAGTCTTCAAGTCTTCAAGTGCCTGTTAAACAGTGTGAGAAACTTTCAAAGCTTCCCAAGAGATCATATTTGTTTGCAGAATAGTTCAAGCTGTTTTCTTTTAGATTTGAAAAGCTGCAATGGAAAACATTAATGAAAGGGTTTTATTTCAAAGATATTTGCTGAATAACATTTGCTGGGGTTATTTGCAGTTCCTTTCTTGTTCAAGAGTGACTTTTCCATGAAGATTTAGCTTGTAAACGATTTTACCACTTCATGTGTTTGCTGTGCTATTATTATAATAATACCAGTTTGATAGTCACACCTGTTCGCCTTATCCAAAAAAAGATGATATGAGGTAAAACAGCAGGTGGCAAAAGTCATACACAGTTGGAGCTCTTTTTACTGTAGAAGAAAGTAGCTCCAGCCTTAAAAATGTAATCGGCTGGCCATGACAGCAATCTAAAATAAAGACTCACATTTTACTGATGTAGATGATGGGGTGAACAAAGCTTTGACAGGAAAAAAAATCACAAGTCTAAATTTTTATATTCTTAGAATATTGGTATATTTCTATTCTAGGCTTTTGTGGCTCTTCTAAATCTCCTAACCCTAACCATAACCCTAATTGTAATCAGTTTTTAAGCAGGAAATATTATTTTGACATTTTGACTGCAACCTTTATTGCAGTTCTGAAAATCTTTGGGAAACAAATTCTGATAGATCATGTTCTATAAACACAAACCCCATTTGCAAGTTGGGATTTTTTATAAAATGCTATAAAAATGTGTGATTGCTAATTCTTGACTTTAAGTGTTAAATGTTTCCAATTTTTTTCAATGATCAACCTTTAAAAATGTTGTGAATATAAACAAGTTAAGAGTTTGATGCCAGCAACACACTCAAAAAAAGGGCATAATAAGAGTAAAAAGTCCTCAGTCCCTGTAGGGCAAGTCATCTATACCTGGACAGCCATGGTTATTTCAGCAAGACAATGCCTAGCCTCATTCTGCACCTGCTTTAACAGTGTGTCTTCATAGACAGCGAGTGTGTGTGCCTGGCTGGCCGGCCATCAGTCCAGATCTGTCTCCCATTGAAAATGTATGGAGCTTCTTGAAAGGAGAATTAGCCATAGGCCACCATTGACTTTTAAGCAGTTGAAGTCTGCATCAAGCAAGAATTGGCAAAATTTCAGCTTGCAGAACATAGCCTCCCCAGTTCCCAAATGAACAAAAAGTGTAATTAAAGGAAAGGTGATGTAACACAGTGGTAAATACACTCAACTTATTTCGAGTGTGTTGTAGGCATCAAATTCTAAATGTTTAAATTTATATTTACAAAATGCATATGAGTTGATCAGTGAAAGTACTGGATATATTTTTAGTTAACAAATAACATTCTTGTTTTTATTGTATTATAAAAATCCCAACTAAATATATTTTATATATTATATACGTTTTCTGGAAATTGAGTAAATGTATTTATATATATATATACAGTACATAGGTAAACAGGGAATGATTAATACAAAAATAAAGCAATTTTTTGGGGGTTTTCTACAATTCTGACTGTCTATAAGTCCTGCTGTACTTTGTGCATTAGATCAGAGATAAGGAGTGAAACTCTGACATTTCAGTAGCCTTTATGCTAAAATGGGCAAGATCACGAGTTTAGAATCCAGTCCAAAGCTTTCACAGTCCCAAGCGACATGTGCCGGATAATCAGCATTCTGTCACCCTTGATTACCTGGCTTAAGTGCACAGCGAGTTGGAATAGAACAAAACATTTTCTTGGAATTAATTCGATATTTTGTTTGTAATCAGTTGGCTAGACATAGAGTAAATGTGTGCCTGTCACATCAGCAACAACAGCAACACTGAGCATATTTAATTGATCACAAAATGCATGTGGAGAGGGTGATTTTACTAAACTGGTCACTTAAGTTGAGTCTAGGATTTTAAGGACCATAACCCATGTTGTACAAAGTGCTGAAAATGAATCATTTGTTACAGTAACTTCATTCAAAAGGAATTACATTTCTTTACCAATTCTTTTACTGCATATAATAGAGAAAGTTACATTGCAATAGTTGTGACTGTCACCTTTCATGGACAATGATGTTTAAGCCAGAGGGGAAAAAAATCTGACTATGTGACTGAAACTAGTAAATATTTTAACAACAAAAGTTGTGATAGAGGGATTGCACTCCAAGCAACCTGTGGCTTAGTGGTTAAGACATTGCCTCAAGGACGTAAAGGTTGCAGTTTTAAGTCCCAGCCTGGGCTCTACTGAGGTACCCTTGAGCAAGGTACCATCCCTCTACCGTGCTCCCTGGGCACTACTGATAGCTGCCTGCTGCTCCATGTGTGCATGTGTGATGGGTTAAATGCAGAGGTTACATTTTGTTATGGTAAATGAGTGTGTTCACAATGAAAAACAGTCACCTAAAAAAAACCATAGTTGTAAGCAAGCTCTGCAAATTACAGTTAGCCTACCCTTCCTCTCTTGCACATGTGCAAAAATAAATATTCTAAAGGTTGGAAAATTAAATGCCATTTTTGGTTAATATTGAGAGCATTGTTGTTCATTATGGATGTCTTCCTGCCAGTGTTGCTCCCAAATTTCCAATAGAGGCTTGCACATTGGTTTCTATAAAGAAGTGACATGGTAAATGGAACAATACAAATACATTTGAACTGAACTGAACTGAAGTGAGCATGCTATGTCAGGGTGATAACTTTACTGTGTTGGTATGTTTTGATGGTGTATATTTACCACAATAAAGTGTAAAAATGTTCAACACTGACAGCACTGACAGTTTGTCTACTCTTTCATAAGTACCACAAACATAAAAGGAGAATAAAAAAAACATGAAACAACATTTGGTCACGACAGCAAAGCAGGGGGACAAGGGAAAGTCAGAAAAACATGGTGGAATATTTCAATTTTTTAGTCTCAGCTATGACAATTTTTCTACTTAGTATTTCCTCCATAGTTATACATGCAGTTACCACTGGAGGAAGTGATGTGGTGTGATTTGAGTATGACTGCTATTAAGATAATTATTATGTTTGTGCATGACTGAAGAACTGTCAGGACGACGGTCGTTTTAAGTTGACAGCTGAGATCAGTATTCTTCTTAGCAGCTTGCAGCTTGTCATGCTTGCCTGCTGCCAGGCCTGGTAGTTACTTAAGGTCCTTGTGAGGCAGCAGTCTGATAAATGACCAGAGAAATCAAGGGCTTTCTTATGGATTTCTCCACTGATGAATGATTCACAGAAGCTTTCTTAACTAGCGAAAAGGTGCAACCCATAAATTGCGTTAGAGTGCCACCTTATAAAGAGCCCACTTAAAGCACAACAACGTTGTATTAGGGTCGGTGTTGGAAGTAATGGGTTACAAAGTAATGTGTTACTGTAATTCCACTATTTTTGGGGGTAACTAATGTACCAAATTACCTTTTTAGATTAAGTAAAGCAATTACAATTATTGAAATTTAAACGGGCTCATTACTCTCTTCTTCCATCCTGCGTGAAAATATTTTGAGGAGCTCACAGGACAAATGACACAATTTCACTGTCATGCATTTTGTTTCACTCACTTCCCAGTCTTTATGTATGAGATGGGCTGATTAAACATTACCTACTTACACACAAAAAAAACATAAAAACACTAATCTTAAACTTAACTAACAGAGGATTATAACTAAAGTCACATAAAATTAAAAGAAGCAGAATTTTACATGCTGTGCAGCTGCTTGACATTGAATGGCCTCTGTCCCCCCCATATAAATTGTTAGGCTCTCTCTTTTTTTAAATCATAATTCTTATAAGTCATTATGTCATCTTATGTCAAATTGAGTTGGATGGGGTTTTATACTTGGCTCTTCTGTGTTCCTTACTCATGCTCTTGAATAGAAGCACTCAGATCAACTTCAGGCCAGATCAATGAGATAAAACAAAAACTACTGCTCTCAGAAAAAGACTGGACTGGTCTTGGACTAGCAATTGAGGTAAATATACTGAGAATGAACTAAATACGTTAACATGAATGTAAACAGGTAAGGTATTCAGTAGAGTGTTAGGGAGGTTTAGATTAGGACACTGAGCAGGGGCCAGCAGACATCAGCCTATGTACAGTCTCTCTGTCCTCCTGGTGAGGTGTTCCATTACAACAGAAAGGTGAACGACACATCAATACTAAAAGAGAAAAATATATATTATTTGTGAATCCAAACTTTCAAATCTTACTGCATGATTTTAGTGAAGATGATAACAATAAGAAACAAAAGAAAAATTAATTCCAATCATGCGATTTCCCAATATCTCTGATGATCATAGAGACCTGTTTTATATAAGACAGTAATTGATGGCCGTTGAGCAGGGCTTTATGGCTGTAGCCCAGAGCCATTACAGCACACAAAGTGCGCCATAGCTGTGCTTGCTTTTAAATGCCCCTAGAGTGTACCTCACCTGCTCCCCTGCACACTACACACACTGCTGTGTTTCATTGTGAAGTGACTGCAGGTAAGCAGACTTCATTCACAAAGTGGATTACTCTTTTTGGGACTCTTTTTGTATTCATCAATTATTCATTAGGACTCTCCCTGGACTGGTTACCCAACTCCTTTTGCTGTCTTTTCTCATTCTCAAACACATGAAAGCTTACAAAGACAAATTTTAGTGCCATTGGTGCATTGTACAACCACATACTGCATTAATATCACTAAAAGATGCTATTTTTAAGCATTTTGAATCTATTGTCTCTTGTCCTCTTTTGGTCTTGCTTTCATAACTATTAATACAGCAGTATTGTTATGCTGTCAACAATCTTTTAGATGCTACATTGAATACCAGCAACTGACGTCCAGACCATACCCTGCGTCAGTACTTACAAACAATACATGAAGTATTCACACTGAGAAATGAGATGAGATACACACAAATCACCCATAACATTCAAAACACTTGTCTAATATTGTGTAGGTCTCCCTCATGCCACCAAAACAGCCCTGACCTTTCGAGTGAGGAACTGCACGAGACTTCTGTCGGTGTGCTCTAGTATCTGGCACCAAGATGTTAGCAGCAGAGTCCTGTACGTTGTGAGGAAGGTCCTTCCAGGATTAGACTTGTCTGTCCAGCACATCACACAGATGCTCAATCAGACTGAGATCTGGGGAGTTTGGAGGTCAAGTCAACATCTTGAACATATGTATTTTTGCTTAAACCTTCCTTAGCATTTTGAGAATTTCTATATAACTATAAAGGGTTATAAATAAAATGTATTATTATTATTTAATTTTAATGCACCAAAATATATACAAATTAAACATGTTAATTTTCTCCTTGTGTCATTAAATGTCTTTGCTATGCTTTAAAAAGCAACAGAAGAAAACACAGGCCTTCTTTTGCTGATAGTGGCACACTGGAAGGAAATTTGCAGCCATCAATTCAACACATGACTTCTCACCTGACTCAGCCATTTTAAGTTAAGATCATCACATGAATACTAAGATGTAACATGTCAGCACCACCACTCATGTTGCCTGTTAGAGGCATTAAACTGAGTTATACCCATCAGCAATGCACTTCATACATTTTATCGCAACTGCTCAACAACATCTCTACAGCTATTTGCTGCATGCTTGAAATGATCTGCTCAGCATTACATAAACTGTACAGCCAGCAATTAAACGTTAATGAGAGTGACGACACAGTAACACATATGCACACAAGGTACCCCTAAGCAACTAAACATTTCAATT
Organism: Arnoldichthys spilopterus; assembly: GCA_037974385.1. Classification (NCBI taxonomy): domain Eukaryota; kingdom Metazoa; phylum Chordata; class Actinopteri; order Characiformes; family Lepidarchidae; genus Arnoldichthys; species Arnoldichthys spilopterus. The sequence goes on along the minus strand of JBBPDA010000138.1, from coordinate 17,088,742 downwards.
TTTTACAATATGTATGCACTGATCATTCTAATTCGCCAAACAATCCAGATATCACGTTATTGCTAATCAAACAGCTAAGCTAACATTTGCATTCTGTCAGTACAATATCAAACCATTATGCTGGTTAACATGGTGGAAGTAAGACTGACCAGACATTTACAAGAACGTCCTGTGGTTGCCTGTAATCTAACTGGATGGCTGACTAGCAGGCCCAACATTTGCAATTTAAGACAGCCTGTTAAAGTAGCATTGGTACCTCTCGGTCCTGGGGAAGACAACATAAAGCAAAAACCATGGCAAACATTACACTAATTCTTCCCAACCTTCACTAAATTCTAAAGCGTAAGTAATGGTAATGTATATTTACTGGTATTTCAAAATGTGTCAGCAGAGTATTTCTGGCTGGGCTAACAAATGCTCAATGACTGGTCCCAACTAAAATTATACTGAGCTTAGTCCTCAACATAAATTATTACATACATATAACAAACAAGTTTAGGTTTTAAAAAAATTTAATTACAGAAGTGTGAGACTTGCTTCTTCACATTACAGAAGGCGCTCGTCCCAGCATTTTATTGAAAACCTGGCCAAACAACACCATTCCTGATGTGACGTGAGCAAATCTCAAAAAGCATCTGGCTGTACTGATGTGTATTTACATTAATACAGAATGATTTGGAAACGCAGGTATCCACATACAGATCCAGATTCAAGTTCCAAGAACAACCCTCCCACCACAGTATCTCTGCTTACACTATGTAAAGCTGCTTTGTGACAACGTCAGTTGTAAAATGCGCTATAAAAATAAACTTGACTTGACTTGACTATGATAATGCTCACTCCAGCATACAACCCACTGCTAAAGAGAGCACAACCTCTAACAAAGCAGACCAGAACATGGCCAGAGAGAGATCTACTCATACTTTCGAATGCACAGACTGGAGCATCTTCAGAGAAGCAGCCACCACTGGCCAACACACTAGCAATAATGAATATGCTGAGACTGTGACAGGAAACATATACAAATGCATTGAAGATGTCACTGTCATCAAGTCTGTCACAACACATGCCAACCAGAAGCCATGGTTTACAGAAGAGGTTCATAAACTCCTGAAAACACGGGATGCTGCTTTCAGAGCGAATAACTACGTGGGCGCTCAGAGCAGCAAGAACCAAGTCTGTCCTGGAGCATCAAGTCACCAAAGTGCAAATACGCAAAGAAAATGAACAAATACTTAAACTGCTCAAGAGGCGCATGGCGCATGTGGCAGGGAATCTAAGCCATTACTGACAACATTACTGACCGCTGGTGTGACACCACTGCCCCTCTTCCAGATGCACTTAACTACTTCTATATTAGGTTCAAGGCCCAGAACACCGCCACCAGACTAGTGCTGTCCCTGTCAGTAGCCAGTATTAGAAAGACTCTCACCAGGGTCAACCCATGAAAAGCTGCTTGACAAGACAAAAGGTGGAGGAGAAAGTGAACTGTGTCAACTGAAAAAGTGCACCTTCCCAAACCCATCCTCATGACCTTCTACAGAAGCAACATCAAGAGCATTTTGACAAGGTGTATTAAAGTCTGGTATGGAAGCAGTAGCAGCCTCCTACCAAGCCTCCAGAACATTCTGATGTTGAACAGAGGAGGATGGATTTCCCTTCCAGTTTAAGAAGGTTTTGCGGACTGCTGAGCGCATCAGCAGCAGCCTTCTACCAAGCCTCCAGAACATTCTGATGTTGACCAGAGGAGGATGGGTTTCCCTTCCAGTTTAGGAAGTTTTTCCTGGTCTCTGTTGCCTTTGGTTTGCTGATTCAGATTGTAAACAGGCTTTGTGACATCTATTGTAAATAGTGCTATAAGACAAGACAAAAGGGCTGATTGTTGACTTCAGAAAGACCAAGACTGGCCATCCCCAGCTCCCCCCAGACAGGTCTACTAGACTGTGCAGTAGCTTTTCCCCCAAGCAATGCATACTTGCACAACTGTTCGTATTGAACAGTGTAACTGCACTAAAAATTGCAAATGAAAATGCATTCCTACACTAATTTGGTTGACATGGCAATTACTTACTTGACTTGACACTGACCTTGTTAACGGTTAACTGGTTGTCTTTCCTTGGACCATATTTAGTAAGTACAAACCAATGAATACTGGAAACACCCAACAAAACCTGCCATTTTGCTCAGACCCAGTCATTTAGCCTTCACAATTTAGGCCTTGCCAAAGTCACTTTTTTTTTGTGCTGTCGACTAGGCCATCCACTATGCTAGGACACTAGGAACTGCCCCACTTCTTTCCAGCCTGATCAACTATCACAGGGATTCCAGCCAGCTTGGACTCTTGAATAGATTTTTCCATCAGTGGGGTTTCCTTCCTGCTTATCCATCTTTAGAATAGCTTAACCATCACGGATCACCACCACATGTTAATCTGTTCACACTTTAGCCATAAAAGTCATTGACCATAACTAATGCCACCATGTTTTTGATTGTACTTTATTTTATTGAAAACTGATGTTGACCAGAGGAGGGTGGGTTTTCCTTCCAGTTTTAGAAGCTTTTCCTTGCCTTTGATGCCTTTGGTTTGTTGATTCAGGTTGTAAACAGGCTTTGTGACATGTATTGTAAATAGTGCTATATAAAAAAACTGAATTGAATTGAACTTCACAAACTTACTGATTACTTGCTGCCTAATATACTCCACCGCTTGACAAGTGCCATTATAATGAGATTATCAATGTTTTTGTTTCTCCTGTCAGTACTTTTTATGTTGTGGCTAATTGGAGTAGTACTGTTAACACCTGGATCAGAATTGAGATATGGAAAGCACAATGGTGCACACTGTGTGCTCTCAGAGGCCACAGGGTGCTAAATATAGCAGAAGGAGAGCAGTCATCAATGGAAGCTGCATTCTGAAATGATCAGATATAAAGCAGAAGTTCTTCAGCAAAACTTTTTCCTTTATCTGCTCATTTCTGCATTTTTTATGTTTTTTGATTAAATGTTCTTCATGTTTAAGACTAGCACTATCAGCCTGTCTGTGGCAATTGTTGTCTCTAGGTCATGTGACTTTGATCTGTATTTTCAAAAAAAGATCAATTTTAACGCATCTGAAAAATCACAGAGATCAAGCCTGGCACTGCCATAAAAAAGCACTTTCTCTGTGACCCTGTGTGCAAGTTATTGTAGAAAAGAGCAAGTTTGTTCATAACCTTTGATATTTTATTTTTACACGTAAAAATCATTGCCGGTGTGCAGAAGACTTCAGACCTAAGGGATCAATGGACCACTAATTTATTTGTGCTTTACTGAGAAAGAAAAAGTGATGACCTAGCCAATCTGGAGTGTGACAAGTACAAATGCTCAAAAAACAAACCCACTACAGCTGTGTCAAGTCAGGTTTTTGAAACAAGAAACATCAATCTCTTATCAAGCATTGTCTGTGATTTTTGGAAACTGCTTTTAAGTTTCTTACATTTTATAAGCTTTATAAATAAATAAGAAACAACAACAGGAAGTAACTGTTTGTACATAAACTGTACTTGTGGTTGAACATATACATGGTTATACAACCTCTAATCAGAAAAAGTTGGGACGGTTACAAAGCTTACAGCTTGGGACTTTGCAATGTGTGCAGAATGTGGTTTTACATTGTCTTGTTGAAATATGCATGGGCGTCCCTGGAAACAATGTCTTCTTGAAGACAGTATATTGTGCTCCAAAATCTATGTACTTTTCAGCATTAATGGTGCCATTACAGAAGTGCAAGTTACCTTTACCAAGGGCACAGACACAACCCCATACCATGACAGACCCTGGCTTTTGGACTTGTTGCTGGTAACAGTCTGGATGATCCTTTTCTTCTTTGGTTTGGAGCACACAGCATCCATTTCTCCCAAAAAATGCCTGAAATACTTATTCATCTGACCACAGTACACATTTCCACGGTGTGATGGTTCATCCCAGATGCCTCCAAGCCCAGAAAAGTCGACAGCGCTTCTAGACACTGTTAACATAGGGCTTCCTTTTGGCACAGTACATTTTTCACTGGCATTTGTGGATGTAACTACGTATTGTGCTACTTGAAAAAGGTTTGCCAAAGTAGTCCTGAGCCCATGTGGTGATATCGCTTATAGATGAATGACGATTCTTGATGCAGTGCCACCTGAGGGATCAGAGATCAAGGTTGTTCAACTTAGGCTTGCGCCCTTGTCCTTTATGAACTAAAATTCCTTGAATCTTTTAATTGTTATGCACTATTGAAGGTGAAATATCCAAATCTCTTCCTATCTTTCTTCAAAGAACATTGTTTTTAAACATTTCAATAATTTTCTCACATATTTCTTGGCAAACTACGTTTTCTAAGTTTCAAACCACATCCTTATTTAACCAATTTACCTCATTACTAGTCCTACATTGCTCCTGTCCCAACATTTTTTTGTAATGTGTTGCAGGTCTGAATGACAGGAAAATATGTATATTTCCAAATGAAAGGAAGTTGATTGGACAAAAAATGAAATGTTTTGCGTTCATATTATCTGCAATGAAATACTTGCAATGAAATCTGTACTACTGACAGAACAGAAACAAATTAATTGACCTGATAAGTTCAATAAACATCAGTGCTACAGACAAACTGGGTAGAAGCCTACAGGAGCCATTAGGCCTCCACCCTAAACTGCCATTTGCAGTGTTGGGCTTGGGGCCTCTTAGCAAAGTTATGAAAAGAAAACACTGCAGATTGTATAATGTAACTCCCTCAGAAGCACTTTCTGGTGACCATGATAACAAAATGAATTGCACTTTTATAGTCTACTAATGGTGCAATGGTGATGTGCTGTAAAGCTTGCGCAGTGTGGGCAGAATAACTTGGGCTGCTGAAACCTACTCAGCATATTTTTGAACATTTAATCGATTCTATTGCTGCAGATACACTTGTTAACTCATTAGGGGATTTAAAAATTCATGATTGTTGGAACTTCCAGTTTCTGACACTACTTCCAAAAATTACATTAAGTCATTCTGGGCAGACAACAGTATTTTTCTTGAGTATTGGGCCAAATGGTTCCAATGGCCATATTGTGCTGCTCTGTGTTAGTATAGACCAGTTATGATTTCTTTCGGATGGCACTGCACAGTAAGTATCTCTAATAACTGTGTAGTTAGACGTTAACAATGTATGCATCAACAATGTAGCTACTGTAATGAATTCACTGTTAAAGATGCATTACAGTTGTACAGATTATGTAATTACACAAGTATATTAACTTTTACACGTGTAATTGCACGTGTTTCCTCTATAACCACATGTAATTCCATAAGCAACTTTTGCATGCGATGCACTGTACTTTAGTTAAATACTTACATTGTTGTTGCATTGTTGTGTTACTACAATGTTATTATGAATATTGATTATAAAGTGGGACATTTTTGTAATGTGATCTGATGTGAATAAATCTGGCCTAAAATACCTCAGGAAAACTACATAAGACAGTGGCTCAGAACACACATTCACAAAACATGTTCAAGTTCAGCCCTCACTCCACCAGCGACATGACTTTGTGATATTGTTAAGTTGTATGGATCCGCAGCCTGCTCACTAAACTATCTAGGGGTGCTCCTACCTCATAAATCTTTGCACATTTAATGACCCAGCTGCTAGAATACAGGATCTGCCATAGTATGGCTTGGCATTTTTAGTCTTGCACTCTCTTTCTTTATGCACTTTGTGTTGTCCTGTTCTGTCTGCACCTGTGTAGTCTTGTGTTATTTGGGTTGCAGCATGGTCCTGGAGGAAGATTGTTTCTTTTCACTGTTTACTGTGTTTATGGTTGAAATTACAATACCTGACTAACTAGGTGAGATGAGCTAGCAAACACTAGCTTAGCTCAACAGGCTACAGTACCAAAAAACAGGGAACATGTTTATGTTCACCTTAGCATTTGAATCTAACAACAGAAAAGCAAAACAGAAAAACAACACAAGTCAACCTGGGTTAAGTGTGTTGCAGTAAGCAGTAAATGTACAAAGCAATGATCTGTTTGTTAACTTACTATTTGAAAATCACTAAACTTCTGAAACAATTCTGAAGTCAACCATATTTAAGTTAATGTTGCTTACTTCTTCAAGTGAAAATGTTGAATATAAGTGAACATTTTGTGCTAAACTGTGTGGAAATGGCATAGGAACAGTAACTCTGTGCTTCTTCAGCCCAACAGTGAAAAAATGGCCATACTCACATGAGATGCAGAATACCTTTTTTGCTTTAGAGTACAACATTCTTTGCTCCTTAGTACTTTATAGGACATTTTTCTGGGCTGTTTTCATCCATAACATCATGATTGCTACAGGCCTGTTTTGTAAAACTATGATGCAGTTCTCTGTGTTCAAACTCAGCAGTGCCTTGCTGAAGTGAAGGAATGTATTGTGAATTTCTAATGCTGAAGCATTAAGGGGTCAAGAAGAAATCAACTAATAGTGGAAAGAAAGAAAGAAAACGTCATTGACAAGTGGTTGAAACTGCTATCGATTTATTTATTTATTTAGTTTGTTTCTTAGTCCCTTTTTTCTGTTCTTTGCATCTAGTACAACACTAGAACACACAGCTACAGTACAGTACAGTACAACACTGCTTTTTATTTATTTTGTGTGTGTGTGCAGTTTAAAATGATAGCAATGCTTGCAGCTGCAGCTGTTTGTTTGTTACAATACAACAATAGTATGATTAATGTGATAATGAGTAAAACATGTAGTTCTCATATATCAAAAAATAAAGAATTGTTTGCTATTCCATTCTGGACTAATATATTACACTGAGGATCCACCTCCAGGCTACCAAAGCCAAAGCATCTTCTCATGCCCAGCAAGCAAGCACCCAGAGCCCCAGGCCAACTCGAAGGACTGGTGGCATGTGTGAACAAGGTGAGAACAAGTCATAAATGAATCAACACACATAGAATAGCATCTATCTACTACTGCCCTTGAGCAAGGCACACTCATGAGCACCAGCAGTGCTGACCAATATGGCTGATGCTGTGTTCCAATGGCCTTTGCACTCTGTTAAGAAAAATTCAGAAGAGCACATGAATATTTCCCTAAGACTAAACTATGATTTAGAAAATTTAAGATGATGTGAAATGTGCTTTTTTTTCCCTATGAAAGCAGTTTGATTTTCTAAGATGACTGTCACGATTGATGGCTGGAAGGAAGTATTTGCAAGCATTGAGGTTTAACTGAGGTTATTAATTAAATGAACACTGAACACTAAGATTAAACATTGACTAAGAAAACAAAACAGAATCTAGATACATAAATACTCACAGGGACAACAACAGAAATACAACAGAGAACTGACAAGGGCTAAACCAAACACAAGAGACTAAATAGACAGCACATGGAATAGACATGAAACATAGCATGATGAGACAAGAAGAGACAAGACGTTACATTGACCTTCAAGTATTTGTGCTCTTTTCATTTACTCTCAAAGCAACTAGCTGCTGTGTTTAAATTGTATACATATATATTCCTAAATCATATTTAAGACACATAGACAGATAAGTACAAAAAATATCCAATACAAATTGGCACAATCAACTCAAAGCTAGCATATCAATAATCTGTCATATATACGAAACTAAATCAAATTGTCACGACTGAGGAGTGCTTGGAGGCCGATGCAGGGTAAAAAGGAGTCATGACACCATATCAGGCAGTGGTACAAAAGGGCAGTCCGTAAATCTTCGTCGTAAACACGTGCAAGAATCACAAAAGCAGTCAACAGTTACTTAAAGGGCTAAGGCTAAGGATACATCAAAATAAACAATCTATGGGTGAAAACCATGAAATCTATGAACTATGGAAGAGCGTTCATACACACTGAAGGTGTAAGCTTTGCACTCTCCTGTGTTTCACGGGACGCTAAGTAGGGATGGTGATCAGCTCCCTGACAGCTCTTACCTGGAAGGGGAGGGGCTGACCGGGGAGCTACAACTCTGGTGACGACGACCTGGTTTGGCCGATAGATGGAGCCAGATCCCCCTCTTGTCCAGCAGGGTCTCTGGTCCTCACACAAATGTGCTGAATATTTACCATTTGATATGTTGTTGATGAAGTTGATGCAAACCTGTTAGTGGGGTTTACGTCACAGAACAACTTATCATGACCTGTAATACCAGACTAAATGTTCTTTAAATCCATGTCAACTGCATCCATTATAACATTCAGTTAGGTTAATAAAGAAGAATTTAACAAAAACAAAGGACAATCTGTTTTCTTCAAAACTCAAGTCAATCCAAAAACAAACATTTAACAAAACTAGAATGTAAGGAACTAAGAAGTCAGAAATACAAAGTAAATGGTTTATCATACGAACTAACTCCAACAGCATTTCAGAATCTTACAACTAACACGTGAAATGACAATGAATCAATAATGATTACCTGATGCAGGTCATTATTTTGGGAATGTGTTTACAACATAGTTCAGTCAGAAGCAGCAGAAGTGGGGTTAGAGGCCCTGTGACGTTTAGTAGCGAAAATAAAACTCTACTCTACTCTTTTTTTCAGATTTATAGAACTCTGTGCATCTTATTGCCTTGTTAACTTCCTCCTGTTTCTCACTTGAACAACTTACTGTTTGACCATTGAGATCTGACAGCTTTTAGGTCTTGTCAGTCATTTGGTTTTGTTTTGTGATGACAAAAATCTGCCAAGATTATCTGAAATTCAGAAACATGAGCATCAGGTCTTTCACCTGTTCTGCCTCAGTTTTTTCCTATCCACCCAACTGCTTCTTCTTCATTTCCGGGTCACGGGAAAGCTGGAGCCAATCCCAGCTGACTACAGGCCTGCAAGCCTTTGGACAGTGGAAGGAAACTGGAGGAAACCCACATGACACAGGGAGAGTTTGCAAACTGTGCACAGAAAGGCACCTGTGGCTGACCTGGGAATCGAACCCGGGACCTTCTTGCTGTGAGGTGAAAGCACTAACCACCGCACCACCTAAATTCCTAAACTGACCCAGTTGTCATTCAGATCCTAGTGCTCAGCAATTTTTCCTGCTACCAACATATGAGCTTCAAGAAGTGACTGTTCACTTGCTGCCTAATATATCTCACTCCTTGACAGGTGCCATTGTAATGAGAACACGAGATCATCAATATTATGTCACTTTATCCATCACTGGTTTTAATGTTGAAGATGATCAGTGTATCTTATAATACTGTTCAGAGACTTTCTAACAAGCTGCTGTACAACTCTGAAAGTCTTATTCTCACTGGAAAAAGCATTGGTTTAAATCTGAAGAGTACATATATTTGCAGCTACATATGAGTTTAGTGGAGTTTATTTGTTTAGTCCCTTGTGGATCATGATGTAATATCATCCTGCTGGCTACTGTTTGTGTGTTAAAGATATCAGGCAGTTTCACACCTTTACAAAATCAGAGTGAAAAATTCTTTACATGTGCCCTGTCCTGGTGTTCAGCCTAAGGAATGATTATCCCTGGAGAATGGGCTCTTAAGCAAGCTGAAAATATTCAGGTCATCCAAGGACCCCATGTCTGCTACTTAGCAATGAAAGCAAATGTGACTGGGAGAAATTAAACCACCTATTGAAGAATTTTAGGGACCAAAATAGATAGCTATAGAGGTATAGAGGTAAAAATGAACCTTATTAAGGTGAAGGGAGCACCACTGAATAGAAGAAATAGTTTAATTTTTCATGTTTTAGGAGATATCATGTTTAATTTTCTCCAAGAAAGACTAGATACTAATCAGTTGTGAACTTTCTCTGCATGTAAAAATCAATATTTGTTAAAACAAAGCATTATGTCCTTGGATTGGCTGTATGGTTCTATAAAAAATCTTTAATTTCTATAGAAGTGGTACAGTAAGGCGAAACGTCTTTGAAGTTCTTTACACTTTACACACACACACACACACACACACACACACACACACACACACACATTTCAATTACAATTTTATAATGAACTATCCATTCCTCAGGGAACCAAGTGGTATGCCAGTGGCATCACTCCAAAGAACCATGTTTGGTTCTTTTTAGCATTTTTTATTCTAAAACGCAGACTGTAAAATGAAGTTTATCGTATACATTTACACATTAGCACAGTAAGCAGAATGCTTTTAAGAACAGATCATGTAACATTTTTAAATGGATATATTTAGATATTTCAGGATAACTTGGATGAAGAATTTGACTTTAATCCATCAAATTACCCAGCAACAATGTGAGTGAATGACTGAAGTAAAATTACTTAGAGATTTCATTAGGGGGCTTTAATGATCTCCATTGTCAGAAAGCATTATAGTGGTGGAGAGATTCAAAAAGACATAAAAGAAGCTATTACGCAAGATGACTATATTCAATTTAAGGTCTGAACCATCCCAAGAGCTGACAGGTACGAAAGGCAGAAAACAGGATGGTTTACAATCACTTCTGTCAAACATAAAAAGGCATGAATGCCAGTGTCCTAGGGGTAACTGTTGAACAATTAGTTTGTACTAATGTGATTTAATTTCTCCCAGACACCAGGAGTTCAGTCAGCTAATGGCCACTCTACCAAGCCCTGTGTCCAGAGGACGAGTTACAATTATAGTTATTACAACTTATTGCACCATTAAACATGTAAAATAATTCTGTTCTGCAGTTGCAAATCCAGCATTTACTCAGTAAGACTTTTGAATGTTTGCATATAAGCTTTAATGAAAACTAGCAATGAATATATTTTATTTCTGTGAGGACACATTTCGAAGTAAACATCATTCAGGAGGAATTTCTTTTCCTCTACCTGTTCAAAAGTCTAAGTTTTCTTGACAGATTAAGACATTAAGACATTGAGCTACTAATTGTAACCTTGTGACTGCTGAACACCAGTTGTCAACACAGTGGATGTTATGAATTTCAGTCTCCTAGGATTAGGACCACAACAAGACAGTGCTGGCATATTTCTCAGCAGACACTTGTCTCCTTTCAGCAGCTTGATGCTCTGTGCTCAAACTGCCTTCTAAAGCATCTGAGGATGTTCAAGTCCCAAAACATTCATCCATTAAACCCTTTTTTGGCTGCTGTAAAAAAAAATTACTTGACATCTGCCTTCATCTGGGACTGGGAATATTTCAGCCTGCCACCCTAGTCTTCCATCAAACACCCTTCTCAAATATCATCCACATACTGAAGAAATGTCATTCAAAGCATCATTACAGTTCATAGTAAGCTTCATCAATTTCATTCATTTCTATGTTTGTCATATATTTGTAAAACTGAAGAATCTGGTCTAGAAGCTGGTGAAAACCATGCCATTAAACATGGGGTTGTGGTTAAAAAAAAACAGAAATAGTCAAAATGCTCGTTTTCGCATTAGGTTCATGTTACCAGGGGAGGTGGCAGTTTAGTCCAAAAAGCAAAACATAATAGAATGACTGTTGCTATGCTTCCATAGCACCTCCAGATTTCACAGCTTTTCCACTTTGTGAAAAGGTTAGGTTTTAATGTCTTGTATTCAAGAATGAAAGTTAAGGTGCCTTTCTAAGACTGAAAAAAGAGAGAAATGCATAAGAAGTTAATTTGACATTCGTCAGGGCCCCAGGCCTCAGCTCCCATGGTAGAGACGTCTCAGTACGACCATTTCAGTCTCATTAAGTGCTTCTCATGAGAAATGACTTCCATTGGCCGGGTAAGTGACTCCAGTCATAACATTATGAGTTTGATTAAGAATTGCTGGGTGAACATCACATGGTAATGGAATTCGGGGAGAAAATCGCTCGTAACAAATCGGCCAATATATCATGCAGGCTAGGTTAATTAGATGCTATTATGTAAACTAGCCATGTGCAAAAGAAATCATTACACTTCGGTCAGACGGCCCCCTTTATCTAAATTTTGAGTGCACTGTTCTTACTTTGTTAAGTTGTCAGTGGAACAGCTGGCTGTTTCTGATTCAAGTTTCTTGTAGGACTCGCAAAAGTTATCCCAAAGCTATCTGAGAGCAGGGGTGGAACATCATTGGCTAGTTGTACTTGTACTGTATTATTTTGTAGCATTTGTACTTTACTCAGGTTATATTAAAACGTACTTCTACTCAATTACATTTCCACAGAAAAAAAACATTATGCATTTTAGTCACAAGTACAAATTTCAAAAGCCAGCAGATTTTTAAAAAGTTATTTTTCCTTTACCCTCATGCTTCATCTTTTCATTTAAAATTCCTATTAACTTCATATGCATGTAGAGCAATGCTGCTAACAAGTATGCTAGCTATCTTTGTTCAAGAACCAGTAGTGTTCATTAGTCACAGTAACAAACAGTGCACAACATTACACAACACCAAACAAAGAGGACATTTAATATGTTTAATAAAATATTTATTTTTTACTAATATAAAAAAATATGTTTTTTTTCATATTAGATTTTTTTTTTTTTTACTTTAAACACTATATATTTGCTTTGTATATAGAAGCTCCTTAATGTCAACAATATTACATGCTGCATTCATTCCATAAGCTCTTCAGAAACTGTAAATGATGATGTCCGTTTCACGTGGTTTTCCTGAAACCATGATAAGTCAATTTACTTTTTGTCATAAGCCTGTCTTTAAGGACAGAGAAAAATACAGTAGATATAGACTTGTTGACAATGCACCTCATTTGCATCTGCCAAATTGGGTCTCTGACTCCCTGCCAAGTACAAAGAGCCCTCTATCCAACAGCACTTGTGTGAATGGCGTTGGCACAAAAAACCTGTAGCACCTAATGTAGCCACATTAATCCTTGCATGACTTTGGCCATGTCCAATTTAATTAATTCCAATCCTGGGCAATTACATTCTTTGCACTTCTGTCTCCCCCATTAACTCCGAAATCATTCCTTTTTCTGGCTTTTCTAATTATTTACATTCAATTATGTTTCCTTCTTATTGGAAATTTTAAAGTTTTAATACCAAATGTTGTTGCTCTTTTAATCCATAGTGTCTCCTACATTTCTTCTGTCTGTTGCTTTCATAATTTCAGATGTTTCAATGGTGTATTCTTTGCTAATTATTTTTGCTGTATTGCAACAGACTTTTTGGAGAGACAGTTTGGGAGATTGGATCTTAAACAGTCAAGACTTATTAATGAGAATCTCCAACTGGATCCTCAAATTACTTGATCATCTTATGAAGAATACCTCAGTTAGACAGATTCTTCTGTAAGATAGTCATTTGTAAGACTGAAACTTGCACTTCACAGCACAGAAATGGTAAGAACTGATCTTGACTCATGAAGGTTAGCGCATGAATGTTTTCCCTTTTGTGTAAATCATACAGCTTAATGAATTTAAAAGATGTCTGTCTTTGTTTGACACTGATTGACTAAAATGGGGTGCACATTTAAAGAGCCCAGTACATTCCACAGTCCATACAATCTATGTATGGTATCTTAGCTGCAATTAGCTGCAAAAACAGCCTGTTTTGAATTCAAACTACAGCAGTTTTCCTCAACCTATTCTTGCAGTCATGTTCTTTAGACTGATTTTGTACATAAAATCATGCAAACATCCTAAATGGACCAACCCCCACCCCCCAACACACACACACACACACCTCTTGGTAAAATAAAGCATATGGGTCCTTTAAAAACATTGGTGCCCAAAAGAGTTCTTTGGAGTGTTGATATAGCAGAACCAATTACTTTTGTCTACAGGCACATTGCAGAGGATATATTTTTAAAGCAATGTCTTTGTAAATGAGTGCAGAAAAATTTACCTCTAGATAATGTGGACGTTTCAGAACCAAGAGCTATTCAGTAACCTTTACTTTTCAAGAGTTTATCAGTTTGTCAAATAACACTCATACTCAGTACTTCCTTAGAAATTCTGTCTAATTCAGCTGTTTTTGAGCCTAAAGTATCAGTACTTGCTTGACACTAAGCCTGAGGAGGTGGAGAGTGTTTTTGTGGCCACTTTCACCAAATTGAACATCATGCTTCCTATTCCAGCTACCAGCTACTTTTAGAAACAAGAGCTGAGTGTCCCCAAGGAACCCATCCACTTCACACTTTGTGTGATGGTCAAAGGTGGTTGAAAGGTTTGGGTCTGTTGTTTTGCCCTGGCAAATATTCTGCTGAAAAGTGAAGATGTGTTTTTGAGACACTTGAGACCCCTTCCAAGCCATTTAAAGAGACAGCAAGAGTGGGAAGGACTGATGAATTGTGATGAGATGCTGCTGAATCTGGGAGATTTGTTAGGACAGGCTAGGAGAAGATAAATCTGAGCTGGGGTGAAACTGGGGCAGCCCTTACAATATAACGCAATAAATGCACAAGGAGCAGATTGCAAACATCTGATGAAGTTTTTCTGTAGGGACCGCTGAATTTTACACCTCCTGTTTTGTCCTTTCCATCAATTTAAAAAGCCCTCAAGGAGCAAGAATGACATTAGTGTTGCTTCTCATCCCCCTATTGAATCAGTTTCATCTGGTTCTTATCTAACACTTTTCCCTCAAAGCACACAATTTAATGCACTCTGAATTCTGCCTATTCATGTCCAGCGACTGATACGTTAGGCCTTGATAAGAAATATATTTATTTTTCCCTTGAAAATACAACAGCCTTGTATTTCATTCAAAAAAGGGACATTAGAGAGGTATGGCGCATAACTGTCAAGGTATGATACACATTTACATTCATCTGTCTGTATTTTCAGAAACATCAAGTGTAATAAATGGCTTTTCCACTCAAGTATAAACAGGCATGCTGTCAAACTAAGAAGCATGTCAAGATCTTCCGTCAAGATCATCATTCTATGTGTTTACAAACAGTTAGCAAACTTGATCTAACCTAGGGTGTTTTGAGGACAATATTGTTTTCTAAGTGGTACATGTGAGAAATTAGTAGAATATTGCTATTCAAGTTCAGTACTGTTGTAAATAAGTCTTATTGCACATTAATTGATACCCAGAGAACTTTAATGAGCACCAACCTAAACAATTGTATTTTAGAGGCCTCATCCAGATTAGTCAGTGGTATTTGTTTACTTCCTAGATTGTTCTATTTTGAGCATAATTACATTAATCACTGATTATGTTTACCACATTTGTTTTCACTTTTTAATTGTAAGCCATACTACATTCTAACAGACTAAGATGGATTTAAACCTTGTACAGATATGCATGTATATGAGTCTGAATGCACAAAATCTGAACTGCTCCACTGTTTCTCTAATAAGCACAGAGTATGAGTCAGAAAGATATTGTTCAATGTGCTGTTGCCGGTGGTCAGTCAGCCATATACTATTTGCACCAACTATATAAATATAGCAGCAGATACAAGAGGCTGTCTGTCAATTACAATGAACATGCAAACATGATACTATTAGTTAAATAAAGCTTTGAACACTTGATATTAGGTTTTTAAATAAATTACTAATCTAGCAATGAATTTGTAGCTACAATTGAACCTACAAAAGCCTGATTAATTCTGTATGAACACTATCTTTTCACATATTCCATAAACAGCCTCTTTTTTAACCATAGAATGCATGACATAAAAATACATATATGTAAAAAGGAGGTCAACATAACTGGAAACAGGATTCTCCTAGTTTATTTTTCTTTAACTTAAAGAAATAATTTAAAAATATGATGGTCTGTAAATGTTATTAAAGTACATATATTTTTAAATGCAATTTCTCAATTCATTAATCAGTTCCTCACTGCAATGTCTAAAAGTAGTACTCTAGAAGCAACACTTACATTTCCTAGAAAGTCATTGTTTAGCTAATTCACTGAAATGAATTAACAGGAAGTAGAAGTTCTTCAGGGGTTTTTGCTAGGCAGCTTTGTTTTAGAATTAAAATGGAGTACATATATGTAAATGCAAATTTTCCTACATTTGACAGTTGAATACTGCTGTTGCAACCCAAACAAATTCAGAACAGCACTTAATATGGTACAAAATGATGGGAAATGATGCAGGCCTATCAACTGTTCTTAGACATTAGTGTTTTTATATACAAAACTTTGTGGTGAGAGTTCTCACGTATTCCACAAGTTCTGAACACCCTCCCATCACTCTCAACAAACTTCAGTGGCTTCCAGTTTCTTACTGTGTTCAGTACAAGAAGCATCTCATTATTTTTCTGCCTAATTGACTGATTTACTCCACCCATACACTCCAGCTTGTGGACTATGTTCCTCTGGTTATTAATAAGTTATGTTATGTTATTAATTAACTATGTTCCTCTGGTTATTAATTATTATCGCACTTAGTTATTAAAAAATAACTAAGTGCGAAAGCATCAAAGACACTGTGTTTAAAAATAAAAAGCTGAAACTTATTTAGAGGATTAACCATTTTATACTACAGATTTATTTCCATTAAAAAGCTGTGATCAGTATTACTCTTATCCTCTGGGAACCAAACAGGTTCCCTTTTATTCCCCCTATCATCAAAGATAAGCCTACCAGCATTGGTTGTTCAGTTTCATTATAGATGGATTTTCACAACAGTTCACGTTTAAGTCAAGCAATATATACCTATCCTATGCCCATCCCCTGTTCTAACTGCAATCTCCACCCCACCCCCACCCATGCATCTCATTCTCTTTTCCTGACTCCCCTCCCCAGATGACTGATAACTCAATTTTATCTTGTATCTTAAGTGATGGACACATCCAATGTTAATGTCTTTCTAAATGTCCAGACATTTGGCCTAGCAGAGCCCTGCTGTGTCATGTCTTATTAATATCCTCTGCTCTACCGCACCCCTTGTACACAGATTAGAAGGTAATTAACCTTAAAAGTAGGATGCTGGACTGACATTAACTATTTACCGCATAGTGGAGCACGGTGCCCCTGTCTGCTCCTCACTCTTCCCTCTTTTCTTCCTCTACTAAGCTGTCTTTCTCTATGCCCTTACCCCTCAACTTTCCTGAAGGTGGAATTTACACCTCTGCTTCCAGGCACGCATGTCAAGAAAACAAAGAGAGGCAAGACAACAAGAAGAAAAGTGGCTAAGACAGTAATCTCTTACTTAATACAGAGTAGTGTAGTCAACACAGTAGTTTGTTAAAGTCCCAACCTCACAGCACCTGAAGGCTTGTGATGCAGAAAAAATTCATTTTCATGTCAGTTGTACACAGCACTGACAAATCTCAGAAATATTCCATATTCTTTTTTAAAATAAACAATTTGACTAACAATAATAATAATAACTTACAACAGTTGCAGCACAAGAGAATAACCTGTCAGTTATTATGTAAATAAATGCCATATTGTGAACTAACTCAAATTAAATACTGAATTAATGCTTTTACATAGTAAAAA
>JBBPDA010000138.1:17051440-17064872 GCA_037974385.1 Arnoldichthys spilopterus | reverse complement strand
TACATGATCTGGTCATCTGAGGTGGGAAAGGTAGGTGAAGATGGGTAGATAGCTACTGGCTAAGCTTACCTTTCAGGATGTTATTCTCCAGATGCCAGGTGAAGGGTGAGGTAGTCCCGGCAGTCTCGGTCAACGAGACTTTGCAAAATCTGCATTTTGCCGAATACTTCTTTTTTGCACTTGTCGAAAACTCTTTGTGTTCTATGAACCCAAACTTTATGACAGATTAATTCGCTAACAATATTTCTGTAGTTGACCAGGTTTACTGCTCACGGTGTGGATCTAATGGGTAGCGTTCGGTTGCGTTTGAAGGGCGTGAAAGGCGAAATAATAATAATGTTGCTTAGTGATGGGAAGTTTGGCTCTTTTAAGAGAGCCGACTCTTGTGGCACGGCTCCCAAAGAAGAGCCGGTTCTTTCGGCTCCTAAACGGCTCTTAGTTTATCATCTGAGAGCTGAGCAGCAAAAGGAAAAAAAGTGGGGAGCCGGCTCTCCTAGATTCGCTCTTCTGATTCACAACAACGCACTTTGTGCAACTCACAAGACCAAAAACCGTCGAGACCAAGACAAGACCAAGACCATGTAAAAGTGGTCTCGAGACCGGTCTCGAGACATCCAACTCTAATAAGCATAAATACATAAATAAAATAT
Organism: Arnoldichthys spilopterus; assembly: GCA_037974385.1. Lineage (NCBI taxonomy): Eukaryota > Metazoa > Chordata > Actinopteri > Characiformes > Lepidarchidae > Arnoldichthys > Arnoldichthys spilopterus. The sequence continues at coordinate 17,064,222 of JBBPDA010000138.1, read as the reverse complement.
ATGTAATATATATCATATTTCAAAAATCAATGAGTATGCAAACACCACAATATTTAATTTGTCTAAATATGTGGGGCGTTGTCTTTAGTGGTTTTGCATGATTATGAACAGAGCAGAAGCTGTTTTTCAGAGAGCAGTGCAGAGCACCAGCCCTGCTTGTTAGCCTGTTGTATTGTGAACTGTGTTATTATGTTAATAATTTTACTGTTTCTTGACACAAAATCATACAGAGATGTACATTTAGCTTTAAAAGCACACCAGAGACAATGATATGCAGCCAGTATGACAAAATGCTGGAATAAACAAATGTTTTGCATGCAACTTTAATTTTTGCTTAATTGTTTTATGTAACTCTCAAGCTGCACAGGAATTTTGTGTCATGCAGCTTGTAATTAGCTTCATAAAATCCTAGGAGTTAATATAGCACTGGGGATTTTGCTGTGTATGAAGTTTATTTAGTTCCCCAGTGCAGAGTATTACCATCATATATAAACTGTTTCCCAGCTGTGTGACAAACACTGGTCACCGGAGGTGTCTGTGTCAACAGCCATCCATTCTATCCTTAAGAGTGTATCTAGTGGCATTTTGTGTTTGTAATCTGTTTTGGGTTGTGGCAGACTACATTTTTTTGTCTTTTTCCCCCTGAGGTCTACTTATAATATGTCTGTGGTTTAATGTCTCAAAAAGAGTCACAGTTCATTTTACCTGACCATTTTCCAACCTCACTGCATTCATTTTCCCTTAACCCAGCAGAACAGGGTCTTCACAGTTAACAGGCTGTTTTTGTTAAGGAACCTTTGGTTTATGTAAATTAGTCCTGTTCTGTTTGGCCGCTCAGTATCTTATTCCATTGAAAGTAACCTCGGCTGAAACACTGCAAATAACTTCAGTGTGAATGGTGGGGCTAAACTGTTGTATGTTGCATGCAGAGTTATATGATAGGGTTAGGGTTAAGGTTTGAAACTTTAAAAATGTTTGCATACTACATCATGCTGCTTCTGTAATATGGGCCCTTTAATGGCAGAGCAGTTGTTGGCACAGGATCCAGGTTAAAGAACATGGCAATCTCAGTGAAAAAAGGTACCTTAGCAATCAGATGCACTAGAACAGGGTCAGAAGCTCAATCTGCATGGCTGAAAACTATCATCTTTATGACGCTGATGAGGAATCACAGCGATTACTTCCACTTCACTGCCAACGGAACAAAAGGTTATCACAACAGCCCTCTTGCGTGCATGAAAGTCATCCCTCTCCGCTGAGTCTCCTTGGGCGTCAGTCTCCCCTAATAGGAGTTAATTATCTTTAACCACCATCTACACGGTTAAACTAGCCCCTTATCCATGCTACAGTGACCTTAACCCAAGGTCAAGCGTTTCACTGTCATGCCGATTAAAGATATTTACGTGGGGATTGTAAGTTCCACCTTATAGATGATTCTAAGGTCCTCGAGAAGAATGAAACGCTATCACGCATAATGGCCTTATTATTCTTATGTGAACTTTGTGACCTGAGAGGCAATGGCAGTGGGAGCAGCCTGCAGTGGGCTCCTAACACAAACTCTAGATAATTCAGTCTCATTTATTTTGAGCGCAGTGAGGCTGTGTGAGGACAATGAGCCTCGCACACGTGCCTCACTAAATGACAATGCTAACAAATGGTGCTATTGTGTAGGCATGTTGACGAATTGAGTGTGGTGTGTGTGGCTGTGAAGCTTTAAGTGTGGCTTCTGATGGCTCTTGAAACGCAACTTTAGAGAGGCGAACAGCAACATCTGATTACGCTTTTATGTCTTCACTGCTGAGTGCGAACTTTTGTCTGTAATTTTAACACAGTCCAATTACGCAGGTCCTCGAGAGGATAAAGCATGAGCACCTGCGCATTCAGACAGTCTGCAGGACTGAGGAGTGCAATACTTTGAAGACATTCTATTGAGATTACAGTGTGGTACATGTCAGCTTTCTTCACAGAGGATGATGGAAATTGAATTGCAATTAAAAACAATGAAATATTATCTTATTACTGTTGTTGTTGAGCAATAATTGTATATTACTTAATAATTAAATATGCAAATTAGGACAAACATTTTAACAGTTTAGTATAGGTAATGTTATACAAAAAAGAATAATACAGAACTTTAGAACAGTTGAAGGAAATGCTAACATGTCAGATAGTGGAAATCCTTTAAAGGAAGATAGGATTATTTTTAAATCAATCAAGTGAAATAGGTTGATTATACAGATACCATCTGCCATTTTAAGCACTTGTTAAAACTGGCTGATGTGTTTAGGACCAGTAGAAGTCTGTTTATGGAAAAGTAAGACATGTTCTACAGTGTTTGTGACAGTTAAAATGACATTAAAAAATCAGAAAATAGAAAAAAAAGTCACAAATCAGCCTCTTACAATTTAGTAGCATATGTGTGAAGATATTACTGACCCTGATGCACATACTGGGGTGTTAGAGACATATGCATTCGTTTAGGCAATGCCTTTTACTGGGAAGCCCATGGGTGTTTCAGCTAGACAACATCAGGCCTCATTCTGCATGTGCTACAACAGCGTAGTTTGAGCACTGATCATATTGAGCATGTATGGCACATTATGAAGAGAAGAAACAAGCTAAGGAAACCACAGACTGTTGTGCAACTGGCACTTTAAATAAAGCAATAATAGAAAAAAGTACTTTTGCAAAACCACAACAATTAGTGTCCTAATTTTCCAAACATTTGTAATTCAAAGGAAAAGTGATGTCACACAGTGGTAAATATTCCTCAACTTTGACCTGACCTCTTGATATATCTGTCTGCCGTGTGTTTGAATTCTGCCTGCCTTTTTGACTATGTTTTTGTCTTGCCTCCATCATTCCTGATTGCCGTGAATTTTGACCCTTTGCTTGGACTGCACTACAATTCCGCATTGCCTTTGATAACCGTGTTTACCGTGTGTTGTGACCCTTACCTTTTTTTGAAGACGTGGAGTTTCTTATTAAATACCATCAAATTTACCTGCGCTTGTGTTCTAAATTTCTTCAGAACATCACAATAGTGGTATGTTATTGCTCAGTTTTTCACATTTTTGTCTCTAGAAATTCTTTGGTCCTGAGAATTTCCTTACTAACCAATTTAATTGATACAGCAAAACAACTGAATAGTCAACATACTTGATACAAAACTGAAGAAAAGTTCACTGACAAAGAGAAAGCAGTGTTAATAAATGTTAATAAAGCATATTTTACACTATCATAACATGGACCTACTTGCTCAAATCAATAAAGTAAAGTATAAAAAAGTAAAATGGTTGGAATATGTGATCAGCCACATTTCCAATATCTTTGCCCAGCACCTCCTGTGACCCTGACTAAGATAACCAGATCGTTGAATGAACCTATTTATGTGTAATTTTCCCTCCCTAAAATGTTTATGCATGTATGACAGAGGTGCATTTTACATTTTCTATGCACACAACCCATAAACTGCTCATATGCCAGTTCTGTATATCAGTCATAGGCAGAATGCACCCAATTTTGCGTTAAAAGGCTTTAAACATGGGACCCAAAATTCTGTATTTCTCAGCAGAAGATGCATCTTAGGAAAACTAATTTTGAATCTAATGTAATGCATCTTTTTAAAAAAAGTATATTTCTCTAATGGGTTCCTGGACTGCAGGCCATTAAGCAGCATGTAGGGGAATGGTTAGGGCTACGTGTCCAAGCCTGCAATAGCGCAGTCCAAGAGGCACTGTCTGCTAACCTGAGCAGGAAGCAGCAGTAGCAGCAGCAGCAACAGCAGCACTCATACTAATAAGGTGCCGCCTAAAGTCAGGAAGCTAGAGCACTGCAGAAACCTGGTCTCCCTGCTGAATTTATGAGCCAGTTTGGAGGTCATCCAGCCAGTCACACATGCACTGCAGAAAACATGAGAGGAGCTCCACACATTACTGCCCAGGGTTCCCCAAGGTTTACTCATACAGGAATCCAAAAAGTTCCAGTGCTCCTTAAATCCCTAGTCAAAAAGTGGTCAAATATGAGTAATTAAGGAGTTATGACAGGCTTCTCCAACTACTAAGGGGAATTTATGACGTTCAGTCATGGAATAGGGACACTTGTTGCTTGCCAGATTCAATCACAGTTCCTCACTCATTTATTTATTTCTTTTTCTCACCTTGCGACAGATTTATGCCTGAATATCTTAAATTGAAATTCACACAGCACGAGTGAAGCAATGACTCGATTTACCGTCCCAGGGACATCTCACATATCTGACAGTCTGGGCAAGCAGGCCAGCCGACTCCATTTCAGATGAGGGAATGAGGCCAGGTGGGGGCAGAGAGTTAATGTGTGTGTGTGTGTGTGTGTGTGTGTATGTGTGTGTGCATTTTTTTTATTGGACACTTTCCTTTATTTTCCACTTCACCAAAGCGTAGGCCTCATAACTGTAATAAAGACATGGGTCATTATTTTGTATCATGATACATGGGGACATGACACCCACTTAAGTTCAGACACTATGAGACATTACACTTCACCTTTGTTTCTCACCCTGGAGTAAGGGTGATGAAACAAGTGCTGGCCTTGCAGCTTTTCTTTACTGCTTATCTTTGGTCATTTATCTCCCTTAAGTTTGGGTGAAGATTTTTATCATACTGTTAGCATAGTCGTTATTACGTAGTAGCTACTGGCCATCACTTCTGAACCAAAATCATTTTAACATTAGAAATGCAAAAACAACAAATAAACATACAAAACACACACACACAAAAATAATCATCTATGCAGTATGTTATGAATTATAGGATTTATATTATTATTATTATTGCATTATTTTTTTATCACACTTTCTGTTCCAGTGTGTAGCTTATGTAGCCATTAGCATGTGGTGGTTAATTAATTAGCTTAAATGAGGCAGGTAATTATAGTATAAATGTATCCAGACAGGGAAAACTCATGTAACGCTACCTTGCCATTAGCAGTGAAGCATGCAAGACATGACGCTGAATTAACTCCACGGTGTCTAACCCTATATTTCACTCATTATACTGGTTCTTTTATTTTAATGTCTTAGCCTGATCTTGAGAAGCTTTCTTCTACATATGTATACATTTTGTTAATTGTGTATATTTGCTGGTAGCCAGCTTGAGATAAAGTAGTGTTGAACTAAAATACATTTTTTAAACTGCTTCCTTATGTTCTTGTGGTGTAGTATTAAAACAATGATTAAAACAGTAATAATTTTAAAAAATGTATTTAGGGAATATAATCATACCATATTCCACTCCACCTAGCTAGGTTATGAAAAGTTAATAAGCCCCATTTTCCTTGGGAAAAATATATAATGTACCCTTACAGCATTAAAAATATACAAGTAATATAAATATAATTTTATAGAATTATTTAATTATAATTAAAAATATAATTTTAAAAAGGTATGTAATTGAACTTTGGGTCCATATTTTACTCCCTACTAGCCCCTGAAAGTGAAGTATTAGTCTACAGCTTTTTGTAATACAGTAAAAAATGTTATTGTCCTAAAATAAACTGTTAAAAAGAGTTGTGCTCTTTGTATCTTTTGTTCAGTCCAAACACAACATGCAGCACCATTCCAGTATTCATGTCAGGCGTCCAGTGCTGTAAGGTACTGTGGCATTTCTTTATGGCAAAAGCTCCCTGTTTACATGCTGAAATTGTGTTGCCTCCATGGAGAGGCAGAGCCACATGAAAAATGCATGGCAGACTGACTCAGCTTGGTAAGAGTGCACTGTGTCCAGATCCACAGCTTAAAAACCTGTAACAAGGAAAGCCAGAAGTACTACATATGACAGGACAACAACCAGGAGGTATAAAAGGTGGCTTGTGGGCATTTTGTAGACTTGTAGGCTGGAAATTAACAGTGCTCTCCACAGTAGATATAGTAGATCTAAGAGGAGAGTGAGCATGTACAGAGAAGATAAGTGTTAATATTTTATCAGAACAGTGGAATGGAAATGTGTTTATAGCTTTTGATGACTTTCCTATTAGAGCAATAAATAAATTATTAAAAATCCAAATGTGCATCTTTAATATCTGATTGCAGTAATTGTGCTAATTTTCTTGTTTGTTGTACATGATTTCCACATAACCAGAGTATTACATGAACATAATCTTGCTTCTTGATTTATTACCTTGTATTAATTGTTTTTTTTAATGTATGGCATATTTTCAATGCCTTAATATTTAATGCAATTGATTTAGAGAAGGAATAGTTTAACAGATGTGCACAATATTCAACTCACCCCAGATGCATTCAGTCAGCTGAGACATGTTTGGAGTCTAAATGTTGCTTCTTTAGTTTATAACTGGAGCTAAAGTCTAATACTGCTAACATATATTAGACATCAGTGGTTACTCAAATCTTTTCACTAAATACAGTACATCCCCCAAAGTTCTATCAACCAGCTCAAACTGCATCCAGCTCTTTATTAACGTGCAGCAGACTTGTGGATGTGATTTAGGACAGAGCAGGACTTACTGTGAGCTGTAAAAATGAACAAAATTTTTACTGTGTGGCTGACTGCTGCAGAGAGTCTGTTTTCTGATTTAGAAATATTTTTGTGACATAACCAAATAAGGAGGAATCTGATACAAGACTGATCCTCCTTATCACTGCCCTGAATTGCCCTGGTGGTGTCTGAAATGGCTGCCGGTGGTTTTGTTTATTGTTACATTTTAAAACCACATCTACAAGTATGCATCACTTAGTCAAAGACTACATGTGGTTTGAGGTTTTGGGGATGCTTTCGTACTGAAAGAATTTGGGTGACTATTGATTTCTAAGGTTTGTCAGCAATAAAGCTCCAGTGTTAAAGTGAAGAAGCAAAATTTGGACACCAGACATGGCTGATCAACAACACCTGAGGTAAGTATATCAATTTTATATATTGGATCACCAAACAGCTCGTTTTAGGAAAGGGCTTTAAAAATTATTATTATTTGTCATAGCCTTACTCTGATAAGTGAATTATTTGAAAAAAAAAACTGCTTCCTGAACAAAGCCCATAAGAAATCCTTGTCTTGTATTTTAATAGGATAGAAGCATGAAGCTGTTTCCATGTTACCTCCAGCTTTATCCAGTTTTAGAATGCGCCTGGTTGACACGTATGATCAAGGGAGAGCAAAATCCACAGTGATGCTTTGATGAAAGGAACAGATCTGGGTCTCCAGCACAAGACAAACAGGAAGGAGGAAGAATGAATGAGAGCTAGATTAGTTTTGTTTTCCAATCATCCACTCGCCTCAAACCATATTGATTAAAATCCCATAACCCTCTTCGTCTCTCCGATCCCCCCTCATCCAAACTCTCCCCCCCTCCTCGCTGCTTGCCTGTCCTCAAGAGAAATGACTTTTGGGCTCTCTCACTATTAAAGATTCACTGACAGAGAATCATTCTTCCTGACCTCAAAGTTGAGCCTTTAATTTTTATGATATCTATCAATCATGTGGGAAAGGAGGTGGGGGGATGTGTGTTATATTTCCAAGTCATGACTAAAAGATATTGCCTTAACATACATCAATCTGTGAGATGTCATTCATTACCTGTTCTAGACAGGATCTTGAAAGTGTTAGCCAATTTCTTGTTTGGCTGATATAGTGCTTGCATTTCTTTATAACAAACACTCATTTTAATTATCAGATTCAGAACCAGTATCAGATTTACTGGCCAAGTACATTAACACACACAAAGAATTTGGTATTGGCTTTTTGTGTCTCTCTACTACTGTAGTAGACAATATACACTGTAATCAATATAAATTCAGCGTGCATATGCTTAAGGACAAAATATGATGCAATCTACAATACAAACTATACAGTATACAAACAATGTACAGTTTATCTAATAATCAATACAAGCATTAACATGCATCCCATATAGGAATAAAATGTGGTGTCTGTATTTGTACAATAGGGTAAAATAGCAACTATCAGAGAAGCAGGACAAGCTATGGCATAGAAGATAGTTATAATGTTGAGCTATTTATGAGGGAGATGACACAAAAGGAACTGCTCTTGTTTCTGTCAGTGTTGGTATGAAGGGTTTTCTAACTCCTGCTGGAAAGATGGAGCTGAAGCAGGTTGTGTCCAAGGTGTGAGGAATCTGTAGTGATTTTCCCTGCCTGTTTCCTGATTTTTGAAAAGAATAATTTCTGGAGGGTGGGCAGAGAAGCACCAATGATTTTTTCACCTGTCCTCACTGTTCTCTGCAGTCCCTCCTGTCCTGCTTTGTGGCTGCTCTGAACCAGACTGTGATGGATGTGCATAGGAGGAATTTAGTGACTGAGGTATGAAACTAGCGTGGCTGCTCCTGTGGCAGACCAAACTTCCTCAGACACTGCAGACAGTACATCCTCTACGGGATGATGATCTTCCACTTCAGGTCTTGGGAAATGGTAATTCCCAGAAACCTTAAGGTCTCTATGGTTGACACAGGGCTGCTGGACATTGTAAGTGGGAGCAGTGCTGAGGGGTGTCTCCTAAAGCCCACTCTGTAGGGGGTTGAAATATAATGTGTATTTCATCCCATGTTGACCGGATCATCCACTGACCTGTGTTCCCCGTAGGCAAATTGTGATGTTCTTTGGATGGGCCAACACCAGTCTTACAAAGAACCAAACACCAGAGAAATATAGGTCTGTACACATTTAGCCTTGTGATGGAGGGCTTCCTGGGTGCTGAGAGCATTTAAAACAGGAGGGTTGCTGTTGGTGTATTTATGAGTGTGAAACCTACCAATGAACACTCAGAAAATTGCTAAGGACATACCCATCACTTTGCAAACCTTTATTTTCACTCAGCCCAATGTTTGAAAAATACTAAAAGAATTTAACAGCTGCAGACATTAGTAAAGGTTCAGTAACAGACAACGCATCTACTCAGTAACTGATATTATACAATTTCATTTTAGACATTTATTATACATTTACGACTATTTTAACAATAAATTACACTACTTCTGTAAACCTAGGACTTTAGTAAAACCTTCTCAAACCCCAAAACAATTCACCCACATGAGTAAAAGTATATTTTTAGAAGAGATTGGGAGAAATTTAAACAATACCTTTAATATAACTATTTAAGAATATTGAATGAAAATTGAGAACATGCCTTTAGACCCCTGAGATTTAACAGTGGAGTGGGACATGCTTTCTGGACCTGGGATTGTCTGGCAATGTGTTTTAGACATTTAGCAGATGTCTTTTACAGTAGAGATTTACAGCCATGCAACAACAGAGTAAACACATTTCCTAGACTTTCTAATTTGACAAGCAATCATTTTTCACAAGTGCAAGAGACAATTAACAGCACTTTTACAATAGAATAGGATACAACACATTGAGTATAAGAGAAAAAGAAGTGCCCCCCATCTTTAAACATCTTATGAAACACTAATTCTCCTTTGTGTACACTCTTACACTACAGTTCAATGAGCTCTGAGCTACCACAGCAGCTTGGATTACAGGACTGTTTTGGAAAACAATAAGTAAGACAAGTGTGGTAGACCAAACATACTGTGACATGAATTACTTGCATTGAGCAAAAGACTGGGAGAGGCTATAATTAGCAGTTTTATAGTACGCTCGGTGATGAAATTTTCTGTTTATTTGAGAATAGTGACAAATCTGAATATTTTAAATATTTTACATACACAAAATAAAAGTATTTTGTAACAAATTAATTAGATAATACATTTCATTGAACTAGGTCCCATTTGTGCTCACAGTTACAAAAAATTAATGTAAATTAGAAGTTTTATTAAGGTGAGAAGACTGTGGGCAGTGACAACTAGCTAGGCTATTCATGGGAGATTAATCTGCTTTTTCATTTTGTTTTAGGTTGCTTTATCTACAGATTCCAGTGGCAAATATAAAGGATGATGGAATAATGCATATAATTAAAGAAACTATGCAGATATATTTGCCTGCTGCACGAAAGACACAAAATAAAACTGCTCAAAATAAGTATGGGATATTTAGAAAAAAATGCAGTGATTTTATAGACTAGAAAGCACCCATGTATGTCACTCTGGATAATTCTGTAAGTGAAAATGCATTGTAAATAATATTCTTACAATAATAATAATAACAAATGTTAGATACATGGACTAGATTTAAAATTATTTCATTCACTAAGAAACCTTGCCATGTCACATCTCAGCCCTAATTCCTTCTACTCTCTGCACAGCCATCTATAGCCCACATTTTGTATAATTACACCTTGAATACACCTACAACATATACTGCCATATGATTTGATCAAACACGCTCAGATCATGTGGACGTTTCGGATATGGACTTTAATGGGTTATTGCACTGTTGTTAACACAAGCAAAGTTATTGCATGCACTAAAATAAGCAGGATGCATAACATATATCATGTGTCTATACATCTCATTACATGTTCATGGTTAAAAAGTAATGACTTGCTATATTATACTTAGCTGTAGCACCAGGTGCACAAGTGATAACAAAGGAATCCTCTGTGAATTAATTAATATAAGCTTCTTACAGCCTATATTTTAAGAGTGCTGTTGTCTTCTCTGTTTACTACTTCTAATTATGACAGACAATTGGAACACTGCATAGAGGGCATTGAGGGGACAAAAAGAGAGAAAGGACACCAGCATTAAGAAGGCTCAGCAGATGTGCTTCCCTAAACTCGACACTCAACAGCTTTTGTTTCTCCTCTTCCCTGCAATTTTAACTGGTGTGTACTCCCACCCAAACACACACACACGCGCCCTGGAATATTAACCTTATTAGATGTATTTGCATTCGAGTTAAGATGGAATTAAAGGCGCAGCGGGGCAGGATTAGGAACTCACAGGCAGGTGCAGAGAATGGCTGGAATACTGATGGCCAACCCTGAAGCCTCCTTTCTCTTACCTAATCACTGCAGCCACTGCAGAACAGACACACCACTGGAGGTTGTATAAGGTAAAGACGGCACACTGAACAGTAATGGAATAAACTGTCATGATTCAAACAATGAACTATTCCATGAACACAATGTGTTGCTCCCTTTACTTGCTTTGCCTGTAATTGTGTTGATGTAATCATTTATCCGTGTGATGACCTTACTGGATGAGCCACAATCACAAGCTATTGTAAAATGTTAGATATATGTACACATTAGTTCCTGCACTTTCACTCAACACACAAACCATTAATGCACCATCTCTCACTGTTTCATACTGGTGGAAGTACTGTTTATTTTGATTCTTACTGATAAAACATTACTGGCTAATACCTTTCATTAATAGACCATTAAGTGGCCTTTAATACTCATGTGCAACTCATTAGTTCATCAGAATATAAAATTGTACATGTTTATAGATAACTGTTCAGTAAACATTTGATTTGTGTATTCCTATTTAAAAATGATGCATATAGTGTTTTCCTGTACCTTTAAGATTCACTCCTTCATAAAAATAAACCTATAAATAAATAAATAAACCATACAGCATCAGAACATGTGTACATACTATTTCTAATTACAGTGAATGAAGGAGATGTTTGCTTTCCAACTGCTAATAAAAAACAAGTAACACCAAAATATACTTTACAAGAGAAAAGCAAAAACGTTCATTTTTTTTCTAATGCAAGTTAATACAAGAAGATTTTTATAACAATTGAGTTTAGAGCATTTCTATTGCTCTGTTCATCATGACAGTTCTATACAATGTAAAGGCCAGCCGCTGTGTTGATAAAGAAAAAGAAAAAAAAAAAGAAAAATGAAGATACGCTGTTATATGGTATAGACCTTTTTGCAGTAGTCTACCTAATCTCAAGCTGAAACTGTTGATTAAATTGTTCATGTTTCTAAAGGTGTTTATGCTACAGGGAGTTCCTATGCAGGTTGACACATTAAAAACTGCATTAACTCGAGGTCAATTTAAGTGTTGTCTAACATCATGCGGTGAAACTGCTGTAAGCCTGAGGTTTAATCTAGCTGCAACCACATCTGAAAATCAAGATGATTTATCTGTGCTTATAAGTGGCTTTTTTGTTTATTTGTTTATATTTATTTATTTAAAATAATAGCCATCTCCACTACCCACACATGCAGGCCTTTCTTCACTTAATGACCTGCTAAATGTCCTCTAGGATGTCACTGTACCCATTTTCTGTGGTGTGCTGTACAAAATGCACCATGCACCCAACAGTGCATTGCTTTTTGGGGGCCATATTGTTTTGTACCACATCAGTAAGTATCTGATATGCACATTCAGCACTGCACGCAGATTTCATTCTTGACAACCCAAACAAGGGAAATTAGCGAACTTGTGAATTAGCATTCTGCAGTGTATTTCACACACCACCTGGAAAGCATGATGCTCTTCATCCTGTGGAGAACACATCTGCGTATGCAGAAGTTAGTTACAATGCGGGACTCCACACTTGTGAAATAACTGTGATTTCATTATTTGCTGTCAGAACAAATTAAATTAGACATTTGGGCAATATGGGAAAATTCTGAATGTACAGAAACCAAGACAGCCTGCAAAATAATGCCCAGGGTAGGATGATTCAGTGACAATTTTTGTGAAGATAGCCAGATTCTTCTACCAGTGATATTGCCACATCATTTTGATGGAAACACAAGATAGCAAATATACCCCTGCACATAACATATATCTTCCTATATTTTGACTGAAAAAGCTTCTGCATAGTTTTTATTTCTCTGCATTCTTAAGTATATTTACAGTGCTAATACATCAAAACTCTTGTTCTAATGTGTTATAATAAATAATGTTT
>JBBPDA010000138.1:17020734-17032084 GCA_037974385.1 Arnoldichthys spilopterus | reverse complement strand
TTTTTTTTTTTCTCTCTCTCTCTCTCTCTCTCTCTCTCTCTCTCTCTCTCTCTCTCTCTCTCTTTCTCTCTCTCTCTGTTCCCCACCCCCTCTCTCATTCTCACGTCTGAGCTGAAAGAGGATGATGAATCAATTGCCCTTTCAGGGTGCCAGAGGTGAAGGGAGTACCGATAAAAAAGGAAAAGAGCAGTGTGGGAGTGTGTACCTGGATTAGTAGTGCCGCTGTACTTCCACACTGTCCTCTCCCCCCAAAAGCTTCCAAACCCACACTTAAAGTGTCTTTAGGTGGGAGAGATGATGTTTACAATTGGTAAAGTCTAAGCTTCAATCTGTGCTTTCTCTCTCATGCTCTGTCTCTTTCTCTCTCTCTCTCTCATGAGTGCATGCGTGTCAGAGCCCCTTCACTTCTATTCCCTCTTATTCCAACCTATAGTACTCAGAGCACAAGCCAGGCCTTGGGAGATTGCTGAAATGGCGTGAGAAAAAAATACTTCACATTATCTAGTAGAGAAAAATGATTGAATGTGTTGAATTTTAATCAATAAGAAAAATAAACCTGCTGTGATCTGGAGACTTTACAAAATCAAATTCAGTTAACTCAATAGGTTTAATAGCACATCAGCCACAACATTAAAACCAGTCACAGGTTAAGTGAATAATATTGATCGTCATGTTACCTTGGCACCTTCTGAGGGATGGGATATACTAAAAAGCAAGTGAAGATGATGAGTTGGAAACAGGAAAATTGACATTGAATGGAAATTGTAATTAAGTGTTAAAAATCATAATGAACTTGACGATTGAGTCAGAGTATCTCCAAAACAGCATGGGGTGTTCCCAGTAAACAGTGGTTAGTACCCTCCACAATGGGTCCAAGGAAGGACACCCAGTGAACCAGAGACAGGGTCATGGGTGCCCAAGGCTCATTGATGTGCTTGGTGACTGAAGGCAAGCCAATTTGGTACAATCTCACAAAGGAAGCACAAAAAAGGACATGCTTCCTATGATGGAAAGGTGTCAGAACACACAATGCATCACAGCTTGCTGCATATTAGCATATGGCAAGTCTTGGTTCCTATCACCGCCACTAAATAAAAAGTTGGTATGTCTACAAAGACATACATTTCACATCGAAACTCTGACTCAAAACTCTTTGTTTATGTGTCAATGAATTTATGCAGAACTTTTGCAAAATTGATGGAAATCCCACTTAATCTTAATTAGACTGTAACTCCTGTCTAATGCGAGGAGTTGACATAGGTGATGGCCAGGTTGCAATGGGTGAGGAATAATTTTCTCTGCATGCTTCCTTGTTCTGCAGGTGTATATAACAAGCAGGGTGAGCTGATTAGCATTAATGGTCTGTTAAACCTGTAAAACTGGTTTCAATATTTAAACATGTTTTGGTTGTTATGTATTTATTGTCTTGCACACAACATTTTCCATCTTTTTTAGCCATTTTTCTATGATTGTCAGATTAAAAGTAATCAGAATGAAAAAAAAATATTTTGTAGCTCACACAGTCATTCATGTGTACAGCATAGAGACTGATTACATATTGTTAATATTTGAAAGACATTTACTACAGTGACATTATTGTAACAGAGTGCTAAGCTATTTTCAGCTTTACACAGGGTCATTCTGTAAGTCAAGACGGTGCTAAAAAAAGGGTCCTGTTGAAAAGTGCTTAGATGTGATGTCTTGTTGGGTTAAGCCTGAGATTATTCCTCTTATATAACCAGAAGGGCCTCTCATCTGTTCCAAACTTATTGGAAATGCAGAAGCCACAGAGGACATTGTCACCCCAACCCAAAGACAGATATACGCACACACACACACACACACACACACACACACACACACACACACAAAGACAGATATGCCTGTACTTCTTTATTTTAGATATTTCTGAAAATGGCATAAATGACAAAAAAGACATGCAGACAAGCTGAGTTAATATACACATAAACAAGCCTCTTTGAGGAAAGCATTTTGTAAAATGCAGAATAAACAAAGAAGCTGTGGCCACTAATACATCCCTATACCATGACAGATGTTGGTTTTGTACCTTTGCCTGAAAATAGTCTGGATGGTCCATTGTATCTTTGGTACAGAGAACCTAACATCCATTTTTCCAAAAACAAGCTGAAATGTGGACTCATCTGACCACTCATCGTTTTTCAGTCTATCTAAGGTGAACTCAGGCCCAAGGAACTCTTGACATTTTTTGCATAGAACTGATGCATGGCTCTCAAAATAATGCTCAAAGAACCCTCTTTGTTAAAGTGATTATTGCACTGTAGTTTATGTTGTACTAGGTTCATATTGTACACATATCATATATACACATATCACATGTGGATCCCGTCTCCCACAACTCCATTTTTGTGTCAGTACAAACAATAGCAGTAACAAACCTGTGAGTAACTATTTGTGATTGTGAACACAGCACAGCTCACAGTGCACAACAATGAATTGTGACTTTGGCATTTAACCCATCCATGTAGGAGCAGCGGGCAGCTGACGTGGGCAGCTGCCAGGGAAAAGTGCTTGGGAATGGTACCCTGCTCACGGGTACCTCAGTGTTATTTGTACTGGTCTGGGATTTGACCCACCAACCTTCAGGTGACAGGGCAACTCCTTAAATGTTACACCAACACTCTGTCTGTTATGCTATCAATGTACATTTTTGTGCAGTCCTGTGTGTTTGGCTCAGTTCAGTTTTAATGGGCACATTCAAATTTTTTTTACATTACATTTTTTAAGAAGCAATGTATTATCTTTTCCATATCTTTGGATCTTTTCCATCCAATCAGCTCATCACCTTCTTTTATCCCTTATTAAACAGGTAGTTTTTGTTACTATATCTGTGACTAACATCTGACATGCTGTAAACCCAGATTTCATATCCAGTTAAACTATTGATTACAATGAACATAAATGATTGAAGTTTGCATTATTATCAAATTTAAGTATAATATATTCATGTTGTAATAGAATATTCTATTATTAAGTTAAATCACTTAAAAATAGGAAGTTAAATTAGGACCACACCCCTTTGTCTCCATAGAGACCGAATTTGAAGCTGGTGATTGCAATCCACGATGTAAGCCTAACCATGAACGTTGTGTTAACGTTATTTTACCCGCTTTAGAGTCCGATGAAACAGATGCTTTTTTATTTACATTCTCCTTCCTCGAGAGGCTGTTTGCGAGACATGGAAACATCAGTTATAGCATCGCATTGAACCCCCCGCCGTTGAAGGATGAGACACCACTGGCGAGGGGAGAGAGGAGGGCGACGGTGTGGCTGTTGTTTACTAAATTTGGTGAGTTGGGTTCGTTAGAAGCAGAAACTTGTTGCTTTAAACCGTTTTCATTTTCACTGAAGCGGCTGTGTGTGAGTGGTGTAACTTTTTTGTAATGTTAACATAACTGCTCTGACTGACACTTTACTTTCTGAAGTTAGCCAGCCTAGCCACTTTATCACTCCGTGGCCTGATTCTGAGCAGCAAAATAAAGTTTTAACCAGTTTGACAGACGCCTGTAACCTAACTTTTGCATTTTATTAATCTGTGGGCTGTTGTAAGCAGTGGGAAATGTTGTTTTAACCACATTTATTTGACAGAATGCTAGTTCTTATGTTTTTGCATTTTAAATGCTGTAGTTTAATGATTTACAAAAATCAGAAATGTACAGTAAAAATCTCACCCACTTTAGTTAACATATTAAGTGGAGTGATTGCATAAAGCAACTGATATTATAAATGATTTTGACTTCAGTCAGCTTGGATTTTAGTGTATTGAACTTAAAGTTTCTAGTTGGAATAACTGAGCAGAGCAATTGATACTACAAAAATAATTGTTGAATAAACTTTGCATTTAGTGTATTGAACTTGAGTTTTTAAGTTAAATTCATTCTTTTCCTTACACATCACAAAAGTTTTAGGGCAACCGGTTTCCACAAATTTCTTGAGTAAATTCAACATGTTCGGGCTTGCAGTGCATATGAAAATGATCTCTGTTCTGATTGGTTGCTCAATTTCCCTTATTAAAAAGCAGCAAAGGTTGTAAAATGTTATCTAACTTTGCTATAAATTAGCTGGATTAAACCGCTGGAGGCTAAATGTGATGAATGTGTGAACATATAAAACACGTAAATGTGTTGATCTTTGTGACATCACAAAAACAGTTGGGTAAAAATGAATAGTTTTACTGACTAGGAAGTGGATAGTGTTTTAAAAACTTTGCTAGAGTTTACAAGTTACATCAAACACTTCTATTTTTAAAACTAAAAGAAACCTGGCTTTCCACAATATGAGACCTTTAAAGTATATGTGGTGTAGCTTCAAGAATGTGAAGTTCAGGTGCCGTGGAAGTGATTACCCAGGATTCCTCAGGTTCCAACAACTTGACAATTTCTCCCTCTGTTCCATCACTTTTCCCTGTCACTTTCACCATGCCCTCTATTTACATAAGATGACACCGTGCTGGTCATTAGAGTGATAAACTAGGCAGCATTGGCTTGTCCTTATTAAGCAGTTCCTGATTTTGAAGTTCAGTCTCTCTCACCCCCTCCGGCTCTTGGGCCCGCAGGCCAGGCCCACCAGATCAGGCCGACATTTTCCCCAGCACTACTGATGTATCTGACCTTTGATGTTGTGGCTGTGTGCTCTATAGCCTGAGGCCTAATTAAAACTAACAGCTCTGGGATCCACTGCAGTAGCATCACTGCCACACTCCTTTCCTGCTCTCCACTCTGATTCAGGCATGACTCCAGGACACACTGGCCCTGTGCTGCTGCAAAAGCGCAGGAAGCCCAGTATCAGAGTGAGCAGGGATGTGTATCAGGCTAGGTCAGGCACAGAAGCACCTGACATTAGCCTTACGCTGTATCCCACCCCTCCTCAGAGGCAGAAAGCTCTCCACACTGACAGATGTGCAGAGAGTAGGGTGAACCCAGGCACTCTTAAAAGTAGCAATGAGCATTTCCAAATGATAATTTATAATGTACAACAGCCATTTTGACCATGGATATCTCAACATATTCAACATAATGCTGCCAAAGATACATTTGCATGCAGTTTTGCTGTAGTTATTTTTTCATTTTGCCAATGCAAGAATATTGTATATTTTTTAGTGTCTAAACATTAATTTTATGAAGGAGCTAACTACAGCAAAGTAAAATTTCACAAAACCATATCTTCATATGAGCTACAAACTCCATTTCCAGAAAAGTGTGATGTCAATTAACATGAACTTAAAGTACAAAGAAAATACTTTCAGTAGTTTTACTGACCATTTGAATTGTATTTTGTTAAAATACACAAATTGTGAATTTAGTGGCTGCAACATGCTCAGCAAAATTTGGGACAGGGCATGCTTACCACTGTCACCTTTCTTTTAATATCACTTTTTAATATCACTTTTTAATCATTTAGGATCTGTGGATACTAATTGAGTAGTATAATTAAGCACATGCACTCTATGTCTACACAGCCACACTGTTGTAGCCTGTGCAGAATGTGGTCTGGCATTGCCCTGCTGACATAGCATGTACGTCCTGGGAAGAGACATCGCCTTGCTGGCAACATATTTCGCTCTTCTAATATATACCTCAGAGTCAACCGTATAGCAGCATAACATTTTCTTAGGCAGTTCCATCTGAGGGCTTGAAGATTATGCACATTCAACAGTGTTTTCTGACTTTGCTCTTTATGCACAGAGATGTTTTTGAATTCTCATAACCTTTTCACTATATTACATATTGTAGATTTTGAAAGACCTAAATTGTATGTAATCTTGTGTTGACAAATGTTCCTTTGAACCATCTTAGAAAATCTACTTGAAGGGTTGAGCCATAATCCATACTTGCTTGCAAAGACTGAGCCGTTAATGGATGCTACTTTTATATCCAATCATGATACACCATCTGCTACCAGTTAGCCTGCTATATGCTGAGTTGGGGTGAGACTAGTGTTATTTGAAAATTCTGTAAACTTTTCAATCTTATTTTAACTAAACTTATTTAAAATTTTGTTAAGTGTGTTGCAGCCATTGAAGTTGGTCAGTAAAATTATTGAAAGCCTTTTTTTATACAAACCCAATTTCCGTAAAAGTTGAGATTTTTCATTACATGCAGTTAAGAAGAATGTGTGATTTGTTAATTATTTTAAGCTTCCTTTTAACTGATAACAGTTCAAAGAAAATGTTATCAGTGTTACCACTGATCAACTTGAATCTTGAAAAATACACAAGAAAAAACTTAATGTATTTTGTAAATATAAACAAATTTTGAATTTGACACCTAAAATACACTCAAAAAAAGTTGGAACAGAGGAACCAGTTGGAACTGTTTTATATAACTTTACTGTTAATTACACTGTTCAGTTTTTTAGGAACTGAGGAGGCTAACTGTTGTAGTTCTGCAAGTGGAATTGTTGCACATTTTTCCTTGATACGTCTACGTTGGCCTTTGCCTGAATCTCTTCTTCATGAAGCTCCATACATTTTTAATAGGATACAGATCTGCTTGCAGTCCAGTCAAGCACATGCATTCTATGTTTGTGAAGCCACAGTGTTTTAATGCATGAGGCCTGGCATCGTCTTGCTAAAATAAGCTTGGACTTATTGGGAAAAGATCCTGCCTTGATGGTAGAATATGTCTCTAAAATCTCAAAATACTGCTTCACGTCAATGTAACCCACACAACCATAATGTGGGCACTGATTCCCACTCCCCCATATGATCACAGATGTTTGCTTCTGCACCTTTCGGTGATCACAGTCTGGAGGGTACATATCTTTGGCACAGGGAGCTCTAAGTCGGTTTTTCCCAAAAACAAGATGAAAGGTGAACTCATCTGACCATAGCACATATTTGGCAAGTTTGGCTTTCGCTTTCTGTTATAAAGTTTCATTTTTGAATTTCTTAATGTGGCGACAGCCTGTGTTAAAAGACATCTTCCTGAGTCCATGTGGCTATATTTATCACAGTTGCAAGATGGTTTCTTAAGCAGTGCCGTCTAGGGTCTGAAGGTTTCCAGCCTTGTCCTGCTGAGACAAAAATGTCTTCAGATTTACTGAATCTTTTCACAATATTATGTACTGTGGATGATGAAATACCTTAATTCTTTGTAATCTTGTGTTGAGAAATGTTCTTTTTGAGCTGACTAACAATTCTCTCTCAGTTTGGCACAGTGATGACCTTTGTTGTTTGAATATTTTATAAACTTTTCACTCTTTTTTTGCTCTGTCCCACCTTTTTTGATTCCAAATTTGTTTGAATTTAGAAAATATTTTAAGTATATCAGTGAAAACATTGGAAGTCTTTTTTTTTTGTAATATTCATAACTTAAATAAAAGTTCAGTTAATAAAGAGTTAATAAATCACACATTCTTCTTTCTGTTTTATGAAAAATACTAACTTTTCCAGAAAGGGGATTTGTACATTTGCCAGTCAAATTGTTTGCTAGTTTACAAGAATTGACACATCACAAAGTTATGTTTTTTATTGCAACTTATTGCAACAAATTATGCAAATTGTTTTGGAAATGGGATTCATGGAAATAAAAACTTAAATCAGGGGGTCCTACTTGTTAAGGACCAAGGTGGCTGCAGGTTTTTACTCCAACCAAGTAGGAGTTTACCTCGTCTTACTGTTTGAAGCCTGAGACTTCTAATTGAAGCAGAGTCAGGTGGGCTCCTGCTTGACTGGAATGAAAACCTGCATTCATATCGGCCCATTGTGGATAGAAGTGGCGATCCCTGTTTTAAGCAGTAAAAATTCTAAAAATGATCTAGCTGTAAATCATACAATGTAACCACTGTATTCTGGTGGACAGGACATTCACTCGTCAATTGTGTGATTTGTTCAGGTGGGCCTGGAACAACATCTTCTTTTATTATATTTTAGTGCATTTTTAAGAGCTTTGTAGATAGTTGTGCCTGCTTTAGACCTACAGTGATATTTACTGCCACTAGAGGGCAGTTCTGTGTTCTGAGTCATGATGGATTCTATGAGGATTCATAATGTGTCACTGTTTACAAAGCTGGCATTTATCTGCAGTATTAATATATATATATATATATCATTTTGTTAAAAGCCGATTGCTTTTAACTGTAGTAACATTCCTTCAAACTGCAGAGTTCCTTATGGTTTGCACTGTTTGGTCCACAAACAACATAATGATACATGTTGAATTGACATCTTGTGTAGCAGCACTGAAAGTCCCAAATTTATATGTCCGCAGCCTGGTGTGGTGGCTTGTGTGTGCCCTGTAGCTTGATTTGTTTACAAGCAGATATCTCCAGAGACCATTCCACAGTATGGACAAATACATAAATGTCAACCACACATCAATGCTGAGAAGATTTAAAAAATGCTGATACGTTTTTGGTGTTTTTTCCCAAATTAAATAAATAAATAAACAAACAAAACCTCTGTGTCTGTGTCTTGTAGAAACACACAATAGGAATTAAACAGATTTAATAGACTTTGTTTCTTTCACTAGGGACCAACTGAATGGGCTCTGATGTGATATTAGCAGTAGTCTACACTGCAGTCTTGGTTCAGAAGCTCCAGCAGTGCAGAGTGCATGATCTTTAGCTAAAGACCAAGGGCATGTGGACTGTAGAACTCTTGGCACTGGAGGGACGAGGCAGTGCCTTATGGTGTAGGCATGGAACTCTTTTTTTTGGTGACCTGACACGGCCTCGTTCATCTTCCTGCAGTGCATTTTGGGAAGGGGTGGTGTTGTGCCTGGGGACTGTAAGGGGGCTGATTTATGGAGATGCACCCCTCTGGTGGCAGGTGCGGGCTGTGACAATCTGCTCTTTTGGGAAGGTGACATGGCCCAGCTCTGCAGCGAGGGACAGGGGACATGCCAGTGTCCTCACAACAAGCAACATTTGCTTTAACTTTGAGCATCCTCCTCTCTAGCATTAAAATTCAGTCATAACCAATCCTATTGACTGCTAACGTAGTAGAGAGGCTGATAGATAGGTTGTAATAAGAAATGTCTTCACCTTTGACATTATTCCAATAGTTTTCTGAGTAAGCCTGGATTTCTACACTACTGTTATTTTAAAAAAGACAAATATAACTCTTACAATACAGAGAAGAAGTATTTTCTCTACTTCTGCATATTTGTCACACTAAATGGTTTCAGAAATACACACAAAGTGTTATATAATAATAGTTTTTTTTAAATTACAGCTTTTAAACTATATTTTAAATTTAAATTACTATGAAATAAGTAGCTCTCTTTCAAACACTCGCTTGATATCTCACTACCACACTGAAGAGCTTTTGAGCATGAACAGTTTGTTCAATATCCTGACACTTCATCTCAATAGGAGTCAAATTAAGACTTTGACTAGGGTTAGCCACTCCAAAACCTCCAGAATCATTAACTTGCTGTGCAACTCAATTGTGATTGAGCTTTAAATCACAAACTAATGACAATCATCTGCAAGATTTTCTGATAAAAAGAATTTCTGAATCCGTTCCATGATTTAAGCTGCCCAGGTCTTGAAGCAGAAAAGCATTACTGCACTATTACACCACCACCACCATGTTTTACTGCTGATGCAATGTTCTTTTTGGGGAATGTTGTCTTAGCTTTAACCCAGATGTAACAGGACCCTTCATTCTCATTCTTACTCATTAGCCCACAGAACTTCTCTGGTGGTCATCAAAGTATTTTGTGACATGTGAGATAATCTTTATGCTCCTCTTGGTCAGCAGTGATTTTGGTCTTGCAACTCTCCATGGATGCTGCTTAAGCCCACTCTTTTTCTAACAGTGGAATGATAAATGCTGATGTTATATGAATGAGCAAGGCCTGCAGTTCTTACAATGTTCATCTGAATTCTTTTGTGACTTCCTGGATGAATTGTCACAATTTTGGCTGTCCAGGCATGTGTTTGAAAATTCACCACTGTTTCAAGTTTCATTTGGAGATAATGGCTCTCACTGTGGTTCGCTAGAGTCCCAGTCCCAGTCTTAGAAGTGACTTTGCTATCCTCTTAGGCTGATATATTACAATAAATATTTCATCTCTTTTAGAATTTCATTTTGACAGTAGAAACCTGGCTACTGTTAAATAATATTGCTTATTTTTGTTTATTTTATTTATTTATTTATTTATTTTTGTAGTTTTGGAACAAGGCTTTCATGAGGATGTCTGCTTTCCGGTCAATTTTATCATGTACCTTCTTACAGTTGCTTCTGGCTGTGTGCATTGTGTCTGGGATTTCCTAGAAAATAAATGACCAATATATCTTGGGAATCTTCTGAGATTTCATTTTATGTATCCATTCAATATTGTACCACCCAGAACTACAGATTGTTTCTATAAGGACTAAAAAAGCTTACGCTCATGCACAAATGTTTTTTCTTAACACAGCATGATGTCCTCCTCACCTAATCTCGTCGATTAGTCATATTATTGCATTTTCATTAATCTTTGTGTACATAAGTGATGCTCAGTTGTTCCTCACAGCCGGAAGCTCAACCATGTTTTTTTTTATACACACACACAGGTTGTGTGTGCACTCTTCTGCTATATGTGACCTTTGACAGGTGAAGCAGAATGAGTGTGTTCATTGGTATTCTGAAGCGTGTGTTGGGGTGAGACTAAACCTGTCTGCTCAGTCTGTCTGATGGGACCTGCTCAAGGTTTGGTATTCTTAGCATAGGAGCCATCCTAAACCACTTACCCACATTAGCAATGCAAATCGTTCAGGATGGATTTATCTAATGGCATTGGGAATCACAGATAAATAGCACCCCGACAATGACTTTACCTGGCGTTCTCCACACTTGAGGTAAACATCATTATGATTTTTTTGCATTATAGTCAACAGACTGATGGTCACCAGTACCTGAAGGAAATAATCAGCATTATTAACATACGTCTGTCAGTCCACAAAGAAAATATAATGCCTCTAGCAATGACTTTTTTGGTCTTTGGCTTAAAAATCTTTCAAATAATGCTCCTAAAAATTTTTTTGTTAATCACTGTGTGTATTTGTGTGGCTACAAATAATCACTACTCATTTTGTTAGATAGATTTACCACTTTTTTTTTAGTTTTGCAGTTACAGTTTGAATACCATGTGTTTGTTCTATGTCATTTACCCCCTTCCACTGAGCAGGTATTACTTGCATGTTGATCATTCTCAGCACAGTAGTGACACTGACAAGATTGTGACATGTTAGTGTTCATGTTTTTAATCACCGTGTCTACTTAATGTCCACTCTATTAGTGAAGTGTGAAGTGAAAGTGACTGTTTGTCATTGTGAACACACTCAAGCACCACAACGAAATGCAACCTCTGCATTTAACCCA
>JBBPDA010000138.1:16977724-16997323 GCA_037974385.1 Arnoldichthys spilopterus | reverse complement strand
TTCCACCATTGAGGAACAATGAAGGTGAAGAGTCTGGTGTGGTGTTTGATTCCACGAGGGGATGGAATCTCCAGTCGAAGTTCACTCGCTGATCTGAGTGACCTGGTGGGTGTGTATGTCTGGATGAGTTATGTCATGTAGCCGGGGGATGATCCATCTATGATCTTGTAGGTGAGCACCAAGGACTTGAATTTGATTCGAGCAGAGATGGGGAGCCAGTGCAGGGAGCGAAGAAGTGGTCGTGAAATGACCGTGAGATCAATGCAATGAAATCCTTGAAGGTCAGCTGGTCGTTGATGATCATTCCAAGGCTCTTAGCAGTTCTGGTCGGAGTGATGACCGTTGAGCCAAGTCAGATGGAGATGTCATGATGTATAGTTGGGCTGGCGGGGAGAATAAGGAGTTCAGTCTTGAAGAGATTGAGCTGGAGGTGTCGATCCTTCATCCAGCCTGCAATGTCTGTAAGGCATGCTGAGATTCTTGAGGAGATGGTGTCGTCGCCTGGTGGGAAAGAGAGGTACAATTGGGTGTCATCAGCATAGCAATGATAAGAAAAACCATGTGAATTAATTGAAGTTGTGTAGAGTGAGAAGAGGAGCGGGCCTAGCACCGATCCCTGAGGAACAGCGGTGTTCATCAGGAGAGGAGCCGATACTTCCCCTCTCCAGGCTACCTCGTAGGATCTGTCTGTGAGGTAGGAGCCGAACCAGTCGAGTGGCCTACCAGTGATGCTGAGACTGGAGAGGGTGGAGAGGAGCAGTCGGTGATTGACCGTGTCAAATGCTGCAGATAAGTCCAGCAGTATGAAAACTGATGACTTGTTGGTAGCTCTCGCCATCCATAGAGAGTTCACCACACTTAGCAGGGCTGTTTCAGTGGAGTGGTCCCTCTTAAAGCCTGACTGGTTTTGGTCAAGAAGGTTGTTCTGTAAGAGAAAAGTGGAGAGTTGGTTATAAACAGCACGTTCGAGTATTTTGGAGATAAATGGTAGGAGAGGTATTTTAGTAGTAGTTATTATTTCATTTTAATTATATTCTCTGATCTACAACCCTGTTTCAAAAACCTAAGACACTGTCTAAAATTTAAATAAACAGAATGCAATATTTGTTTTATTTGCATATCATGTACACTCATATTTAAATAAAGGAGAACAAAGACAACATATCAAATGTTGAGACTAATACATTCGAACTGTCCTGTGGTCAACATTCAGAATTTTTTCTGGATATCATTGACACTGCAAAATCTGGGCTAAAAAAGAAGTGGGACATCCAGCTTATCAGTGCACAGTTCAAAAGCCAGCATTTGAAATGGTCACCATTAATGTTTAACAATATATGCAGGTTTTGGAGCAACATATGCTTAAGATTATGTTTATTTTCAGGGATAACCTTGCTTATTTCATTTTGAACATATTACACTATAGTATACTATAGCAACACTATAGTAAACATGCCCCTGTCCCAACTTCTTTGCTTGACATAAATGATAGGAAGCATATGCTAACCTCTATCCCTCCAGTATTGATTCAATTCATGTGACTGTGTAAGTCCTAGCTAGTGGGAAGAATAACTAATTTCGGGGAGGGGGCTTGGGGGGGGTGGGGAGTTGTGGGAAAAAATCTAATTACAGTACAGAACCACAGCTGCTAAAAGTAAATTCAACTCAAATGTTTGACACCCATTCTATTTCCAAAACAGGTTTCAAAGACAAACCAAAGGCTGCACTCCACATGGACAAGCAGGGAAAAAAAATCTCTTCTTTATGTTGGTATTAGGCCTCCAATCAGTGGCAGCAGTCGTGGGGTGCAGGCTGTGACTTGCTTGTTAAGCTCCCAATTCAAAGCTGTGACAGTTCCTGTATGATGTTCATTCTAGCCAATGAGAAGGGCTCATGATTGAGCAGTCAGCGTCAGCTCCATCTACAAAACATCAGGTGGCTTGCACGCAGACACCCCCCCCCCCCCAAACATAAACACACACACTTACACGTACACACATGTACACATACACACAAATCCTGCTGCAAACCAGATCGTACCCACCATGGTAGGTCAGATACTCACATTTCATTCTGCATTAAGCCATCAATCTACCTATATCTATTTGGCGCCAGTAGAAGATTATTGCATGTGAGGTCTATTGCTGTCAAACAGATTGGTTCTGCATATTCACTACTGGTTAAGGTGCCATTATTACTTAAAGCATTTGAATACATTGCATACAAGTAACAGTAAGGATTTTCTATGACAGCACATGATGAGAGACTCAGAACAATCCCTTTTCTGTCTGCTCCATTTTATTAAAGAGGAATATATTGGATTGCACCAGGGCTCCCCCTTTTGCCTTAGCCTGTGTTCATAATGATTTATTCCAATGCCATTCACTGTTAGGATCTGAAAAAAGCCTCTGGATTAGGTGGGCTAAAAAAAACTCTCAACTTCGTATTAACTATTTAAATTTAACCATCACTGATGCATTAAAAACAACACAGGGAAAATTCCTTTCTACATTCTTTTTCAGACAGAGGTGTTTATTGCAGCTATTCCTCTCTTTCTCCTTACATCCATTGTCGTGACACTGTAAGCAGCATTTTTTGCCCTTGATTAGTTCTTTTTGAGATATCTCCTACCAAATGAAATCAGCCAACACGTTGATGGTAGTTCAGCAGTGCAAACATGATGTCTTCGATTTTTTCAGGTACTAAAGGACTGCTACACCAGTTGGATAAACAGTATATCACCATATTCTGTTGGGTGATAGCAATTATTATTATTAATAATTATTAATATAATTTATTTCTGGTCATTTGCTCTTTCTGCTTTTGTTTCCTTATTTGGGCCTTTTACTGTGCTGAGTTCCTCTGACAGTGAAAAGAAGCAGAAAGGAGAGTCTAGAGAGATTAAAATTTCATTTTTGGAAACTGAAAAACACAAAAGGCCACATAAAATGGTAAAAAGTGTTGTGGGGAAATAAAAGAAAGAGATGTGAGGTGTGGATTTAATTGTTCAAAAATACACCTGCACCCAAATGGCAGCGGTAGAAAGAGACAATTATTTATTTACAAATGAAAACAACTGCAGAAGAGCAGAAAATGGAGATGCATTAAAGAGTAATCACAGACCATTAACAGCCTTTAGCACAGCTGATCTCTGTCATGGGATGGCTGGGTGATGGCCCAAGTGAGCCAGACCTTAGGCCAAGCCTTACTCTAGCTAAATATGCTCCCATTTGCATTCTGTGGCTTTCAAGTGATTTATTTTATTTTTTATTTTGATTTATTTTGCTTATTCTTCAATGTTATTTTTATCCCTCATTGTTCTGTAAGCCAGTCTTGAAGATGGTTAGAAAAGAAAGAAAGAAACAAACATACAAAGTAAGTAGGAAAGGTCTGGGTCCCCTCTCCCCATCAGGCAACACATTTTTTTCCATCATGCCACCCTAGTTGACCAAAAAAAGATTAAATCATACCCCCTTTGCACAATTTGTTAATCACAACCTCCCTCCCCCCACACCTTTCACAAAATTACCCTTCGTTTGAGCACTTCAATGTGTCTTCATGGCAAAGTGACTATTCTTAAATATTTATAGCATATTTGCTTATTTTGATCTTTTCTGATGAAACATGTAAGATCTGCATGAGGCCCATATAAACTACATATTAGGTTCATAGTAGCTGCCGAATAAAAATTCTCAAGGGTGATAAATGCCATCACATAGTCGTCCATAGCCAGTAGTCCTAAAGAGCATAACTGACCTCATCCTTTGTGGTTGGACAGGATGGTTCTGCTTTTTCCTAAATCACTCAGCTTGACATTACCCAGTGCAAGCACCTGATAATAAATGTACTGAACAGGCTATTAACGCTCTCCTTCAAGTGTGTTTAGTTTTCCAGATGATGTAAAAAGATATGGTGACATCTCTGAGAAAACACATGCTAACTTTCACCCATCCAGCTTGATAATGTTGTGTGACGGGTGGAGACAGTCAGTGGGTGTGTATAGGCAATGACTACATTAGGAAGATAAAAGTTAAAATCCAAAACAAATGAATAACTGAAAAAAGTGGTTTCGATTATGGTCTAATTACCACTGGAAGTGCAGTTGGCAAGGAAGCGTGAAAACTACTGCACTGACTTACAGGAAAAGGAAGATGTCCATGGGCAGTGATGGAATGATAAGCAAGAGGGACAAGAGGACAGAGAGAGCGAGAGAAAGAGAGAGAGGGAGACAGAGAACAGAATGAAGTATGGGATGTGGAACACTGGAGGACAAAAATGGTCTGCTTCTGTGAGTGTGCGTGTGTGTGAGTGTGTGTGTGTGTGTGTGTTTGTGTGGTGACAGCAAATCATTGGGTTCATCAGGCAGACTTCCAGCCATGGCTGATAGGTCACACAGATAGCTGGTGTAGGGTGCAGTCTTCTGGGCAGTGATGGATGGAGCGTGCCTCCTGGGTGGGGTGGGGGCCAGTCGATGAGCATCACTTTGGGCTTGGTGGGACAACCAAGAGAAAATGGTCAATATCAAACAGAGAACCCTGGCATAGGCTTTGTTCCCACACTGACTTTCCACATTCAGCCAAAGCATTCGTTTCTCTACCTCTTTGTGATATTATTAGTCTGGAGATGTTGCTGCTGGTTCACAATGAAGTTCTTAAATGGAAACTGTCGCAGCATCTACTTCTTCTAACAGCACAGCCTTTAACACAAATAAACAGCACACACAGTTTAAGACAAAAAGAACTGCCTGTTTTTCTGTTCTTTCAGGTCATGGATATTCATATTCATTCTGGCTGACAAAATAATATGTACGGCAAAAGCAATACATGGACCTATCAGTAACCGTCTGACCGAAAATCTCCAAAGTGTTAACATTTTTAAAAAAAAGGGAAAGTTTACATCTAATGTAAGATTTTATTCAAAGTCATTTTGATGATGTATACATTACTATGCATTATCTAAGGCGCCTATGCAAATTGGTTAAAGCCATTGATCTTTGGAGGGAATGTCTTTCTGTCAGCAAAAACACAGCAGTCAAGATTGGTTTTGTGTGTAAAAAGTAGCTGATGTTTTGTGAGCTGGGTTGAACACAAGTTTGGCTTCAGATTTTTTAAATGGCTGTATGTCACACAGAGCCAGAAACTGCGTTAGCAAGCTTCCATGATCTGTTAGCTATGTTAGCCTTATAGCCTTGTAGCTGCAGTGTAAAGGCAAGCAACCAAATAACAGATGCCAGGGTTGATCGACCTTATCTGGGGTAAGAGTAGAATTGGGTATATCACATTTTTGCCTAGACTGTCACTTTACAAGCCACTGTATGTCATATATTCACCACATATCTCATGAAAAAAATGACAATATTAACATTATTCATGCACTGGCTAACCCCCATAAGGAAAAACTCTTTTGCATTTATTTAAAAAAAAGCAAGAACAATTGCTTTTAGTTTCCAAGATTAAAATAAGAGCTGAGTAAGGTGGCACACAGCAGTGTTTATCCACAACAGTACAGTACAGTCAATAGATACAGCCCACAAAGATACAAAAACAAACTTATTGAGGCTGTGTGTCTGTTTTGAGGGACAATATTGTTTGTCTCTGCCTGTTGTATTAACCTCCACAGGTAGCTGTTTGTTGAGAGACACAGCAAGCTGAAAAGAGATTAATAGAGTGAAGCTGATGGGCCTCCCAGGGGTTGTGAGGAGAAACCTTTTCTAACTGCCAGAGTTAATCAACGTGGGAAGATCCACACACTATGCACATGTGAAGATAAAAGCATTATGAGGGAAAGGGAGGCCATTCGAATATGAACAGAAGGCACAAATGAAAGTATAGATGAATGTAAGGAAACAAAAAGGCCTTAAACCTGCATGAGTGCACTTATGCAAGTACATGGCTACTGGAAGCCTAAAAAGTAAAAGATGAGCCGTTTTGCATTGTTTTCTACTCTTGCTCTGCTCCTTTAAATTTAATGACTCAAAGCTAAGAAGGCTGACACATGCACTTCAGTGAACTTCTTACTCCAGCTTATGTATAAAATATCCCTTAGCACTACTGCGGTGGTCACAGTGTCATTTTAACACACTTACACAAGGAGCCAGCTGAGCACACTCTGTTTACTAAAAAAATGATGAACAGTAGTTCACAGCACTATAACGAAACAGAAGATGGTTGTTTTCTAGGAAGAAAAATTTAAATATGTTACAAAAGTCTAAAGTAAAAAATACCTTTCTTCTACCTTTTCATTGTGACAGAAACATGGTTCAGCCTGTCTTGCCCTTTTGAGGAACATTAGTAGGTCTTCAGGCACCATAGGTCTGAAAATTATATTTAGTAGAAGCTGATTCAAATTTGACTCCTCGTCTGCAAACAGCTAATCCCTGACAGGTGAGATATTGGAAGGAAGATAGCACATCTTGCTTTGGCCATTTGTTGACATTTACACACAGAAATGCCAGTTTCAATATTAACACCAGTGATGAAGTTCAGAATGTTGAATGGTGTCTGATAGTTACCTTTGAATCAGCCTTGATTTCAAATCTCAAAGTTAAAACCAATGTTGGGCTTTTGATCATTTTAGTTTTTGGTCATGTGACCTAGAGCCAACAATGTCACAGCCTCACCTGCGGATTTAAAATGATTTTCTTAGACTTCTAGGGGGGAACTGTTGTATAATAGCATAATTTCTTGTTGGGTGCTCACCATTTCCCAGGGGTGTGCAAGCTCCTGAGCACCCATGGAAACTCTGCATATGCTGTGTTTGATTCAGCCGTGCTTTTTTGTTTCAATCTGTTGATAATAGTAAGAGATTATGTCTCATAAATATGAATAAACAGAGGTCCTGTTCACACCTGTCTTTAATATGCTGTAAATGTAAATGCTGAAAATGTAATATATGAACTGGGATAGTACAGGTGTGAATGGGGTTATATGCGTATAAGACTCATCATGATCTGCCTTACTCAAATGACATTTGCAGGTGGTCTGGGATGCATCTGACTTCATAACATCTGTAGTATGAATGTTAAAGCCCCCCGATGTGTCCCTGACAGCAATGAAAGAATTCCTTAGCAAGCCTTTCATGATAGCAGAGACAAAAGCAGCTGGTTTGCATTGCTTCTTTGTCTCCTCTCCCATTAATTTTGTGCTTGCATACACATGAGCAAGGACTCGTGGGACATTTTTGTTTGACAACAAGACACTGAGGTAGCAAATGTACACTGCACCACACGGAAATGACAAATGTAAGGTGCTATACGTCTTGCTATCCATGTGAGGTCAGGTAACTCAAGGTGGATGTGAATCCTCAGTGTGAACAGGTTCAGAAGACTTCATTGAAGAAAGCATCATTGTTATACTGTTTTTTCCTACAAAACTACTTTTTAAAACTACCTTTTAACTAATCCATAAATTCCCAGCATTATTATACTCCATCTTATAATTCAGTAAGTACAAGGATAGCCGTGCAAAATGACTGTTATTCTTAAGTTATTCACCTTGCCGAGCTTCTTCCACTCAGTGCTTTCCAGTTAATGCTTTCCATCCAAAACCATGAGTTTATGTTCAGCTTGTGCTGTGGATGGCTGAAACAACTATTTAAGAAAGTTAACACATTTATTTACAAACAGAATGTTTTATTAACAAAATAATTAGGGAATTGTGTCCTCGTCTGGCACTGAATCCTTTACACTAAATGCTGGCTTTTTAATCTTAATCTCTCACTCCCTAAAATACAGTGTAAAGTATACATTGCCAGACTAGGGCCCTTACCTTATCATTTGGTTTGCATAAAATAAATAAATAAAATACAAAAAATGTGAACTTTCTTTCATTGTTGGATCAGCCAACCACAGAACAGGCTGAACCTAAACTTAAAGCAGACAGCACTACTAGTTTCTCACTAGACAGGTGAAAAACGGAATTGGTCATCATGGTTACGCTAAGGAAAAAGGTGGATAGGAGTGAAAAATGAAAGCATGGGCTTGCCATTGACTCCTGGGTGTTTAAGGATTAAAAATACCAAAATAAAATTGGTTTTATTGACCCTTAGTGACAGAGCAGAAGGCCATAGATTAGTAGAGAGATTCATGCACTTGTGCACACTCACACACACACATGCATACAAATGCAAACACAGTTAGGAGAAAAAGTGTGGGAGAAGCATCATAAATATTTTCAATTTCTAAGGCCCAGGTAAAAAGAAAACTGACCTTAAGCAGCAATTATGAGCCGTAAAGGAAGTGTAAATGCAATTGGGTTATTCTATGAAATGTCCACTTTACGATTTTCAAATATTTCATGAAAAAAAATTATTAGTATGAAAAATGTGTACATCCTTTAAAAAATTACATTTTCCCACCTCAAGCTTAAAATCATTATTAATTTATTTTTTTTATTCAGAGATGGGAGTCATTCTTTTTTTACCACCCTGTCACAGACAATATGTGCACCATTTGAGTTTAATTTTAAGATTAATTAAAAAAAATGTAATGTTTTCTTACTAGTATGAATGGATCGGAATAGAAGAATGGAAGTACCTATTAACAATACATAATTTAATCTTTTTTTACATTTTATTTTTTAGATTTTTAATCACAAAATTTGAGTTTGACAAAAGTGTCTCACTGTTTTTTACTAAAAATACAATTTCACTTCCCTGTCTAACATGAAAAACAAACAATGTATAAGAATGTCAGAACTTTCATGCTTTTGGTCCTGGCTGCTCCAAAGGCTCAAATGATGTCTTTTTCTGTTGAAGCAACAGTGCATTATAGACAAACCAAGTTCTTGTGATGGGTGGTAAATCCAATTAGGTGGGGCACAAATTAAAAAATGTTTACAATTTAATTTTGAATATATATAGACATATTTTAGAAAGCATAAATGTACAAATCCCATTTCCAGAAAAGTAAATAAATAAATGTCATTTTTTGGAACTGACGGCTACAGTTTTACAAGTGTAATTTTTGCCCATTCTTGCTTGATACAAGCCTTTAGCTGCTCGACAGCCTGTGGTAGCCATTGTCTAATTCTCTTCTTCATAAAGCTCCATAGATTTAAAATAGGAGACAGATCTGGACTGCTGATAGGCCAGTCAAGCAAACATACTCTGTGTTTATGAAGCCATGCTATTGTAGCACATGCAGAATAAGGCCTAGCATTTACTGAAATAACCATGGACTTCCTGGGAAAAGACACCTTCCTAATGGCAGAATGTGTTTCTCTAAAATCCTAAAAAATGTTGCTGCATTAATGGGACCTTCACACCCATGCCAAAGGCACTGAATCCCTCATATCATGATCATCATAGATGTTGCAACTTTCTTTGATTGGTCCCAAAAGTTTAACTGCCAAGCCCCATTTTTCAGTTGGTATTGATGGTGTTCATGTGAAGCCTACCTTAGTTGATCTTGTTGCTTCTTCTTTTGAGTTTGACTCTTACATTAAGTTCCTCTTCAAAACTTTACCCCCGTAATATTGCTCAACTCTGTCCATCTGTCTAGTACTGATGCACATACTCTTGTACATGCTTTCATCATGTAATTCCCTCTTCACTGATCTTTCTCTTAGGCCCCTCCAAAAATATTATATCAATTATACAATATATAAAGAACTCAACTCACAGTTCTCACTCACAGCAAGCATTCATCCCACACCACTCCCATCCTCTTCCAACTCAATAAGTTGCCATTCCAAGTCATCTTGTCATCTAGGTCATCTAGCATCAATCTCCTGACCCATATTTTCGGCTTTTCACTATTGGGGCAGGTCTTTCAGTGCTACTGCCTCTGAGCTCTCTTCTGCAGTCTCTCCATGACTGCACTTAATTCCCCACTTTTAAATCTGAGCCGAAACCTTTTCTCTTCCAGGACTTCTTTTCTTCCTTTTTCGCCTCCCTTTCCTAAAAGTGACCTTGGGTTTGAGAAAGGTGCTATATAAGTCTAACATATTATTCTATTATTATAACAGACCAGATGGTCTATTTTATCTTTGGTACAGAGGGCCCGAAGTCCATTTTCCCCCTAAAACAAACTGAAAGGTAAACTAATCTGACCACAGCATATGTTTATATTGCCCTTCAGTCCATCTGAGATGAGCTCATTTCCAGAGAACTGAGCTGTTTTAATGTGGCTTGCTCTTTGCATAATAGAGTATCAGGTTGCATTTCTTCATGCAATGGCAGACTGTGTTAAGTGAAAGCAGTTTTTCAAAGTCCTTCCAAGCATATGTGGCTATCACAGTAGCATGACGGTTTCTCATGCATAGTTTCTGGCCTTGTCCTGCAGTGACAGATTTCTCCAGATTCCTTGAATCTTTTCACAATATTGTGTACTGTAGATGATGAAACTTCTTTGATGTTCTCAGTTCTTTGTAACCCTGTGCTGAGAAATGTTATTTCTGAACTAAAAAATTCTCTCATGATATTTGGTACAAAGTGATGAGTCACAACCCATCTTTGCAGGCAGAGACTGAAACTTTTGTGGGTGCTCCTTTTATACCCAAACACGATCCCTCACCTGTTACCAGCTCACCTTGTTATAGTGGAATGTTTTAAAATTGTGTAACATAAATAGAAAAAAAAACGTTCACTCTTATTTTGCTTATTTTCCAAGAAGTGTTTAAGTGTGTTGCTGGCATCAAATGTGTGATGCGAAACATATAGCTCTGAAAATATACATTTGATTCTGAATATATTAAAGTTATTTCATACTAAGGCATACCACAAGACATGCACACAGATTCTGATCCTACAAAGAACGAATCCCAAATAAGAAAACATTGGGGAATATATTTTCTTAATATATAGCAAAAATGCTTATATTTTTCTGCAAGGCATTTATTTGCTAGGACCAACTATCAAATGGCTCCCTACTCACCAGTCCACAATATATAGGTCATAAAATTATAACTTTTGCAATCCAAGAGGACATTAAAGGTTTAATATAGAGAGATGGAATCTATGGATGACTCCCAAATATTATTTCATAAATGATTCAGGAGCCATTATTTCATGATCTTGTTAGTGTACTATACAGGGAGTATGGGGGCATTTGAGATTTAGCCCTAGCCAAAAGAACTAAGGAACTATATAAGTAATAGTAGCTCTAGCCTTGGCAAATTTTTCTCTTAACTGAAATTCTTTATGGATGTAATTGAAATCCAGCCTATGTTAAAGGGCTTATATAATGGAAAACCAAATGTTCCTTACTTTTTTAATGAAATAGTTTAATGTAGTATGAACATTGTTTAAGTTTCAAAATGTACCATTCATTCCACAGGCAATAAAATCCATATATGGGAACTAAGCAGCAAAACAGCCAATTTTGCAGTGTAATGAAGTATCATGAAAACCAGCTGAGCCTGGTCCATTCACAATGAAGTTTGAAAGAATATACAGCAGTGAGGGGCAGTCCCACAGTGTCACATGTCACTGTGTCATGTCTGTTTTGTTTTTCCCATGTGCTTCATGTCCAAATGTCTGGTGTTTTTGTTTATGTCCTAGCCGTGCCTATGTCTCCGACTCATGATCCTTGTTTCCTGTCTCCTCCTTGTTTAGTTGTTTCTCTTCATGTCTCCATTTATAGTCTTTGGTGTTTGTTTCTGCCCTGGATGGTTCTCTGTTGTTGTTACCTGTGAGTTCTGTCTATTATCTGTTGTGACCTGTGAGTTAAGTTCTGTACTTCCATGTAGTTCTGTAGTCTCTAGGATGTATATATTCTTTTGGTTTCCCTGGTCTATGTTTTGTTATATTCCTAGTCTTTGTTTTATCATAGTATAGTCAGTTTATTTAAATAAAACCTTGTTTAAAACCTTAAGCTTCTACTTACTTCCAACAATCCACCAGCGTTACATGGAGCAAGAAAAAGAATATATGGGAGGGACTCTGTCATTGTGAACACACTCAAGCACCACAACAAAACGTGACCTCTACATTTAACCCATCACACGTGCACCAGTGGGCAGCTACCAACAGCTCCCGGGGAGCAGTGTACCTTGGACGGTACCTTGCTCAAGAGAACCTCAGTAGTGCCCGGGCTGGGACTCGAACCTGCGACCTTCAGGTCCCAAAGGCAGCGTCCTAACCACTAGGCCAGGACAGATATTGAGAAAAAATTGGCATAGCTCAAGAGACTCCTCACACTCCAGTGTCCAGTGTCTCTAAGGACTAGACAGCTTACCTGAGGACTCACAAAGTGACCACTGTAACAGCGACCACAATGAACTGTACACTTACATCATGTTGAAAGGTATGCAAAATGACACTGGAAAACACACACACACCTATATATGTACATACACACACACACAGATTGCATAGATTAGTTAACTCTCTCCTCTCCCTGTAGAGGAGCGTTAGCAGAAGTATGAGCATGAGGATACGGCTCAGTGTATACTGACTTCTGAAGAGATGAAGACCTCACTGTAATTAACACACACATGAATGTATGCAGATGTTGTAAACTGTGAGTGCTTGTGAGGTAGACTAACTCTAGTTAACAATACTAAGAGAAAAGATAAAGGTCACTTCAGTACTGTGAAACTTAAAGGAAGGAGCGGTCAGTCACTAGTTAAACAACATTCACTGAGCAGCAGCAATTTAATCCACCCTCTTTTCTTGCAGGCAGCTATTAAATACATTTTTCTGTGGTAAGCCAAGCACACACACTATCTGCAATGCTTTTCACTGGTTTCTACAGGTTTTTTTCTGTAAAGGGGCATTTTACATCAAGCTCCTCTGAATGCCTTTGTTGAAACTGTAAAAAGCTGAGGAAAGTTAGCCCTGTGCTGTAATGTAGTGGGTTTTGCAGACCTTACCTCAAACAACACTGAGTAGTTCAGTAACAGCTTGTCTGTTTGGTTTCTGAAAGTGTGACACACTGTTATCTACACAAATAAACAAAAGTACACTGAATAGCTTAAAACAGCATCAGCCTGAAGCCTGTGTTCTGAATATCCACTGTCAGAAAATCAGTGCTGGAGAGTAGAGTACTACATGTAGTTGAACTAGTACTTAAACTACATTTTGCAGTAACTTGCTGGGTGTTTAATTACATTTATTTTTGCAATGTGATTCAAATAGTTAAATTGCCTTTTTCCAGTTATGTAGTTAACTACTGAAACAACAAATCTGAAAGTAAAAATTTCTGTCATTTTTATTTTATCATTGATTCTTTACAGTAATTGCTCTCCTTTTTGACCCCAAATCTCTTCGTTCTGAATCTGATTGCTGTGAATATGCCCAGGCAATTTGTGACTGACCACTAAGCAACCCTCGTCCAGCCCTTCTAGTCAAATTGTCAGACAGGCAAGCACCTAGAATAGTAAGAATAGTGTAACATCATAGATAAACGACTGCCTCTCAGACCTCAGTTTAAGCTGCCAGAGTAAGAATCTCTGTGGTCTTATTTGAATAGTTATATGACTCAGCTGTACTGGTGCCCATGATAAGGAAGGGCCTGCAACACCCAGATCCTGAAAATCTTCACTGGGCTCCTCATATAGACACTGAACCAATGGCATGGACATGACCCATCAGAAAGAACTAAAGTCTTAACAACATAAATAAGGTAGTTTAACACAGACATTTAAATTAACGTTAGCTGCTAATGGGTAAAGAGGTCCACTTTTTATAGCAAGTTTTCAAGCAAATTACATTGTCATTCTTTTTATAATTAAAAGTTATTTTCACATAGGCACCCATACGATCCTAGTATTGCTAATAATTTAAGGTCCATGTATATCTTTTTCAACAAGCAGATTCAAGATTCTGGTCGGCTAGCAAGAACGCCCTGCTTTTATTGCATTCTAGTGTAACTCCATTCTCTCCTTCCTAAGGCAGCTAGTGAAGGCAATGATCCACATCCACTCCAGGAGTCTCCTGCACCATGATATTAAGCCAGAGAACATTCTGGTACAGCCCTGAGGGTCTCAAAATATAGGTTCTGGACTTTGGTTGTGGCTGTGCTCTACAAGAAGATCCCTACACTAGGTACCATGGTATGAATTTAAAATGAATACTGGAGCAATAACATAGTAATTTAAGAATGTATTTAATTTAAAATATGTGCTGCCAAGTTTCATGATTCACTAGTTTCAAGTCCCATATTGATCATTTGTTATATCATAAAAAATTACTTAAATAATATAATATACAATGAAATAATACACATTAGACAGCAAATTATATTTTTAGAAGTTTTTTTAATACTATATTTTGCATTAAAAAAGATGTGAAACACAATAAACTGTAATGACTTATTTTCAAAAATGGTCTGTCCCATTTTCTGCCTGGACCATGTGAAGTCTAAATTGTACGCACACATCCACAACCAATTTGGTTTTCATCTCAACTCTTATCTTTAAAAGTGCAAAACTGAAAACACTGACTGAACTTTTGAGCATTGGTGTTTATATTTAACTCCACAAGCACACATACGTGCACACACTTGCTGCCACTGTTTTACTTTAAAGGAACATAAGCTTATGCTCCTTCTGAGTGGTTCCTGCGGAATTCATACCAAGCCATGCCGAGCACAGTGTGTCAGATTGGAATTGTGCTGTATGCCATGCTGTGTGGAAAGCTCCCCTTTAACACCTCCAGAGAAACCATCAGTGAGGACCCCCATATACCTGACAGACTGTCTGAAGGTGAGTGTGGACATATTTCAAGAATTCAAAAACTTTAAGAACAAGAAGTTATAAATATATATATTATATATTATATACAGTATAATAATCTGCTTACATGTATATTTTTGGAGTGAATCTGGGATTTGATCTCCACTGAAATATGGCAAATCATGAATAACATTGATAATCTCGTTACAATGGCACCTGTTGAGCGGTGAGATATATTGGCCTATGAAAGAAAATTGTAGGAATACATGATGCATCACAATCAGGTGGGATCTACACAACTTTAGGAAGGTGGTTTTAATTTTATGGTTGATATGTGTATAGCTTTCTCAGTCATTTTACAATCAACTACAGCTCTACTTATCACTCTGCATACATCCAAACAAGGTTTTTATTTTCAACTTATTAGTGTCCTGCTAATGATTTGAGCTAGATTTTGCACCAGATTAGCAGCATAGGTTGTGTGATGTCAGAAAACCAACACACTTCAATGTATCTCCTTATTTAGCCTAAAGCAGTTTAGCCTCACCCATTCATATGGAAGTTCTAAAAAGTTAGTGATATGACTTATTTGCATATTGCATCTTTCTGCGATACTGTGCAGCACTAGTATCAAATGATTCAAATATGTTAGTCCAGTGAAATAACAATGATTTTAGAGCAGAGTAACTGCATAAAATCATAAAAAAGTTCTAAATTTATATCAGAGCCATAGATTAATATATATATATAATATAAATGAGAAAGCTGCACAGTATCAAGAAAAATGACAAACATCTAGAATGCATGATATCAGGTTGTCATCACATTTTGAGGCAGAAAACATAAATGGGTAAAAATATATTTTTTTTATTTGATTATTATAAATAATATACAATAATATATATTTACATATCCAATATATATTTGAATATATTTGAACAGTATGTTTGTACAGAAGAGAACAAAAACAAAATGCTTACATAGAAGCAGACACCGCGAGACACAGAAACAGTTCACTGTTCACAGACATTTTCTCTTTGTGTCCCTCTTACAGTCAAAACACCCAGTTCTGACCAAGTGTGTCTCTGCCTCTGCAGAGTGTGAGGACCTGTGAAAGTGACTAATTTGTCATTGTGAACACAATAACACATAAAGTGCACCACAGTATGTAACACCACAAATGTAATCTCTGCATTTAAACCATCACACATACACACATGGAGCATCGGGCAGTGTCTAGGGAGTGTAGTGGAATGTTACCTTGCTTAAGGGTACCTCAGTGTTACCCGGGTCAGAACTTGAACCTGCAATCTTCTGTTCACAAGGGCAATGTGCTAACACTGACTACACTGCTGACAATGTCTGGGCAGGTGGCCTCAAAACAGACCCACTCTTTACAACATTCTGCAGCACCTCTGGCTTCAGTGACATGCACACGCAGCAACACACTGACTTAACACCCCGTTGACTTAGTACCCCTGTTCCAGCACCCCTACTTCTGCCGTAACCCCCGTAAATCATCTGAACAATAAATAGAACAAAATCTACTAATAACTTTATACAATGTTCAAATACTCTAACAAGATAACAGACACCTGTGACAGGGAGGGGAATAAAGACATGTAACAGCTGTGAACACTCATGACAAGCCAGGCTTAAGGTGGCGAACACAACAGGGCAGATGCACAAGACACATGGCAACAGAATGTTACCAGGTTACCAGAGACATGTGGCACAGAACAAGGCCTCCTTAGTGTGCAGCTCCTGAGGTGTGCATCAAGTGACAATAGAGGCTGGCCTAAAAGGGAGGCCAAAATACAAGAACCCACACAGAACAGTTCTAAAGACAATATATAGACTGGACCAAATAATGCACAAAGCCAGACAAACACAAAGACAAAGGACTGGCAATACAATGGGAACAAAAACAGGTAACTGAGCAGGAACACATGGGAGCAAGGGTGGCATCTGATAATGAAACAGTGGATGATCAGGGTATAGGGCAATGAAACAGGGAAAGGGGTAGCAGAACAGGAAACCCAGGGGTGCCCAGTAGGAGCCATGTCCTGGGCTGCAAGCCATGATCTTAATTCTGGGATATCTGCCACATTCAGTCTCATCCATCACGAGACTGAGTGGGCTGCTCGGCTGGTCACGAGGCTCAAAGGGCCACAGAGCTGACTTAGACGGCTCGCTGGTGGATGCTCTGGTTGCTTTCACGCTATGCTGCTTTTTTTCTGCTGCGTTACTTTTAGCAGATGCGGAAGTTTCACCAGCAGCATCAGGAGAGGGAATGGATTCAGTTTTAGAGCTGCTCCCCCGAGTCAGCTCTAAGCCCCTATTGGCCCCCAAATATTCTCCTTTTCCGGAGGGCGGCTTCCTGTTCTTTTACCATGCTCATGCACCTTAGGCATAAACACCTTGGTCCTTGCCATTTCTGGCTTATATTATGTGCCACCTGGCCCCATAGTATTATTATTATTTTCACAATTCCTATTACCATCTACATTACCTGCATTTAACTGTAAGATTTAAATTTTTTTATTGTACTATCACTACAAGACAAGGCAAAACAGCTAGCAAAAAAATCATGTAATGGATGTAATCAATGTAATATTGCAAGATATTTTGAAGCATTTCTTATTTGGTACATTGCGAAATGTCTGCAAAATGTAAATGGCTAAAAATTGTGAGTTTGTTTTCACAGGATCTTTGAGAATAAAATTGGTATTTGACTGTGAACTGTAAACCATTTTTTTTAGTGGAACACACTATTGCCACATATGAAAATGTTTCTAGCAAACTGGAGTTATACTAATAGGGGTTTACCATTAACCAGCTTACAGTACCTTAGCTCAAAAAGATTTTGGATTCTTGTAGTGGTAGTTCTGTACCAATTGTACTAGCGATGAAAACTCTGGATACAACCAACGAGTATCCGTAAATGTAATAAATATAAATGTAATTGACATAAAATACACAAAATATATGGAATGAAAATCTGCTGTGTATTAATTTAATAGCAGCAATATGACTGACGATAAACTGCAGAATTTGCTGAGCAGACTTAATGTATGTTAGAACACATTACACTCACACAACCTGACAAGTAACGATTAAACCCAAATCAGAGAAAAACACTAAAATAATAAAGAACTCGTTACATCCAGTTTCTCTTACTTACTATTTTCTTTAAGCAATAACTTCCGCTTTAGTGACCAAAAGAAATGTGACCATAAAAACAAGCGTCAAAGACAAAAAAATATGTTAAAATTAAGTGATTTAAATAAAAAATCTGAAAGGATGAGGACAGCTCAGAAGAACATATCTTTGGCACAAGAAATATGGGTGTACAGCTTCTTCTGAAGGTCTGTTGTGGTTGTGAATTGCACATTTCAGAGGAGTAGAATGCATGTGCAGTGGAAATCTGAAGTTAGGAACTGAACTCAAAATAAAATGAACTCCATAAAGTGAACAGACACTGACAGCTATTAGTGAAAGCCATGATTCATTTCACAGAAACTAGATGCTGAAAAAGGCCACAAATAGCCTGCTGTGTTCCCAGCATTTGAGTTATTCAAATCCAGGTTAAACAAGGCAGAAATGAATTCGGCAGGATAATAGCACTGTGTGTTTCTTGCTCACATTTAAACTTAAGTTGTAAATACTATCATTTTAGCATGCCTCTCTTGGAGAGCTTGTCCTAAAAGAGCATTTAACCTTTCTTTGTGATTTAGGATTTATAGGTGTTCAGAGAAGCTGATGTTCTATTATTCATACAATTACATCACACATGAACAAGCACAGATTTATGTTTTCAGTCGACCAGAGGGTTTCTCACAGGACTCCATGCCAAACTCTACAACAACAACACAATACAAGAAAATCATAACAATGAAAATAATATGATAATTATTGATGTTTGAAAGGTTATATTTATTGGATAGAAACAACTGTAAAATGAACTGATGTTTTTTTAATTTAATTTGCTGTACATGTTGCATAAAATATATTTTATATGCTTCTATTACTTTTGTTATATGTACTGTCTACACTATACTGTTTAAACAGTTGCCATCACATAACAAAATAAATGTAAATTTTTTGTTTTATTCAGTAAAGCACCAAATGACTGTAAGCAGACAATGCACCTGTTTTATAAAGTAAACACCTGTGCATTATTCTCTAGTCTGATAGAGAGAATAAAGAATAACACATTTGTTTCCTTATTTCTGCTAGAAAGTGCTTAAAGAGATTCTTTAAAACCAGGAAAGTTAAATAGACAAAAGGACCAGGATATTATGACAGAGACACTGGGAAAAAAGTGAAAAAGATCAATTTTGTTATGTGAAGCTGTTGCTTCTAGTGCTTTTGTTGTGTGTATTATCCAGTGATACTTTTTGCATTGCCAGTGCCCCCCAAAATTTGATATGGCCCAAAGCTGGACCACATCCAGTATGGAGTGATTGCACATGAGAGAGCCAGATGTGACTGCCAGAATTCAGCATTTTTACAGCCTGAAGAGGATCACATCCCAGCCACTTTTAAACCATCACTGCCATAACAGACCCACAAGTGAACCACTAGTACACAAAAAGGCTGTCCCCCTAAATGAAAAGCTCAGCTTAAAATATTAATGAACTTGAGATTAACTTGAGTTCAGCGTGGCTCATCACATGCTTCTTAGTCAAAAATTCTTTTAATTCTTGTTTTTTGGTACTGCATCTCAGCTAAACAATGCAGAAATATATGACTGACGTATAATTTTACACTCATTAAGCATCAGTTAGGACTTTTTTAACTTAATATTTAGTTACACTAAATGCAAATAAACTCCTACTAGTTGAGTTGAAAATGTTCAATCATCAATCAATACTTCATTTTTAAAAGTGTCTATTAATATTTATTTTACATCTATCTATCTATCTATCTATCTATCTATCTATCTATCTATCTATCTATCTATCTATCTATCTATCTATCT
>JBBPDA010000138.1:16946348-16975332 GCA_037974385.1 Arnoldichthys spilopterus | reverse complement strand
TATATATATGCTTTAAACAGCACACCAGGCCACTTCATTAACCTCCTGTTTTCTTCTCATTTGTAACTGGCCTGTATTCTTTAAGAAAATCAATTTTTCTTCAATTTTTCTTTTTTCTTTCAAAACTTTTCAAAAAAGTGCATTTTTCTTTCAAACACTTTATTCTTCATCTATCAGTATAATAAAACTGCAGTAGAAGGCTCGATGGCACAGCGAGCAGAGACATTTAAGCCCATCTGATTGATGTGGAGTATTTTGAAACTTTTGATCTGAAAGTTGACCAAATCCACCCCCGGAAAATGGGTTCAAGTAATATGTGTTTTGGTTCTCTTTCCTATTAACTATGTGCTCGTTTGAGTTGTATAAACTGGAAACAAGAAACCTGTGTATGCTACTGCTGTTTTACCCAAACCCTTATCTAATGGTTTAATGATTTTAAAAATTCATTAAAATGTTCAGCTTGAGATTGACCAAATTATTTTACTCTTAATCATAGTTCTAATGATGGTTCTTTAAATTAGTTTCATACAACCTTTTTGGTTCTCTAAACAATCCTTAAGTGAAAGGTTTTTAACCCTTTGTAAGGGAACAGGTAGGACCCCCTGCAGTGGAAGGGGGACTACCGCCAACCAGCGGTCAGCGCCGGTCCCCATCTCCCAAGTACTAACTGGGCCAGCCTAATCCAGGTGCGGCTGGTTAGACCCCTCATCACCTGGCAATATAGGCAGGGCCATGACACGGGGAGAGCACGGAGGATACTCGTTGTATGCCATCAACAGGCGACGATTGTAGGGTTAGTATCATATGAGCAGCACCAGGTGGGTGTTGCTTAGGAAGTACGCAGTTATAGGATCAGTATTGAACGCACAGCGACAGGTTGTTGCTGTTTGGCAATCGCTTAGCTAAGCACTAGCAATCAAGCATACGGTTTCTATACTATTCATGAACTGAGCTGAGCCTAGCTCCAGCGATGGCAGTTGCCACAGAGCTCCCCTTGTGGCTTTCTCCTACCGAGCGCCGGAGTGCCGGTTCCTGTGTTGCTGGTTGTTGAAAATAAAGACTCTTTGTTAACCGCACTGGTTTCCTGACTTACCTCCATTCATGACACCCTTACATACTCCTCAGGGACTAAATTTAAAGTTAGCAAAAAACATGAAAATTGAGCATCTCAAAAAAATAGGCAAATAAATAAATCCCTAAATTATTGTGC
Source organism: Arnoldichthys spilopterus (assembly GCA_037974385.1). Lineage (NCBI taxonomy): Eukaryota > Metazoa > Chordata > Actinopteri > Characiformes > Lepidarchidae > Arnoldichthys > Arnoldichthys spilopterus. Next base: position 16,974,122 of record JBBPDA010000138.1, on the reverse strand, counting down.
GAGTGCTAATTTTTTGTACATAGATCCTGGCCTCTGGGGAGAGACAGCATACTCTCCCTTTTGGGACTGCTTTTCTCATTCTGGACTTATTACACTGTATACAACTGTAAACTAAGTCAAATGAAACCAAAAACCAGTTTAAGGGATGCTCCATTTAGCGCTTCACTGATTGAGCCTGGTTTCTTTCTTTAACATCTCACATGCTATGAGAGAACTTTGAAAAACATGAGCTATATTTGCTACGTACAAGGATGCACTACAAGAATAATTGTTGTCACTCAGTATTAGCCTCACTGTAGCTTACTTGTAGTGCACTGTTTAGGCTGTGTATGTTTACTTATTCATGTTTTATATATTTTTTCTCAGTTAAATCTTTCTCTGAGTTTGTGTGTGTGTGTGTGTGTGTGTGTGTGTGTGTTCTGCCCAAAAGTGAGAAAGTGGTGATGCTTACTGATGCAGTAGAAATGCTGATAAAGATAAGGCAGGACAGTTCTTTTTATTACATTTTGTCTTTAATTTGCTCACACCAGTAACACAAATTATGTAACTCCTGTGGAGCATCAAGTGTTAGGATTTGAACTTTTTTATGATAATTTAATCTATAATGCTATAATCTATAATGCATCTATAATTCAATCTATAATTTCTCTTACAGCTTGTTGTATGCCTCTGTTTGCCAATAAACTTGCTCATATTAGTATTTTCTCTAGGTTTTTAATGTACAAAAACAGCTCTAAAATACCTACTACAGCTATCACCATGTATATGCTTAGTATGGCAATAACATGTGCACTTTATGTTGTCAAAAAAGCCTTTGCACACACTCTCTTAAAGACACAAATGCTAAACTCTTTGATGTAGTGCTATAGAAGCACCACTTTTGGTTCCAACACTGGCTCTAGAGGCCCACTACTTTGTATGCTTTAGTGTTTTCACTGCTCCTAGCACACCTGATCCCACTTATCAGTTCACTATCAACCCCTTACTGAGCTAAACTGTGTGCATCACGGCAATGACATTACTACAGTGGGTGGGTCTTTACAGAACATGTTTTGTAAATGGGATGTGTGATTGTGAATAAAGCTAAAAGAGCCTCCATATAATGTCAATTTCCTGTAAAATTAAAGGTAAAAGCCAAAAAGCTTAGAGATCCATTACTGTTAACACTGTGGAGACAAAGAAAACAATCTACTTTTCCTATAGTTTAAAGGGAACATTGATATCACTAATAATGGAATGTCAAGAGGGCTAAAAATCAATGGCTCAGCACAGGCATTTTAACAACTCACATGTCAGTAGCATGTCTAAAACACACACATCATATCAGGTAAAGAAAAAAAAAATCAGCTCTGAGTAATAGAGCCTGCCATCTAAACATAGCATAAAGGCATCCTCTAGCTCTCTCCATCTGTGAGTAATCAGGCCTACAGGGACTCACTCACAGACATGTAAACAAGACAATGTTTCCCTAGACCACCAGGATCAGCAGATGCATGCATATGTGTGTGTGTGTCAATGTGTGTGTGTTGATGTGTGTGTGTGTGCACGTGCACAAGGAGTAAAGGACTCGTACTATGTTTTATCCAGTGTATGGCTACAGCCTGCAGTGCACTGTGAGGTGAAACAGTGTCAGATTTGTTGATATGGAAAAAGACTAAGGAGAATCATGCTTACCATTTTCCAAATGCACTCACACGATTGATACATTTCAAATCAATCTCATTGTCTCATAATTGAACCAGTTATTAGAGTTCCTAAAAGGGATGCGATAAGGCTAAGCAAATGTGAAAAAGTAGGCAGTGGGAGTGTGCAGGAACTTGATAAGAGTTCCAGAAGGACATGGAGGAGCTTAAAGTAAGAAAGTAGGTGCTTAAGAGCTAGAGAAATGGGTTGAGAGAGACAGATAGGAGTCCAAGAAAAAATGGAAGGTTTATTGTTGGCAGCGCAAGAGAGAGAGAGAGAGAAAAAGAAAGAAAGAACCTCCATGCAATGTAAGAAAGTATAAAAGAGAGAGAAAGAAATTTAAAGAATCTCAACATTATGCAAAAAAGAAAGAGAAATAGAAAGAGAAAAAAAAGAAAGAAAGAAAAGAGAAAGAAAAAGAAAGAAAAAAAGAAGAGAGAAAGAAAAAGAAAGAAAGAAAGAGAAAGACAGAAAGAAAGACTGTAAAGGTAGAGTCCTCTAGCATGTCGAGTGCTGGACGTGACTCAGTGCTCTGTTATAAAGCCCATCACCCAGGCCGAATGTGCAGGCAGCTCTGTGTTTCCAAATTCACTTGATGGATGGTCATTTTTATTGCCTCCTCGCGCTTAATGAAGCCTGCAGTTCAGCTCTTAATTGAATGCTCTCTACAGTTGCAAGTTATTCACCCTCACTCTCACTGCACTCTCCTCTAGCTTATAATTTCTTTCTCTTTCTCTCTCTCTTGTTTGTGAGACTGATCACTGATAAGTAGGGAATAGTGCAAAGCATCTTTCACTGCTGCAAGATTTTTTACTCACACTATCTAATTATTTTATGAGCACACAGGAGCTGGGCCTTGAGTGGGCAATGCTGATAAAGGCATTTAGGGCAAAGACACTTTCCCCTCTGTTCTTTTGCCTCTCTCTGTCTCATTCTTTTTATTTTTTCATCACCTTATCCTCTAAGAGAGGTTTGCATAGTGATGTTTTAGATGACAGGAGCAAAGCGCTCCAGTCAGGATGGATCACCATTGCTTCTTTCTTTAATAAAGTTACATAAGTTGGCTAATTCAGCACCTGCACTGACAGTTAGTCAGAAATCGGTTCTTAGTCAGTCGCTACTTCATTATCACTATGCCTACTTTATTTTTTAGTGTTTCACTGTCTATATACCCTACATACATGCCAGAAAAGAGGTAATTCACCAATGACATGCTGTTGAACATATATATGTTTATCTCAACAACCTTAATAGTCATTGTGGCTCCATGGTCGGTGGAAGGGAAAAAAAAAAAAAAAAATTAATTAATTAACAAACAAGCCTAAAGGAAAAAGGGCAGATAGGATTCCAACATAAAAAATTGCAGGTTTATTATTGGTAGTGCAAGAAAGGAAGAAAGGAAGGAAGAAAGAAAGGAAGGAAGAAAGAAAGAAAGAAAGAAAGAAAGAAAGAAAATGAAAGACGTGTCCTAACTGTATGGAATTTCATATAATAAGCTGGCAGAATGTAGACGGTGAGAATATTTATCTTCACACATTTTATGTCTGTTTGTTTGTTTGTACAGCGATCCACTAATCTAACAGCACACCAAACAAGAGAAAGCGGTGTTGATATCCAACATTCATGTCAGCTTGGTCACTCAACTGACCATTTTCATTAGAGCTGTCAATCAGCGTGAGCACCAGGGGGATGGGTGGGATAATTGACTGTTAACACAAATAATGTCCCTGGAGTATGATGGGTGGGTCTAGCTTAAGAAGCTGAATTTCCCAGGAGCGAAGCAGATGAACAGTTGAGATTTGCTCAGCCTCTCTGAGGTAATGACTGTGATCTGCCTGCTGATCAATGACTAAGGAGCCTTTAAAGCCAGAGGACTGATCCCTCAGTCCATTGATTACTAAAGAGGGACATTTACTGATCAAAGGACCAAATATAAACAACTATATTATTGTATGGAAGTCGTATTATAGGAAAAAAATTATATTTTAAAAGAGGCAACCTCTACATATTTTTAAATAGTGCATTCCACAGCACAGTAAAAGGCCCATGTCCTACATTTTATTTTTTCTCTATGATAAGCCTATGCCATTTGTGTTGTTTAATAAACCATCTTTATATTTGCATATTTCTATTTTGAATTACTTCCCAGGACTTCCCAGTACTGTGTAAAAGTCAGAGAACATCTGTTTCTTTCATCATCTTCCGTTTCCGGGTCACAGGGAAGCTGGAGCCAATCCAAGCTGAGACGGGGTAAACCCAGGACAGGAGGCCAACCCATCGCAGGGCAATGCATAGACAGACAACGATTCATACACATATTCACACCTATGGGCAATTTTAGAGTATTCAATCAACTTACTCCAAGCCCTTGGACAGTAGAAAGAACACGCAAACATGGGGAGAGCTTGCAAACTCTGCAAAGAAAGGCACCTGTGGCCGACCCAGGGATTGAACGCAGGACCTTCTTGCTGTGAGGCAATAGCGCTAACCGTTGCACCACTGCGCTGCCAATCTGCCAACTTTGAGATTTGACTTTGTGATTGGAATTATTGAATTATAAATTATTGAAAGGGTGATCTGGCTTTTACACAGTACTGTTCAACACTTAAAAAAAATGAAAATTTAATTTTTCCATAATATGAACCATTTATAGTGTCATTACTTATAAATAAAATTTCTGAGAATATTGCATTGCTACTGAGTAACAGTCTCAACAGTCAAAATGACTGTTTTGAGGCAGAAGTACTGGTAAAGAACTTTTAAGTGCAGATAGATCAGTATACACACACCAAACACACACACACTCTCTCTCTCTAACACATAAAAAGACTGCTGATCTGAGGTTAATGCTTTAGTTGACATGTCTCAGGGTACATAAATATGTGACAGATAATATGAATTAAATATGAGAAGACTAAAGAGGACGTCTGCCTGCACTCATGGGACCAGCTGCAGTGAACCCTGCAAAAACAATAATAAAGAGCAAAAACAGTTGTTAGTGTTGTATTAAGACAAAATGTTTTTATTAGATAAAGCTCCATGTACTGCAAATTAAACGGAATAGCATTGACTATTACTTTTTGAACTCCAAAAAGCTTCTATTTCTGTCCTGCTATGCTTGCTTGCAAATTAATCATACATCACTGAGTTAGCTCATTGTTTCCCAAACTCTCAAACTTTTTTTCTGTCAAAAATGGGGTCGATATAAGTTTATTCGTTCACTGTGGAGGAGATAGACCTCATGGGAAAACAACTGATTTCACATTTGCATTAAATTGCATAAAAATGTATCATCCTTATGAAAAGGGATTCAGATCACATTGACCAAAACTAGGATGTGCCGACATCTCACAGTGTATAGAGAGCTTGTCAGTGCTGTTGTAAAACCAGGTTTGACAAGTGTGGAAATGTTTCCCTATTGTGTTTCTTTCTCTTTCATTTGAAGGTCATGAGCTGCTCAAAACAAGCCCAGCTCAAAGTTTAATGAGTGGAGACTCTTTAGGACAGTGGAGGGTGCATGAGATCTTGCAGTAGGGCTTCCAGTTTAGAGAGGCCACTATAAATTAATCTGATGACACGCAGTGGGTGACGCTATGTCTGAATAGTGGTGTGTGTGTGTGTGTGTGTGTGTGTGTATGTGTGTGTGAGAGAAAGAGAGAATGTATCACTCGCTGTCTTCACTCTGACTGTGTGAGAAAAGCATCTCTGTCCTTGGCTCTCAGGCTCTTACAGCCCTCCCTGATAAGGGGGCAAAGATGTGGCCGATTAGCATTAATGTATTCATTTGATGTCAAGCGGTCTAAATATTTCAGGCACTGGAAAGCAGGAGGAAGACGATCTGAGCGAGACTGCAGTGGCCCTGTATTATTGATTGATTGCACGCTAGGCTCTTGTCACGCTCAGCATTGAGCCTCTCTACTCCATTTCGAGCTTATTAGCAGCAGGTGGGGCAGCCGGGTGTTGCTTTTTTCATAGCTGTGTGTCACTGTGTAAAGATAGTGATGAAATTTTTTTAAAGAAGTGCTGAAATTGTGTTTAGCACAAGATAAAAGGAAAGTTTGTTGTCTACAGAGAAGGCACTAAATGCATGAGGTGGTAGCACAGATGTTTTACATCTTAAATATATCTCTCACCCTTCTTTCTGTCACACACACATACAAACACAGATACAAATGTGCATTAAATTCATCACCAGTTCTTTCAAAAAGGCTGTATTAATATGTATAATATTAAATATGATAAATAATGGCATACTGAGTGATCCCTAACTATTGTTCAGTTTCTGGATCTCTATCTGTACTGAAACAACTGCAGGCTTTGAGGTTTCAGAAGCGCTGCTCAAAGCTGTGAACGCACAGATGCAGCACTTGGCAGCAGATGAGGCAGTAATTGAAGTCTCATCAGCTATGAGTCACCAAAAACTGCTGCTAACAGACATGCCCATGTGTTCTTATATGACATCATATGGAGGAGAGGAGAGCAGGGCAAGAAGAGCTTGCAGACAAGGGTTTAGAATAAAGACTCGCTGATATGTTGAAATAAAAGCAAAAGGCCCAAAGCCTTCACTGATCAATATTTCATTGGACTGCATGACATGTTTATGTTCATGCCTTTGTTCATGGCAGCTCAGAGCTGTAAAACTCCTACTCTGATGAAGGCCTAGCTTACGTGAATAAGAAAGCTGGCAAATCTGATTGTGGTCCACATAATTAAAGTTGAAGTTTCTATAATCAGGCCTGAAATTTCCGTTTTCGAATCCAAAATTAAACTAGGATCTTGACACGTCTGTCCAAATCTGATCTGAGTTGGCTCATTGTCCCCCAGCATGTCAAATAAACCCTAAAACCTAAGTGCCATTAGATCATAGATTAAAAATACAAATGAATATAATATAAGACTTTAATCCCACGCTAATAAAGGGCGAAAAACTAAAACTAAAAAAGAGAGGTGGACAATAAGAACCTGAACATGAATTTGAACTAGACCCAGGCCTGATACAGATCTAGAAATGACATCTGAACATAATAAACCATTTTTCTGGTGTACAGAATCCGAACCTGAGTATAGTATTACTTCAACACTTAAACAGGCAAAGCTGGACTGATCTGGATATTCTAAACCTAAGAGAACACATAGCTTAGAAAATTTATCCCACATCTGGTACACTAACAAAGTGGCAGTTTGAATTTGCATAAAGTGTATCAGGTTGTTGCACATAAATAAAATATTCTTACCCAAGCAATGTAATCAATTTAAAAAGTTTTCTAATTCTGATCCTGATTTAAAAAAAAACTGGTTGCAGATGTGGCTGGCGTGCTTAGGCCACACTTGACTCCTGCCAGTAATTTGTTAAAGGCTCTTGGGTTTTAACTTAGTGTCTACCGTCCTTTCCCATTTTCCTGGTTCCCCCAGCAGACAGACAGTGAGTGGTGTTTGTGTGGCCGTCTGGTGGGTTTATTTTCCTCAACTCGAGTCCACCTGTGGGCCATGGACATGGCAGTGGCTTGGATTGCCTGCAATCACTCCTTGAGTTGGGGGCCAATGTGAAGCAGACTCCCGAAAAGGGGTCAGTGTGGCCAGGGAGGTTCGCATCTGGTTCGGACGGGTTCCTGCATGCTGCCGGGTTAGGCTGGTGTGGACCTATGCCTGCTTCTACAGTTTCATTCCCTTTTTGCCTTAACTCCAGGAGCCTTCCCTTACCAGCTGGCCCAGGGCTGGCCCAGCGTAGCTCGCTGCTAACATCTAACGCTGGCACATTACACAACTCATCTGGTAATAACCAGGTCTGTTTGAATATGTTTGCATAGGAAAATCACCAAACTAATCACTGTCCCTCCAGGACCATATGTAATGATCCCCGATGTACAGGATGTAGTTTCATAGTACATGGTAATAAGGTTTTTCTTGAAGTAGCTTAGCTGCCCTTTATCAGCAGGTTAGAGGCTGAACTTCCATCTTTTGTTTCTTACTTAGACAAGCAAAAATGACAAATATAAAGCAAAAATATAAATGTAAATGGTTTTCTTTATGCAAAACAAGATTTTATGTGCAATTTTAACCTTTCAACAAATTATAAAACGTTTCCTCCTCTACTAACAAATGTGCCTTTTATGGCTTCTGATAACTGTATCATCTAGGAGTAAAATCATGCAATGCCTTTAGACACCTTTAAACACTTTTCTTGTTTGCATTGTGTATTACATCATTTTTTCCACAGAGGCTCAGATTACCATTTTGTTTCATTTGATTATGAGTTTGACCTTTAAATGTATGCAGTTTGCTTTAACATCAAAAACTGTGCTTATAAAATTGTCTGGAGATCTGCTACCCCACTGAGCATGTCAGGTCTAATGTAATTTAGATTTTTTGAAGCTGTGTTTAAGATGTTCCTTATTAGGTTGTTTTTCTCTCTTTCTCTTACTCTCTTTCTCCTCCATGTATATTCGTTCTCTATTGCTTTCACTTTACCATAAAGTTTGGAGTTTCTATTTTCAGGAAATGCCCATCAGTGATATGAGGGAAAAGGCTTGAGCTTGTAGAAATGTCACTCTCCTTGCTTGCTATGTTTTTGCATATAATGTGTTAGGCAGCAGTAAGAGGAACTTTGGCATATGGTAGCTCAGAGTTAATCTGTGAGGTTCCGTCTTGTCTTGTCTGGCCCTAGCCCCGCCTCACACCTGTTCATCGTTTCTCGTCCTCACCCCTGTCAGATGTTCTTTGTTTTGTGTGCTCTATTTTGTCTCGTGTGTTTGTGTTTGTGCTTGTCGGTTCTCTGTTGTTATACACTGTTGTATGTAGCTGTTGTCTGTACCCTGCTGTTTATATCACGTGTTTTGTTTCCTAGTTTTCTAGTTTTGTTTGTTTTCTCAGTCTATGTTTTATAGCGTTTGTCATTTTCATCTTCATTCCACAGAAATACACTAATAATATACACTGTTGAGGTAAAGTACCAATTAATCTAAGCAGGATATTGTCATGTTTGAGTTCAGGTTTTAAATTCAGGAGTTTGGGGGACTAGATTGGGTCAGGTCCAGACATCAAGTTCATCCCTGTCCGCACCAGTAATATTGCTATTTTGTATGCTCCTAGTTTTTCTCTGCATCAGCATATAAAAAATTTGCTTTTTGTGTTGGGTCAAGTAGGGTTAAAATGTAGCAATGATTAATTCTGAGCAGGAATTGATATTTAAAGCCTTTTAAAGATTAAAGAGCATACAGAGCTAACATACTTCAACAAATTAGAGGTAAAGGCTGAGCATCATGGTATAAAGGCTATATGAGGCTATGAACATTCTTACACAAGTTGAGAACATCTTTCTAAGCTAGGAGTTTCTATTTCCCCCTAGAAAACCTGAGTGACCCGAGAAATGTGAGGGGCCAAAACTTGTTTCACCTTCCCTGTGACACAGCCCTGGGAGCAATTTTCCCCCTAAAGAACAGAGCTAATCAACCTTACCGTTTGGAGTGTCCATGAAACACTGTCTTCTCGCTCCCTGAGGACTCACATTGCCTGGAAAATTGTGACTGGGGGAAAAAAAAGATCAAGGGAGAGAAGACAGAAAAAGGAAACAAAGAAATGTGGGAAAATTATTTGAAAAACAGTGATGTGTGGTAATCACTGTGGAAGTTAAAGTAAAAGTTAGAGACTGGGTAAACAAAAGCTCAAATAACTAAGTCTCTTTAATTTAATGTTCTGCAGAATTATGCAAGTTTCCAATATAAAATAACCCCTAACCCTTCCATTACAGTACAAAAGTTTATAATTACAGCTTTCGTTCCACAGTCACACGAACAAGCTGTTTATTTTATAAGGTCAAGTGTAATATATTACAGAAGGGCAGCATAGTGAAGACCTTTGGCTTAACCCTCCTCAGTCAGCGGGATGCTGAAAACCAGTGGGACTCCAGAGCAAGCGATTAAAGAGACTGATCAGTAGACAGGAAGTGCTATTTCTATTACTGTAGCAGCATCATTAATGTTACTAGCTGAAAGGACTTTAGCTGTGATAATACAGGGTGTAATACAGAGGAATCTCTGGACAATAGCAACATACATAGCACTAAATTGATAAATGTGTTAATAATACAAATATATAAGTAAAAACACATTTACATTTAGATTTACATTTATTCATTTGGCTGACGCTTTAATCCAAAGCGACTTCCAAGACAGAGGAAACAATCAAGCATTATAGCAAAATAATATCTAACAAGAGTGAAAAAGGATGACTGTTCCATACTGTAAAATAATAGTCTGGCCCAACACTGTAAATAGCTGTGTACATTCAGACAGTGTATTATGTTGTTACAGTAGAGAGGTATTATAAACACGATAGTCCTGGCTGGAAAATCTGCTTGGTTGAACCACATTTGAAGCTGTTATAAAATACCTGACATACATTCACCCTATAACCACAGATCACAGAAGCTATTAACAGAGCACAGAAGTTATTAAAACCTATTGTGCAATTCACTGAAAAATCTTTGACCGTATTTTGCTTTGCAACCATATGTTTGCCTAAAAATGTTCTTTTTATTGTGGTGATTTAGATGATTATCATTAAAAATAAATTATTTATTGATCCATGTACCTCTCTGCCATGAATACATTTCCAATAATTCATTTCCAGCCAAAACATGATCTCATTGTTTAAAAATGTCTCAGCAATCAGGCCATGTATTTGTTTTAGTTTCGCCTTAAGAAGCGACTGCTGTGAACACTGCGGTGAACAAAACTCACTTTGCAGGTTTCTCTATATCAGAGCATTGTACATCAAACCAAATACACTATCCATATCCCTGTAACACAATGCCCTAATGACTTACTGCTTTAATCAAGATGTTCGAGTTCATGTTTGATTTATATTGAGGGTAGGTTCAGTTAGTTTATCACAGTATTCACAATATGCTTATTACCATATCATTTCCCATATCAACACAAGTATTCGCTTTTGCACCTCCTTGCCCTGCTGGAATGCACAGACCATCTTGTGTAATTACTGTACTCATGAATGCTGCCTCAAATACTGTTCGACGTGCCCTCCAAAAAACCTTCCAAAACGGCAATTTTACAAGATTATGTAAAATCTTATGAAATGAAAATTAATGTTAAAGTAATGTAATGTAAAATGTAATCTAAAGTAAAATGTAATGTGAAGTAATGACAGTTAATTTTAAAGTTATTCCAGATGATTTCTATTGAATTATTTATCATGGAAGTTTCCCATAATTAAAAAAATGGCTGCTTTTTTAAATTATGTAGAAGAAAATGAATATACAGTACAATATACAGTGAAAAGAATGAGGATGAGCTGTTGTGTGTAAGTAGTAGTTGGTGTTGTGTGAGCTGGTTAGGGGACCAAAGGTAGGCTCCAGATTTTTCCTCCATGCCTCCAGCCACTGCATGAATGTGTGAAGCTCTATTAGCAGCACCTGTATTCATCTAATGAAGGAGTGATTAAGTCATACTGGGCCTCTATAAGGACAGCTCTGGAAATGGTTAAGCTAACACACTGATACACACAAACATCAGTTTATAGTATAAATGTTTATATTTACTGTAATATTAACACTTTTTAGAGAGCAAACACTACCCCAATACAGGTGCCTAAGACTTTTGCACAGTGCCGTATGTGGTCTCTGAACAGCAGAAATATGTTTCAGTCATTATTCGATATAGAGTGAGACAGCTACCTGGATAAGGGGAACAATGTCTGCTGTTGGGACAGGTGGAAGGGTTGGAGGATGTGCCCTGGGGGCAGAACAGGCACTCCCACACCGCCTGGCAGCAACATGCCACTACTCAGAAAGAGGCAGGCCAGTGCTATGCTCTCTGGTGTTACCTGTGTAAAGGAACAGATCACAATACAGCACTCAAAAATACAAGCACAGCAAAACGTAAGTGGGAAAATATTTGGTGGAAATCGTTTTTACTGAAAAAGAAGGAAGAGCGGTAGAAAAATATCTTAGTGAAAAAAGTGTACCCTCAAATATTCACCCTTTTGCAATGGACAAAGTATATATTGCAATGTTCTTGTAACAATAAACGGAATTACATATTTCAGACCAACGCCTGCCCCCACTTACTGCCTGAAGCCTTCTCTATTTCTGCTTTGGCTCTTTTTCATTCGAACAATTTCTCAGCTGGTAAAAGAGACGACATGCTCCTCTGTTCTTCCCTCTGTGTGGCACATTCATTTGCTTTTTCTCCTTTTAGATGTGAAAGGCCATGGATGTCTGACATGACATCAAAGGGGCATGATCTGAGGCAATCTACCCGTCACTCTCAGTGTCTTCACTCTTACATAAATCATACAGCGAGGCATACGGATTCCACTGCATCCATATGAATGTGACACTTCCACAGAGGTAATACATTTAGCTCATACTGTTAGTGTTTTTCTGACAAGCTTGATGCTCCAGTTGTGAGGTCTCAGCTGTGCTTAATTTACGCAGACATGCACGCACGCACGCATGCGCACACACACACATACACGAACACACACGCACACACACATTCTCCTTTGCCTTTTAACTCCACAAAGAATATCAGTCTGGCTTAGTTTTAATTGCTCTACTACAGCTCAGGTATAACCAGCCTGGTTCAACAGCACTAACAATTTGCTACAGAGGATTGCTGCTCATTTCGATTAACAACAAATGCTTGTCTATCAGTGTTGTGCAAAGTTCTGACAAACTGAGGCACTGCTGATAAACAATACCTGTGCATTAGAGTTACAAATAAGCAATATCATAAAATAAGGGCTCTTTAGACAGCACTGTATACCCTGTTTATAATTTTAACATGCTAGTCAACTGGTATTTCTGTTCCTTTATACTAGCTCTGGGTGAACAGGTTTCCAGGATGAGCTGATGGTATTTTGTTATATGACATGTTTACAGAATGAGCTGGACTTTAAGCTAATTAATCAGTTTTCTGTAGCTAGCTAATGAACGTTATACAGCGACAGGACGAGCTACCAAATTGTTTTTTCAATGTAGCTGCTAAATAGTTCTAATTAACAAAAATGATACCGCTTAGAATATTCAAGTGGCTAGCATTAGTAATGAAGCATAATGAGCTTTAGTGCTATTTGTAAAGACCACACTGACTCATTCTGACAACTGCATGTTTTTGGAGAGAAGTTCGGTTTGCCAGACCACCAACATGTAGGTAAAGCTACAATTTACTGACCGATCTGCTGCTCTCGTCTAGCCATCACAACAGGTCCCTTGTATAAGTAGTTCAGATCCTTTTTCCTGCTTCCAACTTATCAACTTATAAACAAGAACCAACTGTTCACTTGTTGCCTGTTTTGATGGTCCCATTGCAACAAGACAACAAGATAATCAATATATATATATATTTTTTTTTACATATTTTTAATAGGAAACAATTCACCCTTTTAAATAGAGTGTTTAATACAATTTACTCTGTCACACTGCAAAAAATGTTAAGGAATGGTTCGAGGAACATAATAAAGAGTTCAAGATTTACTGGACAAACCAGCATGATCAGTGGAGATCCCATCTTGTACCTTCAGTCAGTCCCTTTGCATAATTTTCAGCTCCCTTTACCTTGCTCATCAATTGTCAAGACCCCCCACAGAAGCACCAGCAAGCAGGTAAAAATTGGGTGGTGGATCAATTTCAGCATTTTACCAGTGACAATGGCATTGTGATGGCTTGAAATCAACCACTGCTGAAGCAATGAAGTTAAAATGACATACAAAAACTGATGAATTATCACCAATGACTTTAACTGTGCAGGGTGAAACATCAGATGGAAGATGTCTAATAGGTTAGAAATAAGGTGAACAGGGTAAAAGGGGATAACAACTGATGGAGAAACAGATGGACTACAGTATGTAATTGTAAAGTATAAGTTGTACCTATGTGGTAAGTGGAGCTGATACACACACACACACACACACACACACACACACACACACACACACACACACACACACACACACACACACACACACTACTAAGTGTTCAGTGTGATGAATGAATGCAAATTATGAATACAAATGGCCAAGTGCAAGTAAAAGAAGAGGACCCATAATTCACAATAAGTAGCATGCCTTAAACCACTACCCACAGAGCTTAAGCACCTCACTAAATAACACAGCTAGATTACAGCCTGGCGCTGATTCATTCCAACAGCCGCCATGCTCGGGGGTCACGCTATCCCTGCACACATGCACACACCTCCACGATCGCTCAGGTCCGCCATGCCCACAGTCATTACCTCATGTCAAGGACACACACTCTCTGTCTCAAGGGCGCGCCATTCGACATTTCCTCCTTTACTCTCACTTCAGCCCCGCGTCACGCGCGGACAGAGAAGCATGCGTCTGCACATCTGCCAGGGCACTACCTTGTTGATCTATGATCAGACGATAAGAGGAAAAGTGTGCTGAATATAGAGTGAAAACAAATGATGGCGAATGTTCGGAGCGAATGAGGCAGGCAGCGAGGACAGATAACACAAGACTAAAGAATGATCCAGAATCTCCAAGCCCTTATGAGGGGCATCCATCACCACCGACAGTCAAACAAATAGCATCCCCCATATTCAATTAGTTCTCCCCGCAGGCTGCGTACATGCTCGTCAACCTGTGTATGACACACAAACACACACACACACACATATATATATATATGTATACAGATGAGCCACTTTGTTATGTAAAGTTAGATTGCATTTTATCGGCTACGCTTACCACAAACAAATATTTGGCCTCCACTTTTTTTCAGCATAACCGGAACATTTTAACCACAGGCCAACAGTGAAAAACTGACTATGTTAAACTGCTTTTCTGCCTTTCAGTTAAACTGCACTGGGGAAACAAAAAACAGCTTAACAGATGTCCACATCCGGACAAAGGAAAAGATAACCTCCCACTCAACTATTACACACTCTAATGTGAGTCTAATGGCACATGAATATAAGCAAGGGCTGAAAGAGTGGCTTGAGCGTGGGAGAGAGCTGGAAAGCCAGCAGGTCTTCAGAGACTCAGACACACACATACACACACACACACACACACACACACACACAAACACACACACACAGAGGAAAAGGGTTCAGACCACCCTGGACCAATCAGGGCAAAAGGCAGAGAGGTGTGTTGGCTGATAGGAAAAGAAAGCACGGGAGGACAGTTCCATGACAAGGGAATAAAGAATGGTGGGGGTAACTAACAAAATGAGAATATAGAAAAGGAGAGGAAAAATCAATGCCTAACAAGCAAAGCCAAGAAAATGCCAATAAGCCAGCAGGCTGAGATATTCTGAGGCAGACGCCTTGTGCAGAAAGTCAACACTGTGACGTGGATCTGAGAGAGCTGCTTTTCTTGGGAAAGTAAATGAATAAATGATGGAACGCACTTTTAATTAAGCACTGTCCTGACAGAGTCTGTTGAGCCGAAGAGGCATGTTAATGGACACATACACACAAACATCCTTTTCGGTCAACAGTTGTGGACACCTGATTATCCAGCATTTTTCCAGAATCAGGGGGTAATACAAGGGTATTTTCTCAATTTATTACACAAAATAAATATAATAGCTAAATAGTATAAAATAGCAAAAAAGACTGATAATGTGTTTTTTTTTTTACAACAAATCAGGTTTGAAATTTTGAATGCAGCAGTATCAAAGTTTTTTAATGGTCTAATAAAAGAGTTATTAATAACACATGAATAACACATTTATAAGTGATTTAACTATGTGTGTTTTTAGTGTGTAAAAATATACATGACACTATCATTAATATAAGAACTTACACAATCAGAACAGACAAAGGGAAGCTTATCTGATTTTAAATAAATGAATAAAAGACGGAAGGAAGGGACAAACAAACAAATATGTAAAAGGTAACTATGAAAGATCATCACCGACTGGCTAAAAAAAATCTATTCAGTCTAGATAAACACTGCTCAAAAAATGTCCTGTTCTGGCTGTTCCTTACACTGATGGCACATCTTCCTTGGCTTAATGTAGAATGACATGCTGATGAAAATTGTGCTCCAAAATCAAGAGAAAGAAATGTCTTATTTTGGATTTAGATACAATGAGAGGGGGAAAACAGAACCATAGTCAGTTCTGGAATGAAGTTTCAGAGACTTTAGCAGGGTCACACAGACCCAAGACAATTACTGTTCGTTTCCTCTTCTGTCCCTTCACGTTCCTCTTCCTCCTCTCTTCCTCTTACAAACACAGCAGGTAGCAGTGCAGCTCTCTGTAGCTTTTGTTTTATTATTCATGCATATGTTCCTATTTTGAAGCTCATTGGCTCAGCTGGCTAGAAGGTGTAGTCAGTATATACAATACTTTACTGTGTGACTTTACTACATACTGTAATACACTTCAATTAATTATATGCTCTAACTCTAGCTAGTAGCAATATATTTGTTGCATGTTTTCAAATAAATCAATTTACTCATAACGTCTGCTGTGCCTGACATCTAAAATTGCCATAGACGAAGTATCATGAATGAGGGGAAAAAGATAAAACCTGATGGCTCAACCAGATCAATGTTTTCAGTCATTAAATTATAGACCACACAATCCTGCCTGTTTACACCAAGGATTAGTGGCAAATGCTAATAAACAGGGGTAAAATGGTCAGAACTGAGGCTTAATTCATGCTGTTTATTTTTACTTTCTATTCAGATTGAAAAAGCTGGTGATTTTAATGCACATGTAGGCTATGACACGCATCCCACTGCCTTATTCTATCTCTGCCCTCTGTCCTACTTCTTCTACTAAGATGTATAACCAGGGAATCAAGCCCTTGCTCAAGACTTGCTGTGTATTCATTTCTGATATTGGCCAGTAACAGAAACCTAACCTCCATACCAAATAAATAATTCAAAATACATGGATTTCATCAGTGATTGTCCAGTGTAAAATTATGCTCACATGATGGCTACAGATGAAATCGCTAATTGCTGGAGAACAAGGGACCTGTGTAGCCTAGCAACAGCACCCAGCCATGTAAATGGGCTTAAGGGCTTGATCAAACGGCTGCATGTGAACTCTCTTGCCTCTCTCAATGCCCTTCATTTCTTTCCCAAATTAGCCATGCCTAAGCAATCAAAGATCAGAACAGACCCCTTCTGGCAATTTGGCCATTTGGCCCTTTTAACTGTCAACTGTCTATTTGCTACTTTTGACTTATGCAGTTTTTTGTGTCTGCCAATTTAACATCTCTCATTCTACAAATACAGAGGCAAGAATGATTGGGATACATGCTATGGGAATACATTTGCTATAAACTCATATGTAAATCACAGTGTCTTTAGACCCGGGAGAAAAAGTGTAAGTGACGAGATGTTAACGGACATTTGCTGGCATGTAAGGTCCCCAGCACTGGCGCATGTAAAGCTACCAGCATGAAAAAATGCCACCATAGCAATGGAAACAAAACTGCGATCCACCACAAACAGCATAGCCTCAAAAACGACTTCTGCTTCTTCTTGCCAATGAGTGGTCGGGGCTGAAGCTAGCACGAGGTGAAGGTGTAAATAATATAAATACATGAACTGGAAAAGGGGTTAGAGAGGCACACTGTATCACGCTGAGGGACAGATGATGAACTTTTACTTAAAGCACTTACATCAGCTGTTTCCTGCCACAAATAAATCTTTTATAAGGTCTTGCTGACCTTGGGCCTATTTCTTGTCATCTCTTACTTTACCTCTCCTTTTTGCAAAAAAAAAAAATCTAGAATTTGCTGAGCATGCATATATATATATATTCTTTCTTTTTTTTCTGCAGGACGCCATTTTTCCTTGTAATCAAAAATTCTGTTTCTTTCTAAGTCTTTAATGACCTTCTGTTCTGATTAGTTTCACCATATTCTAGGAAAATCTAGGAAAAGCCATTTTCCATGATGTAGGCCGTGAGCCCTTTTTAGGCATGTAAGATGACAGAATTCCAATAAGGCTGCACAGAACCTAAGAATGTCTGGTATTTTCTGCATACCTGAGGCTGGGGGAAACCTGGCGGGTGGCACATAGCTGTCCATGGAAAATCAAACTGGCATGCCTGTGTCTGAACCCCACCCAGCTGGCCTTTTGGCACACCTAGTGTGGGGAGTTATACAAAAACTCATTGAAGAAGCCATAATAGGTGTTTTTAGAGAGAAAGGGAGTGAGAGAGATAGTGAGAGAGAGAGAGAGAGAGAGAGAGAGAGAGAGACTGAGAGAGAGAGAGAGATCAAGATTTTCACCTTTCTCATTGGTTGAATTCAGGGTTTTCCTCCCTAGCACTTTGGCATCCTCCTGGAAGAGATGGCTCCTGGCATTTTTAGGAGAGCCAGCTGCCTTTCTTGACATCCTCACGCTCACAGCGTCGGTGCCAGCCGGGTCGTGTGCCACACGGGCACCATCTGCACTCTTTCCCTGCAGTCCATCTCCACCTTCAGGAAAGCAGAAAGACAAGCTGAACAATAGAAGAATGTGAATAATGTAAAACTGCCCAAAAAGGGAAAAAATGGCATCCTCTTTTTATTAAGCTGGCCGTATTTAAAGTTTCATTGTGAAAGCTTTTTTTCACTGAATGAGTACATTTCATTTCACATTCTGATATTCCCATTTCAATTACCTAGTTACCTAAAACACTAGGAATCAGAATTAAGCCGCTAGCAGATTTTGAGACATCTAATAAAGTCATCTGAAATTCACTTTTAAAAATTATTCAGCACATGTACACCATGAATTGTTCATTTGTTTCAACCATAATTTAACTAACAAAAGTACAAAGAAAAGATTTCCAGTGTTTTCACAGACCAACTAAAATGTATTTTGAAACATTGGTTTGGAGGTATGCTTACCACTGTCATACATTATTTCCATTTAATTACACTTTAAAACTGTTTGGGAGCTGAGGATACTAATTATTGTAGCTTGCGAGTGGAATTAGCCCATTTAAGCTTGATACAAGACTTCAGCTACTCAATAAGACCATGGTCACCACTGACTTATTCTTCATTATGCAGCATACACTTTCTACAAAAGTGTCTATGACCTGTGTCTATGAAACGATGCTGTTGTAGCGTTTGCAGAACGAGGCCTGGCTTTGTCTTACAGTCTTCGCAGTATTCCTAATCACTACAATGAGCAGTGTTCCTAATCAGCCATCTTGGGCTCTCTATGCTATGGGCAGCTCTTGGCCTTCTTGATTTTGGAGTACAGGTAACAGAAAAAAGAATGCAGATCGAAAATCGATTTTGTTTAGAGTCAACTTCCATTACAAATGGCCTCCATTTCTAAAAGGAAAATAGCTGTATCGATTTGGACTGATGTTCCCTATTTCGCTTTGTTTTTCTCTTTTTCATTTTCAAAATAATGAGTGACTCTTGCTGTTGGAGTGGAGCCCCTCTCCTGTCCCGAGGCAAGAGCTGACAGAGCACTGTCCATAGGCCATCCTCACAAACAAAAACAACACTCTCTGCACAGAGCTAATGCGAGCCATACATCAGTGTCTCATGTTGTCAACACCACAGATTCCACAGCCGATAGAATGACATACTGTTGATCATTATCGTTAAAGTACTGTTACCTTAAAAGCCGTTTCCATCATCATGACCCTACACTAGCTGGAAAAACATGGCTGAACATTTATAGATTTATATAAATGGTAGTGCTGTTAACGTGGATGAAATGAAAAATCTACGTAATTCAAATGCAACCCTTCAGCACCAGATTAGCTTGGATGTATAGCTAAGCAGCCAGTGGCGAGCTTTAAACAGCTGTTTGTGCGAGTGGATCATAAAAAAATACTGGGTCTCTGAAGGTCTCCCTTGCACACACTCACCCTCAGTCTTTGCATACAACTACTGCTCTCTTCACCATGATTTTTAAAATACATGTGTGCATGGGTACAGGAGAGTATTTCACTTACTAGGAAATGAACAATTGCTTAAAGGCAGTTATGACATAACACAAAGACTATGTTTCAGGGCTCCAGAGTGCGGATCAAAAATCTGTTGAGTGTGATTACATGTTTTCCTTTCTGTGCTGGTGCTCCTAACATTCTGCAGGTCTGCCTGTTTCTTATATACATTTTTCCACACGTCTATCTTTCTGTGTGTGAAGAAGAACTTCAAGGTCAGACCCGATCAAAGGCAGAGCAGGGGTGGGTCTTTACCTCTGATTGGCTTTGACCCTGAGATTCTTCTTCACTGATGTGTGTGTCTGAAATTGTGGCCCATAGGCTTCTTATCCTGGAGTGACAAATAAAAACACATGCTAGGCAAGTGGTAACAGAAGTATTAATAGCTTAAGAAAAATGCTGTGCTGCCCACTATACATATCCCTGACCCAGGCTCTGAAAGTTCCAGCCTAGTGGAGGTACCCGTTCAGTCATCCGTCTGCCCTGTCCCAGGTAAGATGCCAAAGTGTCACCCTGGCTGAGCATTGGAGATGACATCAAACTCAGAACCAGAACTAAAGCCGAATGAACATAAAAAGGCCAAGACACATGCATTTCTGAAAGACTGGCTAACCCAGTTTCAGTGGCTTAGGTATGACAAAATGTGGCCAAAGCATGGCAAATAACAATGCTTTTGTTGTCGGAGCATCAACATTCCGAATTGAAATGCTAAAATTGATTATAATATAGCCAAAGAATACCTGTCTTTTACAAATAGGCCAGCTTGAGACGGGATTTTCTGTACACATCTAGAAGCAGAACACACTTTAGAGTCATTTTTGAAATGTTCAGTTTGTCAAGCACTTTAAACAACAGCCCTTAAGTGGTTTTGTTCTAAAATAATAAAGTTTTTGCCATTTTTTGTTTGTGCTGTGATTCGAATATAGGCAAACATTTACCTGCACATGCATTCCTGTTTACAATCACTTACATAACTATAAATGTGTATGGGAAATGAAAAAAGGTGAATCCTTAAATGTATGATTGTTGTGCTAAAAGAGTTGTTAAAAACATTTGAGTGCCCGCAAATTTTGTGACAGTGCACTTCAATGAAAAAGAGCCCTGTGTTTTAATACTTCGTAATTAATTTGGTAGTTCAGCTAGCAGGATTGTGTTGCTAAACATGAGTAAATATCAACAGCATGCAGGGGCAGTGATAAAAGCAATGATGCAATCAGTAGTCTTGCACTGACAATCCTTGAAAACCAAAATTCAGGACTCAACAAGCCAAAACCAGAAAGAAGCAAGCAGTAAATAAAAGGTTAACACCAAATAAATGTACTAAGGTGACTACACCATGTTAACTACAGTGTGTGCCAGTGTCTTTGCTGAAAGAATGACTGGTTCATTTAATTGTTTTTTTAGTCACTCTGTGCACTGTGGTTCTGGTGTTTATTTTTCATCATTTCAAAAAAGCTGTGGCTATGTTTATTTTATAAACACTCTTAATCTCAGAGAGAAATTAGTCTCTGTATTTACCCATCCATTTACCCAAGACACTGGCACATCCATTTTATTTTCACAGAGCAGCCACACAGCTGCAGCACCTGGGGAGCAGTTGGGGGCTAGATGCCTTGCTCAAAGGAACTTCAGTCATGGGTGTGGGAGGGGATGGTGCAGTTCCTTCAGTCTGCCCTCCCACATTTTTCCTACTGGTACAGGCAGTCACACCATCTACCCTTCAGTCACAAACCCATGTCTCTAACATTCACACCATGGCTGCCTCCAATGGCACAACGACTGGCAGGTGCAACAGGGGCTTTCCTCTTAGGGTCAGTGTAACCAAACAGTATTTGAGTGATTTTAGACCTGTAGTGGAAAAGCCACTAAAATTTTTTAACATTTATTACAGTTTATTATTAATACAGCTTCCTCATAGAAACCGTAAAACAGTTCCACCTGGTTTACATTTTCACTGTTTATCTACTGCCAATTAAACTACTTACATATGTCAGTGTTGATTTACAGAGGAGACTGAAAGAAACAAATCTTTATACAGTACTTCTTATTTCAATTTCCAGTCAAATTATCCAAAAGGTCTTGACACTTCAATGAAGCCTTTTGGTGTTTTTTCTGGTCAAAATGTTCAGCCATTTTCTTATTCAGTCAAAAACTGTAATTTCAGTGCATGCCTAGTAATCAACATTTAATTATAGTGCCTCCATAAGCAAGGTAGCTTGTTAGCATAAATCACCTTATATATCATTAGGTACTGAGACATTTCAAGTGATCTGTGCTTGAAACTGCAATTCATACTCTCTCATCACATTTGATCACCTTAAATCACACACTGAATATAAAAGGCCTTTTACAGATCATCATGTATCCTGGTCACATTCAGACATATTGAATCATCCTAATCATGGCAGTTCTGTTAATTCAGTACATTGATAATTACCTATAATGGAAGGATGCTTAATCCTAGGCTTCTCTCCACCATGGAATGCAGAAAACACAGGTAAACTGGAACGCCCTTGTTTTTCACTCATTTGCCCACCATCAACTACAGCTTCTGCAGTAGACACATTTGCTGCTGTGACATCTCTAGTCTGGCATGATCGTGACAGCTGGCTGTGGGGCTCATTATGGGCTTTAGAGGCCTGAGTTTCTTGGATCTCCTCCATCACTGCTGCTTTGGTGGGTACTGCAGCCTTGGACCTTTGTTGCTTTTTCTCCCATTGTTTCCTTTGTGGTTTTGGAGGGGTCAGGACATTAAATGTCTGGCTTTTGGAGCCTGAGGGTGAAATATCAGAAGAGCCTTCATTTCTAATCGGACCTTTCAGAGCCTGTTGGTCGCCCCATGGTGAAGCAGCACAAGGCAGTGGTGGGAAGTCCTCCAGTGATGGACCTTCTGAGACCTCCGACTTAATGTTACCTTGATTAGTAAAGAGGACGTCCTTCAGGAACTTTTCGATTCTTCGTCTTTGTGCCTCCTCTGCGGTTAAGAATTCCTCTGGATTTTCAGGGTCATCACCAAGGGAACAGCATTCACCAGTGTTGGATTGCAAAGGAGAGATAGTATCATGCTCCTGGTGAAGTGTCTGGACCATTTCACGCTTGACCATCAAGCTCACCTCATCCATCTCATGCTGCCCCATTACTCTGGGAACACAGATGGCACATATGGCAAATCATTTTAGCTTCATTTAAAGTTTACATTGCATTATTGTTTGCATAAACTTTTTCATTATATCGCATTACATCCTTACATTACATTAACTGTTTTCAAATGAGATTCACACAGTGATACTGTTGATAGATATCAAATACCAAGTGAGACCCAGTTTATGATATGACTCAATTTCAGGTGTTTCAGATATCATTGCCAACATCACAACCAGTAAGGAGAGAAAGGAGACAAAGTTTCTCACAAAGCAAGCATGCAGTTCTTTGCACCTTTTTTCTGCATCACACTACTTAGAGAGGGCAGTCGCTGTCCCTGAATATGAATATTTAACTAGACTCTTGTTAGTACTGGCCCTTTGTAGAACTCCCATGCACAACAGACTGAGAGCTTGGCACTGTCACGTGATGTACCTGAAACAGGACAGAGTTTCCACGGACCACCGGGGACAGATGGTGATCTATTAGCATAAGCTGACAGAGAGAGGCTCCAGTCAAGCAGCTGCTGCATTCACACAGTACTATTTACCAGAGTGAAATCTAACTATGTGAATGGCCCCACCCACTTTCTACACATAAGAAAATAAGGGTTGCTATGCTAAATTAGTTTAACAAGAACAAATTATCATAGTAAATGGAAGCGCGTTAGTCCATATACTGCACGAAGACAGTGAATTGAAGGAAAGGTAAAGTCAGATGTAAAATAACTCCATTTCGAATATGATTCTTAGGTTAGTGATCAGACCAGACAGGCTAGCCTTCACTCCCCACATGTATCAGTGATCCTTGGGTTACCAGGACCCTGCCGCCGATTTACCAGTTGTGCTTCCTTTGGTCACTTTGGTAGATACTAACTACAGCAGACCCAGAACACTCCACAAGACATTGGAGATGTTCTGACTCAGTCGTTTAGCCATCACAATGACGCCCTTGTCAATGTGGCTCAGATACTAACGCTCACTCATTTAACCTCTTTGCAGCAAATCAGTTTCAAGAACTGACTGTTTACTTGCTGCCTAATATATCCCAACCCCCAGACAGGTGTCAATGTAATAAAATAACTAGATCAGTTATTCAATCAATTACATCAGTCAACATTATTCACTTCACCTGTCAGTGGTGTTAATGTTCATCAGTATAATGTCACAAATAAATACTTACAATATATCAAGACATGTTCCAACAAACAAAAGAGCCACTGGTTAAAATGAGTACACTGATTTTCATTCACTGTATCACACACAGTGCTAATTCTGGTTACCCAGAACTAATTATGCTCTCTGGTATGACACATGCAGCTGGACAGTGACCTTGAAGTACTAACTAAATGCCCCATCTGCTCAGAAAAGTTAACTGTGATTTAATTTATCAGTACAGTACATGTAATCATGTTGTGCAGCCTTAATTCAAATAATGCTACATTTATTAAATCAAGCATTTTGTGGTAAAGTGATGAATTATTTATTGAACACCTTTTCTAATTAAAAACGGATACAGTTGCTAATTGACTATGTAGGCAACATCATCATCATAAGGGTTAATTACTTTGGGGGGGGGGTTGAGCTATGATTTGAACATTTAAAAATTGTTATTTGTATATCACATTGCTGACACAGTAAGACATAGACACAGACTTAACTTCTTTATAGCTCCCTTGCCACGTTCTTTGTATTCCGAGATGAAGGCATGTATTAAGGAGAATTACTCTTTTGGAAATACACTGAACGCTGGATTAGACTCAACCCTCAACCCTCCCATTCTGAGCAGGTAATGAATTTTAAACACAAATTTTCAAGAACAGTTGGCATATTTTCTAAAATAAAAAAATTGTGATAGGTTAATTCATATGAAACGTAATTTAACTTACAAAAATATAAAAAATACATAAATAGCTTTACTGACCAACTTAAATTGTATGTTGTAAATATACACAAATTAAGAATTTAATGGCTGCAACACATTTAACAAAAGTTGGGACAGAGTTTAAATAAGATTTAAAAGTGCACAAAATACTTAAGAAACACCTATTTGGAAGAAAGTGATAGCAAGTGATAAATCCTGAGTGAGTATAAAAATTGCATCTTTCAAAAGCTTAGTCTTTGGATAGGTAAAGGCACACCACTTTATGCCAAAATTTGTTAGAAAATTGCTAGTCATTTACATTTACATGACATTTTATTCATTTGGCTGACGCTTTTATCCAAAGTGACTTACAGGACAGAGGAAACAATCAAGCATTAGTGCTGCACAAGGCAACACTGAAGTAAGTGCTACAAGGAAGTTTAACGCATTTCTCTTAATTCTAAAATAAATAACAATAGACGGCAACTATTACGATAAATACATACGCCAAGTGCTTACAATAACTACCGACAGCAACTAAATACATATGACACATGCTACAATAGTAGTCAGTTCTAAAGCAACATTTCTCAATGCAAGACTGCAGATACTTTAGGTCTTTCAACATCTACAGTACATAATACTGAGAACGGATTCAGAGAATTTGTGAACATCGCAGTGCATAAAGAGCAAGGTTGGAAACCACTGCTGAATGTGCATAATCTTTAAGCCCTCAGGCGCCACTGCCTAAGAAGCCATCATGCTCCTGTGACAAATAGTGCCACCAGGGCTCAGGAGTACTTGGGAAAACCATTATTACTTAACACAGTCCATCGCTGCATCAAGAAATGCAACTTGAAATTGTATTTCACAAGGAGCAAGCCAAAATATGGTATGTTAGCTACATGTTAATTCCACTAGCTGCTTTTCCTTGCATGGTCTTTTATGCGTGTTTTACTTTAGTTCTACAAGTTCTACCATCCACTAGTACTTCATTATTGGTCAGTTCATGACCACTGTGACAGACACAAACAGAGAGATTAAGCATGGTGGTCAAGCATCTGCCCTTTTGGCAACAGAAACCTTTTGTGCCCAAAAAAGCAGACATTTTCATATAGGAGAACTAGGCTATTGCTTAGAGTGGCACTTAAGAAATGGCGACAAAATGTAATACAATATTTTCCCCTAAGAGGACCTCTTCTGTGAGTGTGCTCTGTCAGCACACTGACTGATTGAAGAATCTATCTGTGGTTGCTTAGGGCACCTGTCGCCTCTAACCCCACCTCATTCTTTACTAAAACCAACCTCTAAAGACTGACCAATCAAACAGTAAGTAAGTGCGTGTGGGCACGTCTGATACGCACTGCATTTTTGCATGTGGAAAACTTTAAATGGGACACTTAAGTCTCAAGTGCTTGACAAGTGTGAAAGTGTATTTTAGAGTTAGTGTCACATGTCGATAATACAAAATGAGACTAAATGAACATAAGCAGGTTTGAGGTGAAAAACACAGGTTAAAAGCACATAAAAAAAAGACACACACTAAATATTACAGTACACATAACACTATATTACATCCATACAATACACATACATAATGCTATATCATATCCTTATAATACATGCAATACTATATCCTTATAATATGCATAATGCCAAAGTATATGCTAATAATGCATACCATATCTTGTGTATTAGAAAGATCTTTGTAATACACATAATGCTATAGTATATCATTTTTTTTACACAAAATGCCATATTCAACAGTGCCACTGTTGTTCTCCTTATACATGACCCATGTGAAGAACCTTTTTACATTTTTTCCATAACTGTAACTTATGTCTTTCTATCGTTTATTTTATACTAAAAAACTGAATCTTGAACTGGCAAAAATATGCAGCAGCAAAATGCCACGCGCTGGCTCTGATGCCCGGCTACAGAAATCACTTTAGTCTCATCCACCCCCGACCCTCACACAAACAGGTCTGAATGTTCTTTTAATTAAAAATGTTAATTTAGACATTTTATGACTTTAAAATATTTTAATCTATGTAAAGACTGTATGGATGTAAAGGGAACCCTGCCTTAGAGCAGCTGGAACCAGGGCGGTCATTAAAATGAGCACTAGGAGTAAGACCGATCTCATTTTGCCCTTGCCAGCTCAGCGTGCTTTCAGAAATGTATCACCACTTACACAGAAAAGCTTAACTCCATCACACAGAGCAGCTCGTGGCAGCGTGTATCAGAGTGAAAACACTTAGTGACTCACGCTCCTGGTGAGGCTGCGGTGCGCTGCTCCTGGCCTTCGAGGGCGGCGCAGTTACTGACATCCAGCACGACGCCTGCAAACCTGTGAGCGTTTTCTGCCAAGTGTGGCCAGATGTTCCTTAAGGCCCAAACCGAACGCTTCCATATTCTGAAGCACACTCGGTCCAACTCGTCCTCCGGAGTGTGAGGGTGGATCCACGTAGACCGCGGAAAAGGCCCCAGGGCGGCCCGCGAAGAGCGCCTGCGGGGCTCTCTGGGTCTCTCGGCGCGTGCAGATGTAAACATTTGTAGGTTGGTTGGGTGCGACTGAGTGCGACTGAACGCTCGCTCGTCGATTGGTCGATAACTGAGGGCTGAGCTGCAGGACTGACGCAGGAGTTCAGTCCGAATGTAAACAAAAACAAAAACAAATAAACAAGCGCCTGACAACCCTGCAGTGCTAAAACCTCCACACACACAACTCTGTCTGCAGGATGAGTTGCACTCATTTATGTAGTTATAAATATGATAGGTCAGAAAACAGTGAGTAATAATACTTTGAAATCTCCATGTGCAGTTGGAGTTGTTTTTTTTGTTTATTTGTTTGTTTATTTATTTATTTAATATATTAGTGAGTAAGTTAATTAGTTATAACTTATTTTTGGTGTGTAGCATGCAGTCTGCTTTACCATATTTATTTAGTTACTTACTATCTATCTAACTTAGTTTCTTGTTTATTTTAGGTTTGGAATGTGCAGTTAGTTACATATCTATCTATCTATCTATCTATCTATCTATCTATCTATTACTACTATTACTATATTATGTTAGATATTTAGTTCCTTGGCGGCACGGTGATGCAGTGGTTAGCACTGTCGCCTCACAGTGAGAAGGTCCTGGGTTCGATCCCTGGGTTGGCCACAGGTGCCTTTCTG
>JBBPDA010000138.1:16890683-16934787 GCA_037974385.1 Arnoldichthys spilopterus | reverse complement strand
TGAACCCCCTCACCCCACCCCCCACCCCCCGACCCAACCAGCGAGAAGGCCATTTAAAACTTTTAGAGCGTGCCATTACCTGCAGACGGGCTTCCAGCGACAGATAAAAGCCTCGCCTCATTAAAGCGCATCTGTTTTCATCATCAAAGCTCCGGTTTCATCATCAAACGCTGCTCCATTCACACTCGCCCCAGCCCGGCCGTGCTGCGGCCCCTCTCCTCGTGGCTGGACCGGAGGGGGGGTTGCTGAGACTGAGCCCACGTTCAGGGTCGCTCGCTCGTCGCGGTTCCTTTCCAAACAAACGCGTGTTTGACGCACGGAGGCTGGAAAAGTGGCTCGGCTCGCCGCTTTACCGCCTTGACGTCTTGACGCGTCCTCTTCCCGTCTTAAATCGTCCCCGAGCAGTTGCCCTCTTTTCCCATTGAGCGGCACCAAAGCTTCACAATAGCTCAAGAGAAACAGACATAAATCTCCCATCGATTTGGCTTTATGGTCCCGAAAGCGGCTCGTGCGCTGCACTGGAAGGCTCCGCGGTGCTGCGGGTGAATATGGAGGGTTAACGTGGCGTAAGAAGCAATAGAAGCTGTTTCTTGCTTTAGCGAGAGTCGCGCGCATCCAGACACCGCACGCTAAGCATTCATTGCTGGTCGGATTTCTGCCGATTTGTGCGTGCGAACACAACGCCGTGGCGCAGACAGACTGGAGCCCTGGCCCGAGCGGAAGAGCTTTGGTGGATGATGGCCAGTATTCTTGAGGCTCTCACCTCTGCATATGAGCCACACATGTCGTGAGGTGGGCGTTTGTTTGTATCAGGAGTCTCAGGGTTGGATTCGTCCGGATTCGCACAGATGGATGGATGGCTTAATAATAAAGTGGCGAAGTCAAGCCATTCGCTCTATGATGCAATTTAGTGTAAGGCTCTGTTGAACAGCCTTTAGGCCGGGAGACAAATCTCTTAATCATGTTCGAGAGTTCTGCGGATTCACTTTTTTTTGTCTTGTTCCTGCCAATGCAAAAAAGGTGCTGTTTCTTAAGGCGGGTTCGAGCACGCGAGTCGCCTCCAAAAATAGATCTGAACTGATGTAGGAGAACTGAAAAAATGAAGAATTTGGATCTGCCAAGCAAACAGTTTTCGTTCTCATTAAACGTTTCTGTGCTTGTCAGAAGTTATGAATGCATTAGCGCTGAGCAACAGGCGTTTAAAAAAAGCTGCAATCACAGTCAGAATCATCACAATCAGAATCAGATTAATTTGGCCAAGTATGTTCCGAAACATAGTAGACACTATACAAACTTAAGGTACACTCGACACAATGTACGATATACTCTATTGTACACAATATACATTATTCTTGTGTGGTCCAGTACATGTGGTACGATGTGCCATGTGGGTGCAGTTGTATGTAGCTTGTAGTCTTTTTTACAGGTGCTTATAATGTATACAATAAATAGTGCAATATACAGTATGTGTCAATGTGTCATCGCAATGTTAACAAACCTGAAGGTTCCTAAATGGTTCCTATGCAGGTCTTGGTTCTAGGAAAAAGTATTTACATGACGGACGCTAGTGAAACTTTACATTATGTAGGTTAAAGTCTCTAATATTCCCACATCTTTATAAAATATTAATTCTCTAAAGAACCAGCAATTGAAAGTTTTCCAAAAGTGGTTCTTCTGTGGCATTGTTCCAAAGAACACTTTATTTTGAAGAGTGTAGTGCTGGGAAATATTCGAGTCCATTGATTTGTGGTCCTCTTACAGTTGCTAGACATTCAGCATTAAGGCCAGTTCCCCCAATCCAGACGATTTGATCAGTTCTTTCACGAAGCAGAAAAATGGGTTACTGTAGCCTTTGTGTTGAGGATTGGACTTTTTTATATAGGCCCAAAGTGGAAACTGCAGAAAGGGTGAACGTTTTAGATGAATGTGCAGGTTTTTGCAGCTATTCCTGCCACAATGCTCCGGCTGCAGTCCATTTAGGACCACGGACAGCTCCCAGCAGAAAGGTTTTCACTGCTGAAAATCTGCACAAAAGCTAACAGCCTTGAAAGCCATTCAGACTGCGCTGTGCAGATTGTTGCAGAGATGTCAGTAAAGCTCTTCACACACTTTAACCTGCACTCTCTCTCTGCCCTCGATGTGCACACATGGTTGTCTTTACTGAGAAAATTAACACCTGCCCCTCTGTTTGTTCACAGTGGAGACGTATGGAATACTAAGCAGGAATATGTGCGACACCACTCGGCTTTGAGATGAAGCTTTGTTAGCTTGCAACTCTCAGTGTTGTGGAAACAACTTTTAAATGTTTCAAATGAAAGCTTATGAGTGTTAATTTAATTAAACTTGGCATTGCACCGTTTTAATGTAAGACAAGAAGAGAGCAGATTTTTATGTGATTTATTTATGCGATTTTATGCTGATGAAAGTGAGGCTTGCAAAATGAAACTTGAGATGGAGCTATGGATCATTCCTTGTGATAAAAGCAGCATGGATCCAAGCTTTCTTTTTAGTTTATGTTTCATTTGGTCATTTCTCATTGCAAGTCAACTCTGCATAATGACAGGATGTGCAGAAGGCCCTATTTTCACATAAACTCAGCCAACATGCTAACATTTCATTACAGCATATAGCAAAAGAGAACAAGGTCACCCTTTTCTACTCTCATGAGCCTTTTCAGCTGTGATCATATTCTTTTCATTAAAATAAATAAATAAATAAATAAATAAAAGTATGTATCACAGCCAGGCTAACATGTCCCTGCCATTTCCATTGAGATGAGGACCAAAGAAAATGGACTAATGCAGTTTCAAATATGGTGTCAATTCAGTGTGCTGAAATATTGGTGTTGCTTCTTTAAATTTCTTCTTAAATATCATAAAATGTGAAGTGTGGGCTTACTTGGTAAAGAATCAATGTTATATTAAGGTTTACATTCACATCTCATTTGCCATATACATTTAAATAAATAGATAGAAAAACTTTGTCATTGTGAACACACACAAGCACCACAACGAAATGTGACCTCTGCATTTAGCCCATCACACATGCACCAGCAGGCAGCTACCAACAGTGCCCGGGGAGCAGTGTAGTGGGACGGAACCTTGCTCAAGGGTACCTCAGTAGTGCCTGGGCCGGGACGCGAACCTGCAACCTTCAGGTCCCAAAGGCAGCGTCCTAACCACTAGGCCACCACTGCCCACCAAAATAAGGAACGCTTCACGATTTTGCATGGCATCATAGATAGATAGATAGACAGAAAGACAGACACAGACACAGACAGACAGACAGACAGATAGATAGATAGATAGATAGATAGATAGATAGATAGATAGATAGATAGACAGGTAGTTGGGAAAGCGAGAGTTGATTTTCTATGAGATTGCTTTGAAGAACCTGAACTGGCACTTTTATTTTTATGTGTATACAGGCTTGTCATTATGAAAATTTAGCTAATGAGTGATTGCCATATAAATATCACAATAACAAGTTAAAGCATTTTATTTTATGCTTTATAGTTATTAAAGCAAAGCAGCTAAACTGGCTGACCTTGCTTCATATCTGTCAATCCTGTTTGATCACCTGATGACTAATAAATGTCAAATTCAAATAAACAAACATTACTCTCCTCAAAATGTGTTATAGCACTAAATTATACCTTCGATCTAAGACTAACTACATTAGAGCCATGATGTGTCTTCAGTTTGCCACAGCACTGCAGATGAAAATGCACCAAGTTCACATTCTAAGGTGATATTTAATTGCAAATGCTGTGAAAAAATAAATTGTCATCATTCAAACTTTCAATCAGCTTATGTAATCATGATTTAATTTAATTACAGAATAACAGAATGTGTTGTTTTAACCTTGTTGGATTGAAATCAAATCAAGAAAAGCAATCACTGTGCTGTTAAAGTCCAACCAAAGCATCTGTTTATTATAAGCTATATTGATATCACATCCCTTTTTGTGCATGAACCCCACCATATCATTCATTCGTGACATATGAGTGACTAAGAATTTGCAGAACACCCTAGAATCTTTAAGGGGCTGATGTTATGTAAACCCTATTTTTTGGTTAAAAAAGGCAGTCTAACTCTTCAGTCCACACACTTCATGTATGGTAATTAAGCACCAACCACTGTTCTGAATTTCATGATTTTGTGATTTCACAAAAACAATGAATTTACATGAATTCTTCCATTCAGTTGACAGAAGTAATACATTGTATTTCTGCTTTTAGAGAGTCAGAATTGAAGTAATTTACATATATAAATCTTACATGTACAATAATAAAAATAGCCTGTTTAAATCAAGTGGATATAGAGAGATTATAAATTATCATGGAAAAATGAAAACGTATTGTTTTGATTCCTTATACACGTACACCACAAACCAAATAAACCTCATACATTGACCTCAGGGCAAAAATAAGCCCTTTAATAAAGACAAATGAACCAGTTCCACCATGTCTCAAGCTGTATGAATTTTATGAATTCTCCACACTTTTCTTTAATTACTTAACAGTGATCAATCTCTGTCTAATCTGTCCCCAACATATTGTCCTTGACCAAGGTTTTTATGTACATTTTTATGTTAAGTGCTTCAATCTTGCCAGGTACCAGTGGTTTAGAGCTTGAGAAATATTCATTGCAAAATCTGAAGTTCAAAAATCAAAAATCCCTCTGCCCATGAGATGAGGAAAGAAAGTTAAAGTTTGGCTTGCTGTAAATATTGCACAGACCATTGCTCAGTTCAGGAGGTTTTTTTCTTCATGATTGGAAGCATTCATTCATCAACTACTTTTGTGTAATCCATGGACTAAGATGTTATTAGCTATTACTAAGCTTACACTGTATGTTCAGTACTGCACGGTTTGGCTATGATGTCCTAGTTTACTGGCATCAACTTTTCTGTGGCCCTCATACCAACACATCATGCACCTCTAGATGTAAATACCACATCTTCAATTAGATTGAGAGCTTTAACACTCACGTGCATGAACTAATCAACAACTCCCAAGTAGCGTAAGTGGCTCTATCATGGACATTTCAAGCTAGATCACGAGTGGTGCTGCTGCCATCTATGACGAGGAGTCCACAAGAGCACAACTGACTTTGCCCTCTCTGGGTGAATACAATGGGCTTTCATCTGTCTCCCTCTACTCACCGACGTAACAGAATTAGCAGTTAGTGTTCTCCTCCAAGCATTTTATGCTGTCCAATGATGTTGCATTACTGGTAATTCAAAAATATGCAGTGGCTGGCTACATGTGACTTGGAGGAAGCATGTGCTAGCCTTCACATTTCTAGTCCTGGTAGCTTTGTTCCAAAGGGATAGTCCTAGCTAGTGGGTGGAGAAGACTATGTTGGATGAAAAATTTGGGGCAAAGGATAATCTGGCTAAGAAATTAATCAGCACTCAATTGTCCAATTACTTTTGGTATCCTAATTTGAGGGGTGTCCTTAAATTCAATGTTATGGTGATAATTCTTGAGAAAATACAGAAAGTATGGTTCATATACAGAAAGAAAAAGTTAGGCCTGTTTCTGTCATGTAGAAAGCCACTATCTGTGAGAGACTGACAGCTGAAATTCCTTCAGCTCTGCTGCCTGTCACTCTCCAGTCTTCCTAAATGCACCGATTTAGTGCTTTCTTATCTTTGATCTCCTGTGATTTGATTACACAGTTAATCCATTTATGGCTCCTCCACCTGAGCTGATTTGTTGTCTTGCTATACTCTCAATCCTGGAATTGTCTCTGTCCTTGCTAAGTGGTATCATTGCTTACTGCATATGTTTGGGTGTGCACAGATGTCCTAGAGTACATAACAGACATAACAGTCGCCTCTCTAACAAGTGTTTGTGTTCGGTCTTTTCAGATTTTTTTTTTTCATTCCATGCAGGTGGTGAAGGAAGGTAAAGTGACAGAGGGGGAGATGGGGGCTCAAAAGAGAGGGGAGGTGATCGGGATAGGGTCTTTAGAGAAAGCCAGCAGGAGGAGGACAGCCATCAGGTTTTAATGCACTGGTTGCAGCAGGTTGTTAGGTGCTCTAATCCATGTCAGTGCTGAGCAGCTGTCACAGCAGCCGCATCTGACAGCCTGCACCTACTCCACACAAATGCCTTATACTGCAGCTGCACCTCAGAAGAACCCAGAGATAGGAAGAGATCAGTATATGATCAGTACAGATCCTGTTCTGACTTTAAGCTCGACTGTAGTGGACCAA
The DNA here is from genome assembly GCA_037974385.1 of Arnoldichthys spilopterus. Taxonomy (NCBI): domain Eukaryota; kingdom Metazoa; phylum Chordata; class Actinopteri; order Characiformes; family Lepidarchidae; genus Arnoldichthys; species Arnoldichthys spilopterus. Next base: position 16,928,562 of record JBBPDA010000138.1, on the reverse strand, counting down.
GTTTGTTCCTCTTCTTTACCTGGTTTCATTTAACCATTTAGAACAGCAGTTTGAGAAATCTGGTGAAAAACGTTTTATTCCAAACCTGATGCCACAACTGATCATTATAAAACAGCTCCAGCAAAGCCTAATTAATTCAGGTGCAAAATATTTTAACAAGCTACCAAGACTGCCTCTAGCACAGAATGTGACTTAGTAAATACTAGAAGATTTAAGGATTAAAGCAAATGTGTCCTCAGTTGGGTGATGACGAAAGTCAACCATGAAGGCCGAGGAGCATTCAGATCAAGCAAAAAAAAAAACTCTAAAAAATAAAACTAACAGACATTTTACTGTCTTCCAATCAGTTCATTTCTACAAAATATACCAGAAAGCCCATGATTAAACATATAGCACATAAGCAACAGTATCAATTCCAGGACTGAAACACATCACACAGTGATTTAAATTTCATGAAAAAAGAACATTTAACAACATTTGGGCACATAGCCATGGACCTACATATACTGTATGCTCTGTCACTGAACACGGAGCAACATTGTCTCACAGTGGGACAAAAGATTCACATCACATTCACCATTTACCAAAATGTACCATGGATTTGTGTTGTGGTTTAGACCCATTACTCTCCTGGGTAACACTTCTACCCTCCATACTCCCAACCCACCCTGACTAGCACATAGTTCTGGACCAATAAGCTTCCCTGAGAAATACTCTGAATTCTGCATTACGTCTGTAACATTGTAGACTGTAAATATTTCCATAAGGGTGTCTGTCAAGTGCTATAAATAAAATGTAGTGTAGGATTCGCCTTTTAAAAAATTGATCAATTGAAGCCAAACATTGGACAAACAAACAAGTTAAATGAAATAAGGGTGACTACAAAAGTAGCTGTACAGTTTTTACAGTGTAAAATCAGACAGCAATGTGTACCACAAAGTAAAAAAAAAATAATTCCAGTGAAATGTTTATGGACCATATATAACATTTGATGAGTTTATGTTACATTTAACATGACCTGCTTGGGTGATTTAAGCAAAAGGACATTTTTTTATCTAATTAGCAGACCATTGACAATGGCTTTGCAATCTTTTTAAACAGGAGATTACTTTTTTAAATTCGTGTTTTGCTTTGGAAATGGAAAGAAAACACTACACTCTGCTCTGTCAGGGTTTTTGCTTTTACAGGCCCAATAGCACAGCGTTTGCCTTTTTTCTGAAGCTTAACATTCAAAATGCAGGTGCACTAAGCAGAGATTGGAAGGCTGAGATTGACCACAATATAGTACCAGTAACTACTGGTAAAGACATTACAGAAGATACATATAGCCCAAAAAATGAATGACCCTCCACACTGGTGGAAACTGGTCAGGAATGTTTCTGTGAGGCAAACAACAACTTGAAAAGGCTTTATATATGTGGCTTAAAGAAAAGACGTGCATCTGTGAACAGTTTCTACAACACTGCACAAAGCTGGCTTATGTTGCAGGGTAACCAAAGGCTTAAAAATAGCTTGCTTAGAGCTCACAGCAAAGCACCTGCACATATATGTCAACTGAGACAAAAATATATCTTTTTGGTTGAAATGCCTTGTGGTATATTTGGTGCAGAATCAACACAGAATGTCTCTCAGTCAGCACCATGGCAGTGGCAATCCATTGTTATGGAGCTGCTTCTCAGATTTGAGCATTTGTTAAGATTTAAAAACAAAGAGATTGAGTAGATTAGCAGCATATTTTACAACAAAAAATACGTTTCAACTGTCTGACTGGACAAATGCTACCCTGCAGTGTCTTCAGAAAAAGAAAGCAAATGTTTTTAAAGCCCTGATTTGAATCCCACTGAGAATCTGTAGCCATTGTTAAAACAGCTGTCTATGAATGTTAGCCAAGAAGCTTAATGACCTTAGTAAATTTGTCTTGAGAAATGAAAATTATGACCAAGTCAGACTACATGACTAGTACAGAATTATCCAAAAGCACTTGAAATTGTTATTAAGGGTGCTTAGACCAGTTTATGGACCTGGATTTTCTTTATTCTTTATTATTTTCCTTATGAAAACCTTCACTTTGAACATTATTTTTAAATAAAATATCATTATTACAACCTTTTTCAAACCACTGCAGCTCCTCTGACTTAAAAACAGCCTTTGCTATAACAAGGACACATACAATAACCAACGACAAGTAGAAATATATTCCCACTGCATCATTCAATTCACTGTATCTAGATGGTGGGAGTTTACTTGCACAACATGAGTCGGTTGATAGCTTACTGTGGATTATCATTTCATATGTGTATTTCTTCAAATAGTCTATTACTAAAACCGTATTGATCATGCAGGTGCTTGTTAGACAAATCATGAAGGTAGAATAAGGAGTGAAAATAAGGTTTTTGGAAAAAGGGAACAAAATAATGACAGTAAATCAAATTAAGCAGACAGTCATATCTAGTGTTTATTCATTCAGGCTTAGACTAATTAATAAGACTGTTAGCACAATTTTGTCATAACAAATCAAAACAGGTAGGAATGCACAATGACAGCTATTTGAGGGAAAACATTATTTCAGCATTTGCAGATATGTACATGAAAAAGATCAGCATTGGCCTTAAAGCCCACATTGGTGCATCCCCAATCTTTTTAGCACAATTTGTTTGAGCTATTTTTTGTTATTTATTACTATTGTTGCTGCAATGTTGAAAAGCCAGAACTAGGGCAGCAATATATTAGAATCATATTTATCAGACAGATATTTATATTTAACCACTGTTTTAAGTTGATATTTTATCATGCATTTAAAGGTAAAATATTAAAGTGCCACTGTGCTTTTCTCATTTTACCTTATTTAATAGGAATAAATATAAATAATATGCAAGTTTGTATTGGCATTGGTACCGGTACATATGTACATGAAATATATCAGATATTGACATCGGCCTACACATCCCACTTTGGTTCATCCACATCTGAAATGTTGACTTTATAGGAGAAAGGGGCCATATCTTGCAGTTGTCTTACATTTGTTTCTTTCTGATGTCCAATTGCGATGTTTTTTGTACCAAAAGAAGTCATCATTTATTTTTTTAAATGACCATTGTCAACCTTGCCTTATGTCTGGAAAAAATAAATAGGGCATTTGGCTATAAGTCATGTTCAGATTGTCCATTCAGTATCATGCCTCATTCGACAAGCAGTCTGGATTTCCATCATGAAAAACAGACACATTTTAACATCACAGTCATTTATTTAAGACAAAAGTGAGGAAAACTTGGTTTGGTCATTTACTGCACATTAACATAGTTGGATAAAGTCATTTTTTGATTCATTCTTTCATTACTGTTGGACCCCCATCCTGAAATGGTCAAAAATTCGAATTTTAAAATGACTTAAGAGACTTTGTAGGATGACGATAAAACCTTTGCTACATTGCACCAATACATGCACTGCATGCACACTGTTAGCATGGATACTGCATTAGTCCCTTTGAAGTCAACTGCAGTATGTTGAAGAAAGGTGAGGAGGGAGGATGAGTAGAGTGAGAGCTTCAGGGCGAGTAAGTTAGAGAGAAAGAAAAGAGGATGCCTTATTAAGAGTCCATCCTCTCACTCAACCATGTCGTTCCTCGTTGTCATGGGGACGCCATGAAACTGCTTCGGCCCGAGCAGTGAACAATAAACAATCAGGGCTACACTGCTCCCCGAACAGCGCGTCTCTCCTTCTTCTCCCACAACTCCCGCCCTGCTTTCTCCTGCCCTCTGCAACTGAAAGAGTGGGAGTATTATTTAGAGAGAAGCTAAATAAACTCACCCGCAAACATGACCTTGCTCCAAGACAGATAAAAAAAGAGAGAGCGATCTATATGGGACTATAGGAATGATGTGGTTTTAAAGCCAGAAGTAAAGGACTTTGGGTGACTGTATTAAAATGACTTAGCAAGTTTTGAATGATTAAGTGTTGCTTTTTTGTGCACAAAAATGCATGAATGAGGCAGAATGCTGTGAAGTTACTTTGGGCTGGAGCCGGCTAAAGCCAGTTTTACTGAAGGCCTGCGGTAGAGAGGAGAACACTGGGTCATTGTGACTCAGTAATGGAACCGAGAGTGCACTAAATCCTGCACTGAAACCTACTCGTCTTTTGCACTCCCACTCAGATACACCCCGCCATGAAACGTTAGGCTAACCAGGAATCCTGATCCCGGTTCAGCTACCTCACTAGACTCGAAATCAATTCGTGAGCGGGTAAAGTGTATCTGAGTCACCTTGACATGTCTGACATTTGTATTTGAGATGCATGCAGAGTTAAAACATTCACCTCACGTGAGAGACACAGCATATCTGATTAGTGACTTGATGCTACAGATGCATAATTAATGTACAGCCAATATAGAGGCGTCTGAGTTCATGCTGTTATATTAACTGCCACTCAAAAGTTTGTACACTCCTTTTTTCCTCATTCTTCGCATTTTGTAATGAGAGCGAATACATTAAAACTATGTAATAAGAGATGTGAAATTTTGTCATTGCAAATTTCGCCTTCGGTTTTAGATTATTATACACAGCAGCTCCTCAGTGCAGGTTTGCAGTCTCTCGGCATTCACTCAAGCAGTCTTATGAGTAGCCATCTGGGATATTTTTCCAGGACTGAAGAAGAAGTAGGAATTGTCCACTAAAATTACAAAAACGTCCCTGTAAAAGAAGTATTAACATATTTATACTTAGAATATGAACAAAAAATAATTTTAACAGGTGTCCAAACTTTTGCACTGCATACTATATATACATACACACAGTATATACTGTAAATATACACCGATAGGCCATAACGTTAAAACCCTTTGCTTAGTATTATGGTCCCCTCATGTTTACAGATTAACTCTGACCCCTCAAGACATGGATCCCACAAGACCGCTGAAGGTGTGCTGTGGAATGCACCAAGATGTTAGCAGCAGATCCACTTCCATTAGGAAATAATATTTCCATGAAGGGCTGTACTTGGTCTGCAACAATGTTTAGGTAAATGGTACATGTCAAAGTAACATCCACATGAATGCCAGGGCACAACAGAACATTGCACTGAGCATCACATTAGCTCTGACAGCTTCCCTTCTTCCCATAGTTGGTGCAATTCTTTCCCTGGGCAGGTAAGGCACACACATCCAGCAGTCTGCTTGATGTAAAAAGAAAATCTGATTCATCCAACCAAGCCTCTTTCATCTATTGCTGCATGGTCCACTTCTGATTTTCACATGCCCATTGTGGGCACTAACGGTGGTGGGCAGTGGTCAGCATGGACACTCTGTGGCCCCATATGCAGCAAGCTCAGATGCAGTGTATGTTCTGACATCTTTCTCTGGTCCAAGGACCACTTTTGGTAGGTAGAAACCACTGCATACTGGGAATAACCCGCCATTATGGAGATGTCCTGACCCAGTTGTCTAGTCATCACAGAGTGACCCTTGTCAAAGTTACTCAGATTCTTACGCTTGCCCATTTTTTCTGCATCTGGCACATTAGCTTCAAGAGCTGACTGTTCGCCTGCTGCCTCATAAATGCCACTCCAAAATCCCATTATTTACTTTCCCTGTCAGTGGTTTTAATGCTGTGGATGATCACTGTATGTATGTGTGTTGGGGGGTGATTATGAATGTGATGGAATGTGATGAAATTTGCAAATAATGCTAAAGGTGCTGTAGCCTACAATGCAAAAGCCAACAGCTCTTATTGTTGTGTCTCCTCAGCCTGTTTGCCCTATTAGCCACTCAATCCTCTGGAAACAAGACACCACCTCTGCGAAGTAGGGCCAATCTTCTTGCCTTTCCACTGCATTTGCCATGCTATTAATGGCCAACACAATTGCCCCACACAGACATTAACCTAATGTATAGCCTCGCCGGAAAGCTGAGGTTGCCGATTTCCATTCTAATGGCGGGCATTCTTAGGTTAATTCTGGTATGATGTAGTTTGGAGGCATATGCCCTGACACTTTAGGATGGCAAATAGGTGGGCCTAGTGAGATTTGTGGTGTGAGGCAGGTCATTTTTCCCCTTGGGATGGCATATTTGGATTCCTCCATCTGAGCCAGCTTGTTGGTGGGATGCTACTGAGCTGAAGCTCTGATGGCATTTATTGCTGATCCTTGAAAAGAGGAAACGAGATGTGAAGTGCTTCTGAAAGCCGGTGAGCCACACTCAATCGCCTTAGGGGCACTAGCTATAGAGAGCAACTAGAGGGAAAGAATTTCTGATCGCAATGGGGATAAGTAATTAATACTGACAAACTTGCTTCACTTGTCTTGCTTCACTCTAAGCTGTGTGTCGGGGGAACAGGCTTGCTTTGGTATTTTTAATAAAGCTGCCTCTCTGAAAGTGCATAATGGATGTAGGTGATGTTAGAGAGAGCTAAAGTAACCAATATGGACCCAATTAATGATATTCCACTTTGCATGGGATGTAGTTGAAAAGCGTACACAATCCAGGTACAGAATGCTAAATACTAAAATAGGGCTATGGAGGTATCTCTGGGGAGCAGTGTAGGAGGGTGGTACCTTGCTTGAGGATACCTCAGTGGTGAACCTACACTGTGACTTTAAGTTCACAAGGGCAAGGTCCCAACCACTAGGCCACCACTGGCCACTATACTATACGCCATATTGACTGTTCAAAAAGAGCAACTAAGCTGTTAAGTGTGATTTTGCTTGTAAAAACACAAGATAACACTGAAACAGAAAGTGAATTAAATACAATATATTTATATATTTAGATCTGATATTTTGTGGTAAGTGGTAAAAACAATACAGACTTCTTCTTTTCAGATGTCTTCTTGATGCCCCCAGTATTTAGATGAATTTTTATCAGCAGCACACAAGTCTCATTTAAATAAAGCACAGACAGCCAAACCAGTTATTGGATGGTATAAGTAATACTGAGGAGTCAAAAGGAGAGGTCTGAAAACCCAATAACACACTACTGAAATTATTTTGGGGTTGTCTGGCAGCAAATGCAGGCAGGATGTGGTGCAAAGGGAAACGTAAAACACAAGCTAAGGCTAGAACTGGAACTAAGAAACCAAAAGCAGGACTAGGACTAGGATCAAACACGATAAGTGCAACAGGGTGCAAACAACAGGATATAACGGCTATACACAACAGCTACATACAACAGGTACGTGCAACAGATAACAACAGCTAACAACAGTAGACCGACGAGGACTAAGGGGAATACACAAGACTACAGGACACACAAACGAGGATACACAAACGAGGCACAGTTGACAGGGGACGTGATGGCACACAAGACACAGCTGTGAGGCGGGGCTAGGGTGTGGTTACACAACACTAGGGCACGAGCACATGGCAAAACAAAACACACGGACAGGGGAACACGTGGGACACACATCACATTTACATAACTATATTAATAGTATTTGTATTTGTTAGTGTTCTTCTGAGCAGTTAAATGATTACTGCTCAGATATAATAATAATAATAATAATAATAATAATAATAATAATAATAATAATAATAGGCTATTTTGATTTGCCTAACAATTTGATTTGTGCTATTTCAAACCATTTCACTATTACTCTGAAATGTAAACAAAATAAAGGAAATGGGAAAAACAATTAAGGAATGCCCTTCTGTGAGTATGCATATGAATGTGACTGGTAATGTGTACAGTAGCCAAACAGATGGTTTATGTTTGATATAGTAGTCATTTTTTTCTGTAGGGATTTCTCCTTAGCAATGTTCTGAGGCTCAGTTGAAGCTAATATCATTACTTCCTGGATGCTGCAGAGCATGTACCTCTATGCTCTCTGCGCAGTATCCAGAATTCTTTATTTTCATTTCCATAGAAGCAGCATTCCATGGTTGTCCTTTATGTCTGCCTCAAGTGGAAGGAACAAATGGCAGAAAGTGATCTGATGAGGGCAGAGAGAGAGAGAGAGAGAGAGAGAGAGAGAGAGAGAGAGAGAGAGAGAGAGAGAGAGAGAGAATGAGTTTACTGTATGTGCAGACCACAAGGAGCTATGTAATTTTATCACTGAAAATGTATTACCACAAAAAAAATAAATAAATACTTGCAAAGTCACACACAGATTCTGAGTCAAGGTCTGCTGAGCTGTGTTTTGAGAATGGATTATTTAGGTGTATGTACAAAAGGATTTATGGAATCATGCCTGTCAACAAACCGGCATGCTCTGCCACCACTACGGCAACACCGGATGTCATTGCATTTACCATATTTTACCTATTTTGTAGAGATGCCACAGATCCAATACAAGGCACTGGCAGAAATCACCAAAACATCCTGGATTGGACATATGAGGGAATAGAAGAGTGAATCCAGTTCAGTCCTGTAATCTAGCCTGAAGTCGCACAAACTCACTCTGTGTGAGGTCAGGTTGTCAGCTGTCTCTTTCTTCCTGTGGGGTAATAGAGTATTTGAGCTGTTTGAACATGATAGTCTATTTTAGGGTTCAGAAACACAAAACTGATGGTGAAGACCTAGCACCAACTAAAGCTGACTGACTGCCTTTAAATGAGTCATTGGTATGTGTTAGTAATCAAATGAATAAGTATCCCATGTTTTATTTTATGCCACCTTCAGAGCTGTTACGCATTCATGTTTATAACTATGATATTTATTTATCGCAAGATTAAATTATGAATTTAATTACTCTTTGTTCAATGGATTTCCCAATAGAAAAAGGGCTAAAGTTGACACTGGACCAATGGTACCAAACATAGCAGACATACTATGGGAGACGGTCAGACATCAGCTCTCACTGATGGTCCAACGGCATCAACCACCCAACAGACAGCCTGGTTTATCAGTGCTCTTAGATGCTCTAAAGTGATCTGAAGGGAAGTGCTTCATTTACTATTATCAGTAGGTATCATCTCTACTGTTTCACCATAATAGAGAGCAATGAGACTCAAACTACAACTAAGGTACTTCCCAAACAGTTCAACAATACATGTCTCATTCATTCATTCAAACATTTGTTCATTCTCTCTCTCTCTCTCTCTCTCTCTCTCTCTCTCTCTCTCTCTCTCTCTCTCTCTCTCTCTCGAGACCTCTGATTGCGGGCACTCTGAAGGATTGCTGTCCTGCTGCTGTACGGCACAGCAGCGATCGATTCATCAAAGTGTCATGCCGAGGCGCTGCGGCCCTGTAGCAACAAAACAACAGCGGAGACAAAACAAACATTGGTAGGCTCTCGAGGTGGTCTCCACAGTCCTCCTAAGCAAGGTCAAAGAGTTACCTGGGTTTTCAGTTAGCCCTGTGGATCCACCGCTAAAGCTCTATCAGGACGCATAAAGTTCAAACACCTGAGCGGACAGCAGGCATCCTGCACCATTGCATAATGTGCTTCAAACAGCAGGTTTTGCTGATCAGAATAATGCATGAACCTAATAATGCAGACACCTGAGCTTTTTCAGGCTCATGGGTCTCTTTAGCTAGGATCAGGGGTAAAGAAGCCAGGGGGCAGAGTGTTTATGGACTACTTTGGAGCACTGTAACAGTTTTGTCCTGTGGATTTATAAATTTCCGCATTAATAAAGGTCACTTGAATGCACTATCTAATTTTATAATGCATCTGGACAGTTATGGTTGGGGATAATTTAACTGTTCTGGCAGAGCGAATGACTCACTTAATCAGCAGTTAATGCCTGCTTTCTTTTTCACAGAGCCTACTAAATGCATGAGTAGCTTCTGTAGCTTAGTAGTTATGCATTAAAATGTACTTGGCATCCAGTAACGACATCATGCTTTATTGTACTTGCATATAATCCACAATGAACATTTTTGGAACATCCATCCATCCATCCATTTTCCAAACCGCTTCTTCCGTTTCTGGGTCGTGGGGGTACACCCAGGACAGGAGGCCAATCCATCGCAGGGCAACACATATACAGTTTATTTTTGGAACATTTTGAAAATAAAAAGTAAATTCTGTCAAGTTTATTGAAGTTAAAATGTGTAAAGAATATGGAAGATGCGGGATACAGCTTTTTATCTCACTGTTTTATGTCACAAATCTAAATAGCTACTGCACTCTCCAGGCATACATAGGTAGACAGTGACAGACATGCTCAGAGGAACAATTACAACACATCACTGCATGGATAAACAGCCTATATTGTTACTGTACACAGTCTCACTATTACATTCAATCAATCTGTGAGAGGTCTTTGCGCTAAATAGAACAAAAAATGGAAACTGGACTGTTTATGGATTGCCAATAGCACTGAATCACAATTTAATGATGTTTTAAAAAACTGTATATAATATATTATTTGACAACATAGCATATGCGATATTACTGTATAACAAAAGTGCTGTCTGTCCCCAAAAGATGTAGAATGCACCCAGCTGATGAGGTCGATGTTTTCGCTTGTTGGGTAGATGAGCTGATCAACTTCGCTTCAGAGACTTGTTTTTGTGCCATTTTAAAAGCCGCCTACTGTTTTCATCAATACACCAGCTCTGGATTTGTCTGTGTGGAAGAATTTACCATTAGATCACAGACACCTCTTTTTCCCATGTTTGCTAAAAGGGAGGTGATTTTATTTACCTATTGTTTAACATCAGTTGACAACACCAATGTTGCCCTGCGATGGGTTGGCCTTCTGTCCTGGTAGTCAGCTGGGATTGGCTGCAGCTTCATCGCGAAGAGGCGGCTAGAAAAACAAATGACTTAATGAACAACATCAAATTTCTCACCTCTACCGGAAGTTTCGGCAACAGAGTTTTTTTGTAAGAGCGAGAGTGAGTGTGAGCGAGAGAAAGAGAAAGAGTGAGAGTCCGGTAGCAAGCGCGCGCGTACAGACAGAGCTTCCTGATTGGTCTCTCTCCTTGTGCTAAGTTAGATCTGTTTTCTCTGTGGGCGGGGCTTAACATTCAACCCTTTTTCTGAATGTCGTCGATCTGGTTGATACAGTGACCCTTCTGTTGACCCAGGTGGGTTAAACCACTGTAGAGGGCGTGTTGAGGTGAGTTTAACTGCTGCCATTCGCTGCCATCAGCATTGCTAACATTATTTAAACTAAGTGGCTGGCTGCTAAGTAGTTGATGCACTGCATGAACAAGCACATGAAATGAGATTTTGCAGGATGGATATATGTCTGCAGCATGAGATATATTGACTGAATAATGGCATTGATGAGCTTAATGTAACGTTAGCTGACGCTGTGATATTTACTGGTTGTACTGTATTTTTTATCACAGAAAAGAAAGAAAATATTTTTATTTTTGGACCTAGTCTTCTGAGAGCATCAGGGTACAAAGTTTTTATTGCTGTCAGTAAAATATTATTAAAATAATAAAATAAACAAATAAATAAAGTAATCTTTTTATTTATTTATGTATTATTTATATTTGTTTTGATCACATTGTAAAATGGCTTAAAAATTTCCTTCATAAAGTTTGAAGGCTATGAAGGCCAACAAACAAGAGGATAATGCTAGTGCAGCAATCACAGTCGCATAAAAAAAAGTTTTTTTTAGGCCTTTAGTAAAAATTCCGGAAAATAACATGCACTTAGCACTGTTTGTACCAAACATCTGATATGTTTTTGAGACCAGAAAGCTTTGCTTGCAAGCGGCTGCATGAGGCTACTGCTGATGCACTGCTGTAAAGGAAGGTCTTTATTAGAATGTGTAGACCAGTAGCTGTTAAAAGCAATTTTTTAGTCTCTGGTGTGATTGGTTTGGTTTCAGACACTGCATTCACACTGTTATCTCCTCCCTCACTGGGCCCATGGTGTTATTGTGAAACAAACTGTACAGAGAAAACAAGTATCATACAGGCATTATTATTTCAGGCCCAAGATTGTTTCATGACATACAAATATGTTTGCTTTTAATAGGATTTTCAGGGAACAGTGTGCTCAATATCTGTTTCTGCCTGTATCTAGTTCACCAGTGTCTATACCTTTTCTCTTAAATTTGTTCTTAAGATAGGTCCTTAAAAAAGTATATGCAATTTTTGACATGTTCTTAAACCACAGAATTGTATTTATAATGATGAATCACACTGTCCTCATAAACTGAGAATGTGTAGCAGTTGTTATTAATTAACATTGACCAAAATGGGCTGACGCAGGGCCTATACAGTAGATAGCATGATTAGTAACAGATTACTGGATGGCATGGTTCACGAGTAGCATTATTAATGTGAAGTGTAAGAGTACGTATTTTAAAAGCTCAAAACGTTTTGTAGTATAAGTAAAGTCAAAATATTATTAAATAATAATCCAAGATAATACCACTGTTGAATTAAGGAGAATGCAGTGACCAGTTGCACAAACATGGCAACACTCAAATGTGTGTAAGTGTGCTATTGAGCTTGTATAGATTCTGTTCTTACCTAAAAAACAAATTCCAAATAAGAAAACATGGTTAATATCAGAATCTTTGTGAAAACTCTGTAAGTGGGTTTTAAGAAGAAGTTTCTTAAGAATGGTTGGCCAGTGAGACCCATTGTGCTTTGAAAAATGTAAAGATTTAAATGTAAAGAACGTTTTGTCCTTCCCCTTGTGAAGTTCCCATTCTAGACACACCAGAATTTGTAACATCAAAGATATAAACCTCGTAAATTACACTGCGTCATCATGCTTCATCAGTTAGAATAGAACATTTTCCCATTCATTGTTACTCTTGCACAGAATATTTTCTTATATTATGTTGTCTTGCCCTCAGCAGCTTATGTGGTGGTGCACATTCATTGTTTCAACTTACAGCCACAGTCTCAGCTGCTAGCCCACATGGGTTTTGTCAGTGGTGCAGCCCTAGGCAGCATGGTTAACCTGAATGCCGTGAAAACTTTTTAAAAATATATGTATTGCTTAGGGAAAACAAAGCAGAATTACTGCAGCGTTTACTATAACAATGCTGTCTGGTCATGTCTGAAAATGTGGCCATGGTCTTTAGACCAGTAAGTGTTGCAGTGTTGACTTTCCCACAGCAAGTTAAGAATATCTTGCTAGCCATGACTGCAGAAAACAGACAAACTACGTTGGACAGGACTACAGGGATCAGGCTGATCTACCATTTATTTTTATAATCAAAGATGCATTGCATTCTAAAACCAGGGAAAGTGAACATGTTCAGGTTTTAAAGAAACTGCAGTCAGTGGTGACTCTTGCTTCTCTTTCCATCAGATAAATGTGAAGTGACCTCCCTGAAATGAGTTTTTCGCAGGGTGTGATGTCTGTAATTTTATGCTTGCATTGTCAGATGATGTCCTTTTTTGCTTGCCGTGCATTCTCGTATGCAAGTAACCGTTTGTTATTGATATTGTGCTGGTTGTGCAAGCTGTATGCTCTACTATCATGTTGAAATACTGATTTTCAGCTCTTTTCCATGCAGTTTGCATGCATTTAGATCTTTTGGCTGAAACCCAATGAAGCAATCTGGCAACCCTGAGCAATTCATTTTGGACCGTCCCCTGTGGTCTCTGCAAAACCTCCCAATTCCTTTCTTGACCCTTATGTTTGTTTTTTCTCAAACAAACTGGGACAACATTTGCATAGTTGGTTCATTTTTCCTTTCCTCTTCTAATCCAGTGTGTTGTTGCCTCTTTACTTCTGACACTACCCTTGTGTTGCTTGCGAGTCATGTGCCTATTTTATAAGACCTAACCCCAGCTCCACAGTAACTCAGTCACGCTGGACATCGCGACAGAGAACTGTAAAGACTTTACAGGGTGCATCCTGTCGTGAACAGCAGTGGATGTGATTCTTTTATTTATTCGCTTTATAGATTTTGCACTTGTGAGCTTTATTAGGTCCATATGGGTCTTGCAGACATGCAGACCTCTCGTATTGGCTTGCTATTGATCTTACTGTTATACAAATAAAAATGTGTGAGGATGGCTTGCTGAATAGCCAGTGGTCCAGCTACTCTAGTCTCAGTATCTGCTCTTTTTTTATTAAGCATTTTTCATACCAAGAACATATATTTTAATGATTGTAATGAGGAAATCAATAACAATATAGATAATATAATAAAACCTTAGACTTTAGGGCCTTTTCTTGGATTATACTGTAATATGCAAATTAGCCAGAATCTATAAACTATGCTTATGCTACCCAGGACCTCCAGTCAGCTGATTTGAGAATTTTGGATTCTTTGAATATAGAACTGGTACAGTGATCAGCCACAACATTAAAGCCACTGACAGGTGAAGTGTATAATATGGATTATATCTTTATCTTATTATAGTGGCACTTGCCAAGAGGTGGGATATATTATGCAGCAAGTGAACAGTTCTTAAAGTTGATTTGTTGGAAGCAGAGACAATGGGTGGTATGGATCTATGTGTGACTATGCGATTTTGGCAACATTAGCAAAAGTGTGATGTGTAGAGTACTGGGTCAGAGTATCGCCAAAAACAGCCGTTACTGTAGGTTTTCTCAGTATGCAGTGGATAGTACAGACCAAAAGTGGTCCAGGGACGGACAGCTGGCGAACTGGCCACAGGGTAAATGATGCTCAATGTGTCAAAACAAAGAGTGCACCACAGTAAATGCTGACAATAATAGTCAGGTAGTTTTAATGTTCCCCATGACCTGAAATGAAAGAAGTGGTTTAGAAAATGGATGGATGGTTTTATTGTTATGGCTGATTGGTGTCCATAAAACCTATTTTAGCTACTGAGGTTTTACTTATGAATTCTTTGCAACATCAAAAGGAATTGGATATTTGTTTTTCTCTTTGTGCACAATTAGTGCAAGCACATCATTTTAAACAAGCCCCTGACTCTGTTCTCACATGACCTCCTTTTTATGCTCAACAGCTAAGCTGTAGTCTCTGATAGTGAAGAGAGAAAATAGCCACTGCAGAGCTCTGTACAGTCATAAAGGAGTGTGTGTCCAAAGGTCAAATGCTCTTTTGGTGCTGGTCCATGCTCACTTTACTCCAGATAGACTCTCCCTCAGGATCAGGTGAGGATATGATGGATTGTTTTCAGCTAGCACATATTTTCCAGCCTTGGATGAAGTTGCCCTTTTAGTGTTGGAGAGTGGGTTGTAACCTAATCCAGGGTAAAATGCAACATGGATTTCTTTATTTAGTTAATCAGGTTCAAGCCGAAAGGGCTTTTTACTCATCTTCTCATATTCCCATAGCAACATCACTGAAATTTCAAGTCTGTTTGATGGACGGGTGGGAGGTACAGCATGTACACCTGTCGTGATATCAGCCTGTGTATCACCACTTCTGTGCATATAGCAGTGGATTACCGGTGCCATGAACAATTAAGAATTATCTACTACCTATTTATACAATGAATTGTTTTTATATTAAAATCAAAGAGTTTGAAAGAGTGCCGTTTGCACATTGCAGAGTTCAGTTGAGGAAGGTTTATAGTAATAAAATCTAATCACGCAGAGCCTGAGAATTTGCACTCTGGCACATTACATATAGCACTCAAGCCTCAAGTGAGAAAAAAATAAATGACTTTTTTTGGTGAAGAAAAATTGTGCAGTTATATATTTTTCCTAAATTATTCAACCCTACTCCCAACACAGCTGATCTAACTATTAATGAGACATTACTTTTTAGAATTGTAATGTCATTTGTATCTTTGTAACCAGCCCTTCAGTCTCTAACACCTGACTAAATTGTAAATGGTAACATTTGCCCCTATAAGTGAGTAGTTCAAGCCAAAGAAATTATAGTGTTAAATGTTTAAAAATATTAATATTGCTGTAATATTTTAAAACTTAATCAGTAAAGACTATAATATGTTAGGCTGTGCCCCAAGTTTCACATCGATCTGATAGGAACTGTTCCTGGGACAGCTCTAGAAAGGTTTGCTTAAAGCAGTGTTTCCTTGTAACAAACACTTGTCTTTGCTTTTAAGTAGTATTTAGGTTTATGCTAAAGAAAAACCAAATGTGTGAAGGCGGCTTTTATCGTAGACACTGTGACTTTTTTCAATATCTTCAAGTGTCATTCTCCAAATCATAACCAATCCATTGCATTACACTTTTGAACAGTGCGCAGCTCTCCCCTGGCAGCCAAGAGAGGATTATCTACATGGTACTCCACAGGCTTTTTTAGTCAAAATATTTTTTTGACTTTCTCAGAAATTCTCAGATTGAGAAAATGCCCCAGGTTTTCCTCCCTGTCACATTTTCGCTTAATTACCACGTTCCATGCTGGGAGACAACGTTAGCCCCTTTAGAAGTTTGAGTCCCAGTCCTGCTGGGACTTTAGTTCTTATAAGAAACTTGCAGGATGTGGTTGTATAAATGACAGAAGCTGCTTCTCCACATTTCTCCCACACTGAACAACAAAACCGGTATAGGCCTAATTGCTCTGAATGCGCCAGTGAATTGTTTTCCAAGACTATTTGTTTGAATGTGTCATGAGGCCAGAGCTTCATTTTCTAAAGATGGAGAATAATCTATTGAATAATGTTTCAACACCTCAGCCCAGAAAAATGTGTATGATATGTAAAGACATTCTCCTCTAATTGTTTACTGGTTTGTCTAGGATGTGGGCTTTGCTGGTCACAGATGTCCTCATATTACGTATTCATAATTCCGTATTAATCAACCTCTATTGAAATTCAGATCCATTTAAGAGGTGAACAAAAGGTGTAATTATTTTGAAGGGTTTTAGTATTCTGGATCCCATTTTTTAAATGTTTATCTTATTCACTCCTCATTGTGGCATGCGTTTAACACCTCATTTGAATGAAAAGGCTACTTTCAGATTCTGGAGCAATGAGGATTAAGGCGGCATCAATGTTCTCAGACTTTAGGGACTTCTCAATGGTCCCATTGTCCGCAAGTTTGTCAGACCTAATTCGTTATTGATGCCAGGTTCCTTGTTGGTTTTGCAAATGTTTAATTCCTTTTGAGTTTAGTACACTAATTATCATGAATGAGAGTTATTTTAGAATAAGAAGCTTATTTCAATGTTAATTACTTAAGGGAATGGGCGGACGCTGTTACGCACATGACTTTACTTATTGATGGTTTGCTGATTTGTAAATGGACTTGGGTGTTAGCTATTCTGTCTCGCCACTTGCTAGTTTCAGTGTATTTATAGCCAGTGGCACAAAAATGAGCATCAGTGGTGGGATGTAGTGTTGTATCACTGAGTGCCAAGCACCACTGCATTGTGCAACTTTTGTGCAAACGGACCATTTATTATGCAAAAACAGTTACATTTGGCAAATGAATAATGGGAAAAAAAATGGCATTTAAGTTAGGCTGTGTACTGTACTGTTTTATTAAAAGCTCTAATGACAGTAATAATGAAATAAATACAGTAAGCCACCTGCCCTACAAAAGAGAGAAACAAGTGTTGAAAGGGGAGAAAAACCAGCATATCATGGGATTAAATGACAGGTAATTAAAAGTGTGGCTACAGATCTGTCCAGAACAATTAATTTAAGTGAAGCTTTCCTCTGATGGATTGAGGCACACGTCGTTATTAGAGTTTCTCAGTGGGAATGATCTTTTACGAGTGGCCATTGACAAGTACGCTAAAGAGAAGTGCAATTAATGCTGAGGAGGGGAGTCAGAGCTGCGGGCAATAGGAAGCTATTAAAAAGACTTGCATTAATAACCAAGGGTGGCACCACCCACCATCACCCTACCCCATTCATTTTGTCTATGGCATTACTATGGGAACAGCTTGCTGACCACCAGAGCACAGACAGTTGACAAAATGGGCAACTCTGACACTTACACTCATAATAGTGACTATCACACTGATTCTTTGAATAAATAACAGTGCTCTGTAATGACTTTTTAGGAAAGCAATGAAGATGTATGTTGTTATTTCTGGAATGGTGGGTGTGTCTGTAGGTGGTCTGTAGGTGACCCACCACTTAAATGAAATGTTCTCAGTATATGTGGTAAAATGGCTGATGCAGTTTCAGTATGTACTACATTAAGAAACCATTGTTTATCTGCTTCTCTCTCTCTGTGTT
The DNA here is from genome assembly GCA_037974385.1 of Arnoldichthys spilopterus. Taxonomy (NCBI): domain Eukaryota; kingdom Metazoa; phylum Chordata; class Actinopteri; order Characiformes; family Lepidarchidae; genus Arnoldichthys; species Arnoldichthys spilopterus. The sequence continues at coordinate 16,910,609 of JBBPDA010000138.1, read as the reverse complement.
TCTCTCTTTTAGCTCAAAACTGCAGTTACACACTATATAGTCCGAATGGGACGATAGAAAGCCCTGGATACCCTTATGGATACCCAAACTACGCGAACTGCACATGGGTGATTGTGGCACAAGAACACAACCGGATACAGCTGGTATTCCAAGGCTTTGCCTTAGAAGAAGATTTTGACATACTCTCTGTCTATGATGGGCAGCCAAGCCCTGGAAACCTACGAACCCGGTAAGCAGCCTTGTTTCCATTATGACAAGTTGTCTAACTGATGCTGCGCTCATTGCTATAAAGTAACGCTCCAAATATAACAGTTCAAACATGCTCTCACTCTTTTTCCCCTTGCACACATGATTGCGTTTACAGTTCATTAGATTTACCTGTAATCCACCATATGTTTCCACATGAAGAATAATGCTGGTCTTCTGTACAAGCAGGAAGTTCCTCTAATGTCCAGTAGATCTGTGAGCATTGTATGGGGTGGTGTATTGCACAGGAATCCTGCAGAAAGCATTTTTTCTTCCCTATGTATTTTATTTAAGCATCCTGATTTGCTTTGTTCAATTTTGTTTTTCACTTTTTCTCCCTGTGCTGCTACTGGCATTGCACCACAGGTACCAGAAAACTAGCACATGCTTGTTCTGAGTAGCCAATCAGCATGTGTGATTTTCCTTTACATTTCTGAATGCACTCAGCAGATCTAGCTACTTTTTTTCTGATTTAAGAAGTTCCCAGCACTGTAAAGCATTGCTATCCAACAGGGAGAGTGAAACTGAGACATTTTTTCCACCCTATTAAAGCACGCCAGCTTCATTCTTATTTCATACTCACTCTGACAATGTGTGATTTCATGCTGAATATAATCAGGAAGTGAAAATCCATCCCAGATTTCGTCAATGGAAACCTTTATTCTCATTCTTTGCAGTTTATTTTTGCAAGCTTATTTTAACTTGACTGTCACTCATGTACACAATTTGTAATAAACAGGCACTTTCAATTCATGTGTCTCTCTTTTTTTATTCCATTGTGTCATTTTAGAAGACACAATAGGTTTGGCTGGTCCATTATTTTTTGGGTATGTTTCCACAGACATAGACTCGAAGGAAAAAAAGGTAGCACACTTGGTGCTGTGCACCATTACTCCAATAAACAACACTTAAGTTCAGCTGCAGCTTTGTCTCCTTCACTGGTCTCTACCATGGCTACAATACGGGACCTTAAGCTTTGAAAACAACAACCACCATCACTTCATTATCAAACTAGTCAACTTTGATTAAATGCTGGTGCACTTTTCCAACAAAGTGCCTAAAAACTGCTACAAAGTGTGATTGCTTCGCACTGTTGTTGTCTCCTGTAATATCATGAGATTATGTAGCAGGAAAACAGGGAAATTAGATGTGTGTCCTTGAAAAACACTATTTTTCAAAGACAAACACAAATCAAATGCAAAATGAAGTCAGCTAAACCTCCTACTCTATTCCTGTTTTCCCTGCAGTAGAAGACCTACTGACTATGCCCGTACAGTGCAAAGAACCAGCAAGTCAAATTCGTGCACATAGAAAACAGCACTGATCTGACTATTAAATGCAATTTCACAGTCATGGCGATTTTCAGGCTGTTCTGTGCAGTTTCAATAGCAATGCATTTCTCAAACCTTACACTAGGATTTGGGGGCATTTACCTCGCGGCCATAGTTTTGGGGAGGGCCCATTACCCAGCACCCTCCAGTAATTGGTGCCTAATCATGTTCGTCTTTGTTACTGCAAGTGGCTTTCCTAGAAAGATATTTTCTCTTTTGCTCTGAAACATAGCCCATGACTCATTTTGGGCTGCCATGTTGCTTATTTCACCCTTCCCCTTCACCCCACATTATTTTCTTTCCCTGTCATAAGCTGCATTTTTTCAGAATAAGCAATATTCTGAAATGTAATATTGAATTAGAAGGCTTTGCACTTACATACTCTATGGGAAATATTAGTCATTCACAGGAAAATATACCAGTAATGGAAGATTCTTGCTGGTTGTTTTAAATCCTGTTTTTTCCTGTTGGTAAATAATTGTTCGCAGTTGACACAATCGCTTGCGCACTTCATTGTTCCAAGAGCTGAGTCAGAGTGCTTGATAAACTGTTATCTCCAAAGGGCTGTACATGTAGGGCTTTGAATGTAAGGCTGAGTACTGTATACACTCTTTATTTATCGACTGAGTGGCATCTGTAGCAGTGGACTGCTCCTTTAGTGAGGCTCTCTCTTACATCTGTCTAACAACAGAGGTGATTTAATACTGTAACTGAATTACTGATAAGTATTTTATCAGATTGTTCCTCTGTAATATGTTCTATAAACATTTTGAACAATATACAGCTCTTTCTAAAAGGTAGACTGGTACTTAGAATATAGAAGACAAATATCCAGGGGATAGCCTTGATCTAGAAAAATTAGATTTGAGTCAGGAGGCGAAGGTGAACTTGTCTGTATCTGTGGCAGTAAGGATCTGTGGAGTTTATGGTAGAGATGAGGAATAATGGTGTATGGGGTATTTATGTGGGCAGTGGTGGCCTAGTGGTTAGGGCGCTACCTTTGGGACCTGAAGGTTGCAGGTTCGAGTCCCAGCCCGGGCACTACTGAGGTACCTTTGAGCAAGGTACCGTCCCACTACACTGCTCCCTGGGCGCTGTTGGTAGCTGCCCACTGCTCCACATGTGCACGTGTGATGGGTTAAATGCAGAGGTCACATCGTTGTGGTGCTTGAGTGTGTTCACAATGACAAAGAGTCACTTTCACTTATGCAGTATGAATATGACATCATTGGTTGTTCATCCAGACATAAGTGGGAGTGAGTTTGTTTATTTACTGATAAAAAAAAAATATTGGGATGCTGTATAAAATGTAAATAACAGCGTGCAATGATTTGCCAACACTTTAACTAAAAAAACAGAACAAAGACAACATACCAAATGTTGATTTTATGTTTTATGATAAACATATTCTCATATTTGAAATTGATGCCAGCAACACATTTTCAAAATGCATTGACAAAAGAAAAGATGGGACGGAGCTTATCACTCTTTGAAAGATGCAAAAAGTGCAGAGTTTTAAAAGCCAGCATGCATGGTTGTATGGGGTTGCATTAGTGCACATGTCATGGGTAGTTTAAACATAAAACATCTGGGCAGACAACATTAAGTTGAATGTTATATACTGTACAGTTTTTGGAACAACACCTGCTGCCACCCAGGTGTCTTTTTCAGGGTTTCCCTTGGTTATTTCAGCATGACGATGGAAAACTGGATTCTGCATGTATTACAACAGCATGGCTTCATAGTCGACTGCATCTGGGCATCATGAAAAATGACTCCAAAAAGATTCTCCAAACTGTTGAGCAGAGGAAGTCCTATATCAGGCAAGAGTGGGACAAATTTTCATTTTCCAAACTCCAGCAACTGGGCTCCTCAGTTCCTGGATGTTTACAGAGAAGATGCCACACTGTGGTGAAAATTCCCCAGTATCAGATTTTTTGGAACATGTTGCTAGCGTCAAATTCAATATAAGCTTTTTTTCCCCCAAACAAACAAATTTTTGACATCTGATATGTTTTCATTGTACTATTTTCAGTTAATTAGAGTTTACATGATTTGCAAGGCATTGCATTCTTTTTTTGGTTTACATTACATCCCAGCTTTTATTGGAAACAGGATTGTACTGGATTGGTGGACCATTCTCAGCACAGCAGTGACAATGATAATGACAATAGTTTGTGTCGTGCCATGAAAAGCATTTTAGACACATCAGGATTGTTGGGTTTTCACACACTGGGTAAACTTACTGGCTACTTTATTAGAAACCCCTACATTGTTATTTCATCTTGTAGGTGTACAGTTAGGGATTATTTGCACAGTTTGCTTGAGCTTTAGCATTTCATCCGTCAACCACAAGACACTGTTCACTGGATATTTTTACCTGGTAGGCTATTCCCAACCCACAGTGACCCTGAGAGAAATTAAAATTGGCTTATGCAGCTTATAATAAAACTTATTAACTTAACAAAAGTGCAATTTAGACCACTGAGTGCCTCTTGAAGAAGTTTCTGCATTAATCAATGTAGCCTTTTATTAGGTTGAGGTTTATTATTATAGTGGTGGGCATGCGCATACAGAAGGTCTTTTTGTTTAGGGCTTGCCACATGCATAATGCATTGGAAAGACATCTGCTTTTCTTTTTTGTGGAGGGCTGTTAATTCTTATTTTGCAACAGTCTCATTTTTCAACCTTTTTTTTTTTGTTTTTTTGCACCTAACAAAACCTTGAATAAAACGAGGAAGGACAGTCCGCTCATAAAATCCATTCAATGAGTGACATGCAAACATAATGCGGTAAACTCAGTAAGCCTGGAATAGTGAGTGGCTTTTGTTAAATACAGCATAGAGTGAAATATTATTTAGGTGATCAACTGCAAAACACAGAATCAAACTGTGCATAGTTGAGGAGAAAAAACAAGTAGGAGGAATGTTTGTAGGAGGGAATGACTAAAACTCATTCCATAAAAAAGGAACAAAATAAGCTATTAGTGTGTTACACAGTGAAGAAAATTGTTTAGTTTGTTACTTTACATGACTTTTTTGGGTGATTTTCTAAGTGGAAAAAGATAAAAGGAAACAAACCTAAACTTGTTTTTCTACTAATTTTAAAGAACAATTTCTATTTAACATTAATTCATTATTTACCTAAATATATTATTTTAAAATCAAGAAATAAAAGAAAATCAATTTGAGTTACGAAGTGTCAACTTTCACTTAGAAAGTCAACAAAATGTAATATAGCCAGAGATCAAAACATTTGGATACAATAGTAGAAGTTGGAAAATACAGGCATGTAAATTTGAGCTTCTATCACCCACCAATAGGCACTATAATTTCAGTGCTGATGTAGTGAAAATGACTTACCCAAACAGTACCTAGTCAGTGGTGGTCTTATAGTGATACATTACCATTAGTCAAGAATTTCGAGGGAAGCTGACCCATTGTGCAGCAGCAGATGTACCCCTGACCATAGGCCTGTAGAGAATAAGGGTCCATGTAGACCAACATTTAAACACTTAATTTTTTAGCTAGCTGACTGGCTAACAGCAAGTGTTGTGTGATGGGCTTGCTAGCCAGCTGTGTCAGTGCCTCATCCATAGTGATTGCACGAGTGTTTCTTGAAGGGATTGAGCAATAGAGAGTGGCTAAAGGGTACGTGTAACATGAAACATATGTTTGATTAAAAGATGTGGGGCCAGCTTAACGTAAGCCCCCTGATGGTTCCTTTTTCTTTATGCTAAGATATTAGCAATAATATAGCGATAATATTAGCATAAAAGCGATACTATTAGCAAGGCTAATACTGTCTTTACCACAGTGTAATTAACAATTTGCAAGTTGGACAAGTCATGATTTTTTTATTGCTTTTGCTTTTGCTTTTGTTTTGATTTTGTCTGTGCAAGCTCTGAGGATCCATTAAAAGGGTCTGAAATGTTTCCACTCTCTCACAGACCAGAGGGCATTTGGTGAGTGAGTGTACTGGATGCCCCTGTACTGCACTCTCTTTCATATAAGTTGACACAGATACTCCATGTTGTGGGGTGAAAGAGTAATGTTGGCTTTCTGCGGGAGCTCAGTGCCCCTGCTGATTCGTGGCTTTTGGCGCCACTTGCTCAGTCGTGACCCTGAAATATAGATGCTCATCTGCTTTGTGTTTCAGGACCCAGGCAGCCTGCTCTCTGAAAATGGAGCACCTTTGGCATGTGCACGCCTCTAGATTGGTGGCGATTTCTTAGAGAGATGTGGTGGCTTGTTCTGCTTCAGTTCTGGTCTTATGAGATGCAGTAATGCAGCAGTGTGGGATTTCCTTGCTAAAATGTAACATGAGCTTTCTATGCATGGACTGTGAAATGCATTTTGATAGACAGAGCAAGGCTCTCATTCTTTCACTTTATAGCAATCATTCATTGTATCCTGTGTTGCTATCAAGGCCGACAGTGCATTTAATCTGCTCTCCGAATCTTGTGATTGTTTGCTTACCGAGTGCTGCCTGTTTGGTTAAATTCAAATCTGCCGTGACTGCATTCCTGGTGCACTCTGTAGGACAAGTTGCATTAAGCATGTCCTTTATGCATCAGTATGGGTAGACTAATACATTTGTAATAAAATTAAATGTGCCGGATTTTGCATAATGACAGGATAGTGACAGTTCTGTGCTTACCTGCATTTACCATAGAGACCCCTTGTATAACGTTCTATCAGATTATATCATTTTTCATTATTAACAAGCCCATAGCTCATACCTGCCAGCCAGTGATGCAACTTCCCATTTCTTGGGAAGTGTGTGAGACCCCTTTCATTCACACTGTCACTATCCTATATCTGATTTTACAGCTGAATACAATTTTTGCTATCAGTTGATGCAGTGTAGCTGCTTAATTCAATATCTACTGTTTACTGTCTCTTGACATACATCATATTACACATTTTTGAGAATTAAAGAAAGCGCTTCACCTACTTGTTGTATAGCAAATCATATTAAACCTCTGTCTGTCTGAATCAACGGCACATACCAAATGGCAAAACAAGGTGCTAAATTAAAATATGCATATGTTTTTCAAAAATGTTTTTTTTCTTTTATGTGTTTGTATTACTTTAGCTTTATTTATTTCCTTTTAATTTTAATCTTTTTACATTTCACCACATGTACTGGTATAACGATGTATGTGACAAGCTGCCAACTGATGCCAACACAACCAACTTGTCATGATCAGAGGTAAGACAGCCGACCGCTGGGTGGCGGGAGTCTCCCCTCCACTGTAGGGGGTCCTACCTGTTCCCTTACACAACTAAATTAAAATTTGCAAGCAGTATTACCATTTAAATAATCTCATAGTCCTACAGACAAAAATGCATAAAATTCCCCACCAAATTCTAAGGATTATACTCTTTGCTAGTCTACTTTTCAAATGGTAGCAACAGTTAGACGCATGCTGATTGTTACTCTTGAAGTTCTTACTGCTGGAACCCATTCATTACTGCTGAGGAGAGCCCCACATAATTATATGTAGTCACAATATAAATGTATTATTTACCTTTAATAATCTATTTTTCCAAAATCTATATATTTTCTTCTGTGTATTTGTATTACTTTAGACTGAGCTTTCTTTATTTCCTTTTATTTTTCATCTTTAATTTTAACTTCAGTTTAAGTGTTAACTTTATTTAAATTTGCACAGCCTCAGGAATTTTACCACATGGTGTACTTGTAAGTGGACCTTAGGGCTGTCCATACAAGAGATTCAAGATTGTTTATTTGTCACAAACATAGTTATACATAATTGACAGTCATCACGGGCCCCCTATAAACTAGGAACTGCTGCTCCTTTTGTCTCTCAAGACCAGATCACCCGTCACCGGGGCCTCCTTATCACCTGTCCTAGACTAGTTCAACTATCATGGACCTGTACTTCATGCTTTATATGCATGTGCTTGATTATGTTACACTAAGCTATAGTCTTTTAGCTGCCACCTCTAGAAACTGAGATTGGTTTTTGCTTTTCTTTTGTTTATTATTGCTATCCGGTTTCTATTTAGAGGAAGATGGTGTCTGTGTCTTGGAAGATCTGTGTCTTGGTTCATCCCAAGGTGTCATTCACCGACTTAGGGAGTTTTCCTTTGCCTCGATCACCTCTGGCTTGCTCATTAGGGGCTTGCACCTGAAAATCTAAAAAACAACACCTTTTTCTAATCATTTCCATTATCAACAGTTGCAATAATGCTTAAGTTCAACTTTGGGCTGCATTGTAAATGTATAAATGTAACCTTTTTCTTTTAAGCTGTGGCACTGGTGCCCCTATTGTCTGGTACATCAAGCATTGTATATACCCCTTTTTACAGCCTTGCTGCCAACATGTTTTTGGGTGCTGGTGCAAATGACCGGGTCCATCAAGTTTTCTTGTTTTGATATCAGATGTGGCATGCACTTCTTGAAAACACAATACCCACTGAGCGAGTCTTTTCCAATAAGCCTGCCTTGACGTGTGTGTGTGTGTGTGAACTGGAGAATGAGGTAGGGCTGGGTAGGAGATATAGAGCCAGGTGAGGAGTAGTGGCCACTCTGTTTAATTGCTCTTATTTATTTGTTTAACCCCAGGGTTGGGTCCCTTGGTGATATATAGCTGCCTGCTCTTCAGCCAGCTTTTACAGAACAGCACACAGGAGCATTGCTTGGACCCAGACCATCCAATCCCATTAAATCACACTCTGTCATCCTCTTCTCTAGCCCCCCCCTCCCCTCCACACACACACACACACACACACACACACTGCACCCCTCTTTTCTTCTGTTATTTAGAGCTTAATTCAAAGTTCTTGCTCTGATAGCAATTACCATGGTTAATGTAATATCCAGCCCCTAAGAGAAATCCAGGGGGCCCATGAAATGTTTTCGGGTTAGATGAAGTACCCAGATTAAAGGTAAGGATTTAAAAAATTAAAAATTACCATTAGGCATATGTCAATAAAAACACCACGATGATTACCAGCATATTGTATTAAGAAAACAATGCAAATATAAGATGATCCGTATACATACACAGTTTTGCAGATGTAGCAGTATTGTTTTGGTGGTTATGCATTCTGGGCTTTTCTGTTTTTAAAAACATTTTCCTGATGGCAAAGCAGTCATTTTTCATTTCTGGAATCCTGCTGTTTTTATCTTAATGGACATTGTGCCTTTGTTTCCCCCATTTATTTATTTATTTATGTATGTATGTATGTATGTATGTATGTATGTATGTATGTATGTATGTATGTATGTATGTATTAATTTATGGCTGATGACAGACCCTTGCTGAGTGTGTAAGTTTAGCACTGTGACCTTTACTATGAGCCATGAAGGTGCTCGGACCAATAAAACATTTAAAGCTGCTTGACCATGTTCTCAAATAAAGCTGGACTCACAGTGTGACAGTGTAAAGTGAAGGCAAAGACAGTGTACTGTACAAGTCAATAATGTAATGGCCGTGTACAGTGAAGTGAAAGTGACTATTTGTCATTGTGAACACACTCTAGCACCACAACGAAATGTGACATCTGCATTTAACCCATCGCGCCTGCACACGTGGAGCAGCGGGCAGCTATCAGCAGTGCCCAGGGAGCAGTGTTGTGGAACAGTATCTTGCTCAAGGGTACCGTCCCACAACAAATCTCTCTGCAGTAACAGTATTTTCCTCTTCAGTGAATATCCTCTCATCATCCAGTCATGACTACAACTATCACAGTAAGCAGAAATGTGCCAAAAATCTATTACTATTACAAGTGTGTTGACCATCTCCATTTCTAGATGTGAATGTTTTGATGAGTCAACTTATAATCCAACAAAGCTGATGATTTTTGGCCAAACCGTGCAAACATTCTTAACTATGCCACATTGTTGATTCACCTGTGAGTAAGACTGGGGTCTTGGAGTGTTAAGAATGTGTAAGCTGCGTTGGCTTTCAGACTAAGGTACAATAATATGATCTTCAAAATAGAGATGCACATTCTTAGACACTGTCTTAGAAACCCTTAGTGTTTTGGGCCACTGTAAAAAAAAACAATAAATCAAAATGACCCTCTAGCTAGGACTATGTAGGACACCTCTGGTTTGGTCTTTTAAAATCATACCCACATAACTGTGGATGGATACTGACTGTGAAATAAAAATCAGCTCATATTGTTTTACTACTTGCCAGATAAACATTATTATTTTCTGGGAAATGGTCCCAACAAACACCATAGTTTTGCCAAAAAAACTTCTTGCTTTGCTTTATATCTATCATTTATAAGAAAAGCAGATGTCCTGGACAACCTTTTCCTACAGTTTGGTCATTTTCCTTTTCAGATGCAACTGATTCAACTCCTCTGTTAACGGAAATGTCAGTGGTTGTGTTTGAGTAGGACATGATTAAACTGTGCTGCCCACTGTCCTTCCAGCACAGTTTAGTATCCCCTACTCAGGCATGTGTACTAACCTGCTCCTTAAGACAGGAGTATAATCAGTTGCATGTGAGCAGGGAAATACCCAAACTGTGCAAAAGTTGTACATCTCTGATGTCCAGGGCCCACATCATGGAAATCTGAATTACTTATTTTTTTAATAAAAAATGTTTGCTAATGTATGTACATTTTGTGTGCGAGGTTTAACATAGTTATTATTCACAAATTCCAGAAAGGCTAAGATTTTAAATGAATATCAGGCAACCTACAGTATAAAAACAAAGATCATTTTTATAGAATAGTCGTAATGGCACTGTAACAAAAACAGCCTTGTTATTAGGGATTAAGAGAAGTTGAATATGGTAAATATGAGTAAAATTATGCACAAAAGTAAACATAATTAATGAATAATAATGAATAACAATAATAAGGAATAATGAGTGTTTTTAGTACATAAACCCATACAAATGCCATAAGTGAACCTCGAGGGGGAAAATAAAGTGATAGAAAAAGGTGGAAAAGGGTCTTTTAAAGAAAAAGCAAGCATCCTTTATTAACTCCAAGGTTTTGTGTTTTTGATGTTTTTAGAGCTGATCTAGCTGATATACACAACAGAGTGAGGCCAGGCTGCTGCTGGCGTCAGTGTAGGCTGTAGCTCATGAGGTAACACCCTCCTCTAAAGTTATTGATTGCTGGTAGAATTCTCAGGCCTCTGTTAGAGAGCCGATGGAAGGGAAAGAGGCGATGATGAGCATGGAGGTGTGGCTGGTCATTACTGGTCGTCTGCGTTCTCTGTGTCTGTGTGTGTGTGTGTGTGTACATTCTGTTGCACACTGAAAACTGTTGTTGTGTGTACAGAATATGTTCTTACAGTCTAGATATAGAGGTAAGATCAGTAGATCAATGGCTAAGTGATGTGTTAAGGGTCGATCTCTCTTTGGCCAGCATGCTGTAGCTTATGGTACACAGTACTTACAGACATGGCAGTGGAGGCCCAGTGGTTAGGACATTGCGCTAGGGACCTGAAGGTCGCAGGTTCAAGTCCTACTCAAGGCACTACTGAGGTTCCCTTCAGCAAGGTACGGTCCCAATACACTGCTCCATGTCTTGGAAGTCGCTTTGGATAAAAGCGTCAGCCAAATGAATAACAAAAACAAAAACATGGAGAGTTGGTTGCAGTGTGTAGCGGATTGGTAGTGGAAACCGAGACATTGTCACATGCTGGAAATGAAAAGGGCCATGGGTGCCAACTCCAGAATCATTCCTCTATATCCATCCCTGCCTGCATCTGCCTCGTATTTCATTTAATTCTTCCCAGTTTCAGGTGCTTGATGGAGATGTCTGCACTTATCACTGGCCATAAAGCCGACAGTGTCATAACAGTGGAAGAGATACATTCTTTCTCTCCCTACCCCCCATGCCTGATATTGTGTGTGAGAAAAAGGAGGCGGGTCACTGTTATTACTATTGATTATTGACTCATCAAGAACTCATACATGGTCGGAAAATCTGATGCTGCTGATTCTGGCTGTAGTCAAGCTATATCCATTGGTTACAGGCCAGCGTCTTTGCGCCCACTGCCTTTAATGGTTCTTTTTCTTCTCAAGCTGATGGTGGCCATTCAAATTGGCAGTTATCACTGATAATTGCACAGTGTGTGTGTGTGTGTGTGTGTGTGTGTGTGTGTGTGTGTGTGTGTGTGTGTGTGCGTGCGTGCGTGTGCGTGTGTGTGTGTGTGTTTGTGTTTGTGACATGCAACGAAATGGAAAAAAAAAAAAAAAACCTGACTTTTCAAGCATAAACATAACCTCTTCACCAGCCATCAAAGGTGAGAAAGGACTGGAAAGTGTGTGATTGAGTAATCAGAGATTACAGCGTGCATGTCAATTGCCATATTGTTTGTGTGGATGACATTTGAGTGTGGCCTATAATGAGGCATGGCATATTGCTTCATCCCCTTAGCCTTCATGTGATTAGTTATTTTCCCCTTTTTCTCATTCATCTGTGTGTTTTTTTGGGGTTTTTTTTTCCTCAGAGAGAGTCGAAGTGTGAAATGCTTTTAATGAATTACGTGCACACCTCCAGAAGTGCAGTGAAGCGTCTCTTTAAGCAAAAAGTGATAATGATGCCTAATTGATTTGGTTTCTGGGTAATGAGACACCTGTAGGAGATGTCGGGGGATGATTGAGGTTTGGGCTGGTGGGCTGACAGCGGTGTGCCTCAGTCATTTGGAGGAGAGAAGGTTGTGTTAAATGTTTTTCTATTAGTTCTAGACTCAGCAGTAATTTGACACTTTGGATGAAACGCTCGTGTGGTTTTTCTCACCTTGCCAGTGGGGCAGCGGTGAAGGACAGCCTTATTTTATTGTGTTGCCTGAACGTATCACTGACCTCGATTCATTCCTGCTGTTTTGGAAGGAGGTGGGGACGGTGTCCTGTTTTAAACACAAGCTGGTTGTTTCCTTGTAGTGCATCAACTAACCAGAGCTGTAATGAGAAGTGAGGTTTGCTTTACCCAGAAATCATGCAGAAATCATGACATGTGGAAACCTAGGCTGATGATGAAATGCTTTGAAAAGGCAAAGCAAAGGGTTTGGTTCATTCATGTGAAATAAAGTGCCATATGTAGGGCAGTGATGTATGGTAATGAGCTCAGAAAGTTATCTTATATCTGTATATATAGTGCAATGCACTCCATGGGGGAGGATTACATGGAAATACAGCTGTGCTTCTTAATTGTTAATGAGCTTGTACTTGTAAAGGTTTAGTTCAAACTGATCGTTTTACACTGGGACACAAGGATGGACTCCATAAACCTATCTCTGAATGGTGGTGGCCTAGGAAAGTTGAACCAAAGCATAATTAGGAAAGTTTGCTCCAAGAAAAAGAGTACACGTCTGGGTTAAAATAGCTTAATTACACGGTTGACAAAGTGCTCTGTGAAGGTTGAAAAAAAAAAAAAAAACGTGGAAGATACCAAAGTGCTGTGCGATGGGAGCTAACGGAACTAGCTAGCTAACACCATACATCTACTGCATCTGGGGAAAGGGGAAACCATTAAGTCGGGTATCGATGCTCAGTAAAACTTTTCATACCCTCATTTACCTTAAGTGTCCATTTATTCTGCTTAATGTTGTGTATTGTTTTGTTTATGTAGCACAAAGTGGTTGCACTCTGTCGATAAGCCAATATGGAAACGGCAAGGAGACAGAGATGAGTATAGGAGGCCAGCTAATGCAGACTTCTGGAGGCAGGCGAACTCATTAAGAGCTGGGAGGAAGCATCTTCAATTAACTTCTTTAATGAAAGCACTTGTCATATTGCGGCGCGGGGTGGTGGTGGAGGGGTCAGTCGCTCTTTAATGAAGATGTAAGCAAGAGCCCAAACGCCTGTCGCAAAGCATGAGATAATATCAGCAGCACCCAGCTATTCTCACCGGAGAGACTGATTCGAGAGCCCCTCGTGAGTACCATGAATAAACGCAATTACTTCTTCAACACCTAAACTTAATGACATCCATATTAAGGGCATAACTATACACATAGTTGCTTGTTCACTATGACTTACTGTGTCTAAATTCACGATTTAGATTTTTGGGCATGTGTTGAACATGTCTTGATTATGCATATCTCTCTATCTATAGTTACCTTTACATTTTATATATATATACAACTTTCATTGGCTATTAAATACATAATACTGAGTTCTTGATAAACATACAGTACCAGAGTATACTCAGAGTTGGGTCAAGAAAAAACAATCATGTTTGATATACTCCAGTACGTCGTGTGTACATCTTGCACTTATCCCCCCCCACGTCAACTTGGACTGCCTGCATACTAGAGCCAGCCAGCACAGACTTGGCTAGACTGAGCTGAGAATTTAATTTTATTCTAAAAGATGGCCCTCAGACAGTGAATGTAATGTAATGTAATGACCGTGTACAGTGAAGTGAAAGTGACTATTTGTCATTGTGAACACACTCAAGCACCACAATTAAATGTGACCTCTTCATTTAACCCATCACATATTCACACGTTGAGCCCCGGGAAGCAGTGTTGTGGAACAGTACCTTGCTCAGAGTACCTCAGTGACTCCCAGGCCGGGACTTGAACCTGCGACCTTCCGGTCCCAAGGGCTATGTCCTAACCACTAGGCCACCACTGTCTGAGGTGCATCAACAGTACAGAGTTTTATTGTTTTGAAGCTAATTGTTAATTGTTTGGTTTTGATACTGTGCTGAAATCATTGAACCCTTAAAGCATATGTGGGAAGAGAGAAATATGATGCAATAGAACGAAGAAGAAGTTTCTCACTATCGGTCAACATGTCCCTGCTGCCCTTTGCATCTAATCAAATCCGCAGCTAAATCTTGTTTTGGAGTTTATTAGAACTGCAGGACCGTGCCAAGGCGAGAGGAAAGGAAAAAATAAAATAAACTGATATACAAATAATGAAACTGCAGACAGCCTCACAGGCTGAATGACTTTTGAAGGAGTCGGAAGGGAAAAAAAAGGCCTGCAGTCTCCTCCCAAATCCACTCTGGCAATGAAGTCAACATTTGAATAATTAATCTGTGCTTCTGCAAAGCCTCAAGCTTGAGTATAGAGGGACGAAGAGGGAGGCAGAGGGCCGAACGGAGAGAGAGATAAAAGGGGAGCAAATATGTCCAGAGAAAGGTGAACAAAAGGTAGATGAGGAGAACTAAAGGAAAGAGGAAATGAGAGATAAAAGGAAGAGACGAAATTGTGAGCAAAATGTTCCTGGAGAGAGAAACAAATGAAGGTGGCTGCTTCAGTGCCCTCTCCTTTCCCTATCTGGGAGCAGATGTGTAATTAAAAATCAATAGTGGAATGCTCTACTTTAATGCAGATTTATTTTTACATCCACTGCTTATCGGTATGAACTTGCTTCTGCATTCCTTTGAGCTGTAAATGGTAATGGCTACTCTGTGTTTTGCAGTCAAACACCAGATGAATGCCTCTCTGAATTCTGGCACTTCATCATCATAGGACTGACCCCCTGCTATGTCTATATTAGGTTTAATCCAGTCGCTATACAAGTGCTGCAGCACTGCTGCAAACTTCATTTATCTTTCTTTTTCTTTGTTTATCCACCATATGACCAGAGGAGAAATCATCAGGGATGTTAAGGCCTTCAGTAAAGACCGTAAAGACAGTAAAGGAATGCATTGCTGTCATGTCAAGTTCATTTTTATTCAGCGAAATTTATTCACTTTTGTTTGAAAGCTGAAATATTTGAAACACCCAATGAAGAAAAAAATGTGGGGGAATTTTTTTTTTTTTGTTGTGGCATTTAGGTTGATGTAGCTACAGTTTCTCTCTCATTGGTTAGGCCTTAAAGGACAGGAAGTCGTACTGTTTCAGATTGACAACACACATAATTAGGAAGTGACAGTGACATCAAGTTTTACAATGGGTGGAACCAATTTTGTGAAGAAAATATGTCATTCTATGCCTTCTGGAAGTCCCGGGTATGTCACTGACTGTGAATATGAATGGCAACGATTTGGCTTCTATCAGATGATAAACAGCAGCATCTCTATGCCAAGACTCTGAAGGAGACACTCTGATGACACTCCTCTATGCTACATTGAAGGTAAAATAAACCTTAATATATCTGTTACAGGCTTCACATGAAACACAGCTTGTCTGTTTGGAGCTTCGGATGTTAATGTTTAATTAGACTGACCAAAAAATGCTGTTAGCTTCACGCAACTGTGTCCTAATGGTTAGCTAAGGCAACTGTGCTTATGTGCCTAAACCTTATGTTTAGGTTGGGGCCTGGTTGGAGAAGAGGGCTAGTGACCAGAGGTTCATTAGTTCAATACTCAGGATGTACGAGGAAAATGTGGGAGGAATGAGTGAGCAAACAGCACTTTCCGACTCATGTCTACAGGTGAAGTGCCCTTGGGCAAGGCACTTAACTCCCAAGTTGCCCCTTGGGCGCAGGTGTGCAGCCCACTGTTCCTGCTCCTGGTGTGTATGTTCATGGGTGTCCCGATGGGTGAAATTCAAAGGACAAATTCCCTGTTCACAGTGTGTGAATGCCTTACGTTCACTACTTGAATTTTAAAGCGGTGCTAGCAGAAATGAGCATTATCGCAGAGATCTGATTTTCCTTGTTGTTTTGAGTGTTTTTTATGGTCTGAACTTGAAGACCTAGCTCTAATAGTCACAGCATTGGACCGCAGACAAATGTGTTTTTGGTGAGATTGAAAGCATTCTTATTGTAACTGAACCAAATCTGCATTGTTTTGTTGTTTATTTGATTTCACAAGTTTTAACTCATTTCTTCTGTTTTAGTGTTGAGCTACTGCCTTTTTCTCCCTAATGACGCATCTAAGTACCTAGGAAATGATGCTATGTGATGAACATGGAGTTCTTGTTTCAGAGTGCTCTGTGTGAAAGACATTTACCCTTGAATGCTGATGGCAAATGTGATTTCGTTTTGCATTTGTAATGCATGTAGGACATAAAGATCGCATGCTCCTCGGGTCAGCTCAGCTCTCTGACTGAGGAGCGTTGAGTGATGAGCCTATGCAGTCTGCTGGCGTGCTAATAGTTGTCCTGCCATTTACCCCATTTGCTCCCCAGCATCACTCACAGCCTGCGAAACTAAACAGGCACTTTCTAAACTTACGTCTCCAGTCTTGGAGCATTTCCCAGGCTGTCGCACTGATTAAGGGCAAATGTTGTTCTCTTCCACCAGCCACATCACTTCTGCTTTATTTGTCCTAATGCTGTATTCATGTGTATGTGAGAGAGACAGAGACAGACAGAGACACAAATGAAGAGGAGGACAATAAAACCAATTTAGAAATCATCTTAAGAGAAAAGCAGTTACTCTGCTGCACAATAAGAGGATATTTTTGGGTAGTCAGTTTATCAAGCACCTACCTTATTGTCTTTACACATGGACATTTAATCAGGAACATGTCAGCCCAAAGGTTCACTTTGTACATATGCATTTACACAATTTATGAACTGCCCTCTACCTTGCCCTTCAGAGGAAAGTGCAGGACCATAGGACCACCACCATTGTCCGCAAAGAAGAGATTTTAACGTAGTAGTGGCATAGTGATGTGTGCTGTACTGGGATGATTGTATCATGAACAGCAGTGTTGCTGGAGCTTTTGAACATCTTTGCTGGCCGTTTATCTGGTGCTGGAGTCATGCTGGTGCCTTATCTTGAAACGGACCACACTTTTGCACCTCAGAAAAGGCTGATATTCATTTTAACCCCAACAGCAGAAGTCTGCTACACCTAATCCATGAAACAGTGATTGCACAATGAAAACACTGACCGGAGATCAGAGCAATCATTTTGTAATAGGGTTTTACATGCTGCTTGGTCCTGCATTGTCTTACAACATTATAGCATATAGACAAGCTAAAGAGTAATGCTGTGTACATCCAAGAACATCCAACAGTAGTCTTGTGATCAGAAACTGACCCCTGGTAAATGCAGATGTTCTCTGCATAAGCTCTGTTGACTTCCCTTTATTTTATTAATCAGTCTGGACTGAAACATCCTCTATAGCTTAAGTGTAAAAGCACTTGGCTAAACCACTGTAAGTGGAATAAGAGAACAAATGTGTTCCATGAATTCAAAAATAGCAATTTTTGCAGCTTAGTTTTTATATATGAGCAATATGAACTGGAGAGTGATTGGTATATTTGTAAACTTTTACAGCAATGACAGCATATTACATTAAAATATCTTATTTCCAAAAAGCCAAAGGGTTTTTCTTAATATGGGCCCTTTAAAAATAAGATCTGATATTAAACATATTTTTCTTCAACTGCTGAAATTTGCTTATTTTATTACGCTAATGCTAACGTTAGCCCAGAGTTAACTCAAGAAGCTAGAAAACCTCCTTGGTTGTATGTTCCCCTGGTGCTGGTGTGTGTTGAGTGGTGAAACACCGAGTTGGTTCGCTATGACCGGATGAGTGGAGGGGATCATTAGCAGCCATGTGAAGGACTCCGGAGCCATTTTAAACCACTTATCCCCCTTGTGATGAGTTTTCTACTGAACTCTCTTGATGACAACTCATAATTTCTGCTACTTTTTTTTCCCACCCAGTCCTTTTTCTGGCCTGAAACTCCCCAAGTCTGATGAGCAGTGTATTATATCACTGCTTCCCTACATTCAATAATTCATGCCTGTACCGCTGTTCTTCTTCTCCTCTCTTTCTCCCCCATGCGTCCCTTATTTGACTCTCTCTGGCATTTTCTGTCCTTAGTTCTGCGTTAATGCATTAATAATTCTTCTCCAGAGTAGCTTATTTTATGATATTTTCTTTTGCCTGCACCCAGTGTAGCATAGTTTATCTCATGTCTTCTTAAGATTTGATGTATTGCCTATGGTTTTTCTTTAGCCTTGGAAGAAAAAAAAGTTTGGGGCATTCCGCGCAACAGGCAAATAGCAGGAACGCCTCATTCCAATGGACCCTTAGGGACAAATGACTCTGCACATTATGAGAAAGGCTGCCTAAATGGATATCATTGCCTAACGCTTTATGCAAAGGGGCAGCGCTGTAGCCTGAAATTATAGTAGTCTCTGCAAAAAGGAAGTGACTAGGGCTCTTTTTTCTTTTCTGCTGGAGTGGAGCGGCTGTGTGGTTTTGAGATGAGCCGATTGCCTCCTGTTCATTAAGCTTAGAGCTGGTGTTCTGGATCTGTGACAACCGCTGCTGCGAGGGGAAATGGGGGTGAAAGGGGTGTGGGGTTTGATTACTGTGTTCTGGCTGTTTTTGGAGAGCCGCCTTCCACAGCCCAGTTTGTGTTGACAAATCCAAACAGGCTAATGAGGTACCGCCGGAGAGATAAACTCTGATCCATGGGCTTCATATGGCTCACAACTGCCAGTAAAATTCTCCCCATAAAACAGCACACACCTCAGTGCTATAGGTGGATATCTGGAACCTATACCAATGTGCCACATGGACTTAATCTTCATTTTCAAGTTATTTCAATGTGTAAATTAAAATAGAAAATTCAATACAACCAGTGGCCAAGCCTGTCCTTTACAGCCTTACCCAGCTGTTGCAGGCAGATGGTTGGGGCCTATGCTCGGCCATTCGCTGCTTGTGCGTATTAGCTTTTCACTCAATATGTGCACTTAAGTCACATACATTACAGTAATCCAATCTCTAGCACAAAATCACTTATGGCACCCATTACTAACCATGATTGGCTTTCACTGGGAAGCCATCATCAGTGTAGAAGCAGAAATATCCCAGCACAAAGTACAGATGTGTGGAATGTGTGGACTGTGCTTATAAGTGTGTGGGGGAAAGTGTAGGTGCGTGTGTGTAGGTGTGTATTTATGGAGGCTTGCCAGAAGCTGAATATATGAGGTAGGAGAGGATAATTGGGCGGCACTCACCCCGGGTGTTAGCCACTTTGAGGTGCTCCGCTGGTTGCCCCCCGGCCCAGGCTCCAAGGCCTTGAACAGAGGAGAGTTACAGCCACGATTGTGTCCAACACAGCAGTCTGCACAGACAGCACCATCAATCGAGCCAGCCTCACCTAACAACTGGGGAGGAGGACCATGGTGGGAACTGTTGTCTTCAGGTTGATGCTACGGATGCTGGAAGAAGCAGACGATGGAAACTGGATAGGATGGAGGTCCCCTTTTCATCTTTTCCTTTGCCCTATTTCAGGACATTCTCATCACAGAATCGCAGCGCTGGCACCTCTGCTTCTGTTTCAGACCTTCTGATTCTGCCCTTGCACTTCCTTTTGTTTGTTGTTTGTGCCTGCATATCACTTAAATGTTAATTAAAATTAATTTTTAAAAAAGGCTGTATGTGTGTGTGTGTGTGTGTGTGTGTGTGTGTATATATATATATATATATATGTGTGTGTGTGTGTGTGTGTGTGTGTGTGTGTGTGTGTGTGT
>JBBPDA010000138.1:16872112-16884801 GCA_037974385.1 Arnoldichthys spilopterus | reverse complement strand
GAGAGAGAGAGAGATAGAGAGAGAGAGAGAGAGAGAGAGAGAGAGAGAGAGAGAGAGAGAGAGAGAGAGAGAGAGAATATCTTCTATTTTAAGATTATCTGTAAAGATCAAAAACCAAGTGCCGTGTAACAACCCTGTAGCATCGCATTAGGCCATACTATTTAGTAGAGTTAAGTAAAGCTATTGCACCTGATACACTTGCCTCACTGATGTCGTGTCTATGGGCAAAATGAAAAATAAATGAGCACTGATGCATCGTGCGCAGAGCATGTGGATTTGCCAGGCGTTCATGCCTGTTCTAGATGGATTTGGAAGTAATTAATTAGACCAGTGTCAGTTTCCTCAACAGGCTTACTTAATCAATGATTTTGTCGTCCATTGCAGCCGTTTTCATTGTGTTGACGGAGTAAGGGGGTGATTGCTGATTTGTGGACCATTGAAGGTGTTTCATTGGATCAACGGGGGAGTGGGTTATTTATTTATTTATTTAATTGTAATTAGTTTTTTTAATGATAAATCTTTACACAAATATGAAAAATAAACTTGAACAGCAGTCAATGTTGTATTGAGGCACTAAAAATGAAATCTTTAAAAATGAGGCACCTTGCCCTTCTGTCAGTACCTGAGGTAAGAAACCCCAAAAAGTCTTGTACCAGTTTGTCACTTAGATTTTACAGAATTTGGAATTTTTATATCAAATTATAAGTACTTATTACACTGCGGCGTAAGGGTGGCAATAAAATTTTAAACAAAGCAACATCCTTAAAAACAAAAAGTCAAAACTATCGCTAGACAGTTGGCCCACAGCCAGAGTCACAGTTTCTGGATGAGAATCTAACTAAATAGTATTTTAGGGGTAGTAGGTATTACTCTGAAAAGTGCTTTTTGCTTGGTGGGGGGTCTTGCCCCAAAAGTCCCCGATTATCATATGTAATATTACATATATTAGAACAACTCTCTTTTTTTTGGTAAAACATGGAACTGAACATGGAAGGAAAGGAAAGGAAGAAAGGAAGGAAAGATTCTAGTAAAAAAAAACAAAAAAAACCTGTTCCAGATATAATTTCAGAATTGATTAGAGCTTAGCTATTCAGTCAATATGACGAGATTAGATCCGGCCCCATCATTTTATCAGGAGAAAAAATAAGGGAGGAGGCACCTTCCACTAGGAGTTTTCTCCCCCAGGTTTTCATACAGAACGCCAGGCTTTCGTTCCATATTCTCCTGAATAGCAAATGCTCTTGTTGGGGTATCTTCTGTTCTTTTTCTCACTCCTGTAACTTAAGAATAACTGAATAATTACTTAATAATAACCCTTAGGGTATAATAAGCATGGGGATTTAATGGTTCAATTTTTTTTAAAGGTTATTCACATTTGCATGTCTCATTTACAAAAAACGAGTCCTGCCTTGAAAGATCCTTAGGAAAGCAAAAGCATGTTTTTTCTATGGCATTGATTCACAGAATGCTTTCTGGCACCTTTATTTTAAAACGTGTAAGACCGAATGCTCAGGAGGAGGCATTCAGGCATTTTGGCACATGCTGTGCTCGGTGTTCGGCAAAAAAATGTGTTTTCATTGGTTTTATTCTTGTATCTACAGGTTAACGGGCTTCCAGCTTCCTCCCCCCATAGTCAGCACTGGAGCAAGACTTACACTGTGGCTACTGTCAGACTATGCTGTGAGTGGCCAGGGCTTCAAAGCAGTATATGAAGGTAGGTGTCCAGTGTGTAGTCTGATGTGTATCTATCTCTCTCTCTGTCTTGCTCTCTCTCTCTCTGTCTCTTTGTCTCTCCCTCACTCTCTCTCGCTCTCTCTGTCTCTGTCACTCTCTGTCTCTGTCGCTCTCTGTCTCTCTCTCGCTCTCTCTCTCTCTTTCTCTCTCTTTCACTCTCTCTCTCTGTCTCTCTCTCTGTCTCGCTCTCTTTGTCTGTCTCTCTCTCTCTGTCTATCTCTCTGTCTCTCATACATAAGTACAGCCTTGCTCATCCATCTGCACCTTTTTGTTTCCTTTTTTGGCTCTAGACACTTGCTCTGCACACTCTGCATCTCTCTCTCTCTTTGTTATTCTGTGTTGTTGTAACCCTTCTCAATTGCTGTCCCTGGTCAGAATGCTGTGCAAAACAATGATGCACTGGCACGGTCTATTGGTCCAGTACTGAGCGAGCCTAGTGATGGGAAGAGAGTGGACACATGCATTAGCATGCCTGCCAGATTCAACTTTCATCTCCTTTTTTGTAGGCTAATTGTATTAATATACATGGCTCATTTAAACCATAAAATCAGCCCATGCTTTTTGGGGGGTTCCATGCTGAGTGGTTGCCATATTTCTTCTGATCTAAGTGCCTTTATGGCTAAGATATCAGCATTTTTAAACTCCTGCTTCTAACCTTCTGAAGAGAGAGTCAATCTGTGCTAATTACACTAATTAACTAATTGGGAGTGTGATTGGGTGGAAGGTGAATCGAGTCCTCTGGCAACTTGGTCTGCTAATGGACCTGTCCTATCAGCTGGAAGGTAGAAGCTATGCAGTCTATTTATGCTCCTCATATTCTTAAAACTAATGTTACACAAGCATCTACTGGCGTTTAGGCCTATGTAACCTTTCTTGCTGTTAGTCCGGTGGCTGTTTTTCACTGACCTGCTTTAGAAACATCACTGGATAATTGGAAATACTTAGTGTGCAGACACTGCCATAATGGCTGAGTATGTAGTCACTGCCATTTAAGTGTATAGGGTCAGGAGGGTCATGTTGGTCTAAAATGCTTCACTCACATCAAAACATATTGGTTGAATCTTGTATTTCTATTTCTCTTTGTGCTCCCTCCCTCCCCCTCACTCTCAAACAGCTTCTCTTACCCCTTCCCCTTCTTGTTTCAGTCCCCATGCATGCTGAAAGCAATTGCTCTTCAGGTGCTGGGCTTGATTTGGTATTGGTGCGAAATGGTTATTGATATGGTGTAATTGGGAGATATCGAATTCCCCCCTTCCAGCAGCTAAGTGAAAATTTAATTGGAAACTTCAATCATGGCAAGCAACAGGAAGTGATGGAACAAGCGGGATAGAGGAGCACGCTGGCTGTGAGCATGTTCCTCCGAGAGCCAACCTACACTAATACAGATAGTCCTCTTATCTGACCCATATGGATCGGCCTAAATCACACTGTCGCTGTAATTATGTGTCACTACCTGTCACATGACCTGCACTGGGGGTTGCTGAATTACAGAGTGTGATATATGCAGTGCGTGCCCCTCGTCCGACTTTCAGCATAATGAGAAGCCCGTGAACCCTTATCAATCCCACACAGCCAGCAACTTGGAGTGATCTGCAGTCCCAGCGCCCCTCAGAGCACTAGACAAACCCATGAAGGCAAATTTTAAAATGTCCAATTACATATTTTCCCCTTTCAATAGCTTCTTTTAATGGTGGGCCTTTGATGATCAGGCTACTGTCAGGGCTGAGATTGGCACTGTGTCCTCAGAGTTTTATGGGCAGTTTTCCTTAACAAAGATGTAATGATGAAACTGTGTTTGAAGGTGGTGATGTCCTTTAAAGAGATCATATCTTATATTTTTCTTGCATTATATGTTTTGCCCTGAGGTCCACTTGTAAAAAAAAAAACCCAAAAAAACAGCCACAATATTAATATGATCACTTTTTTAACTTTCCTCTAACCTTTCACAACTGTGCATTTATGCAAATGACCTGTGTTCTGTTTGGCTGCCTGGTCATTAAAGAGTCCAGGGTGAAACACCCCTTATAACATATAACAGTGTGAACCGCTAAAACCGTGACCTAAAAACAGAGCTGTTTTTGAAGCTTAATTGCAGAAGAGGAGCGAGTTTTGAAGCAGTGCTTATACGCCATATTACATTCTTTTATTTAAAAAAAATAAAAGCAAGAACATTTGTTTTCCATGCTATGGGCTCTTTAATTATTGTTTCCAAGTTGGGTTCAGTTTTCTTCCACTCTCTGCTCTGCTGTTTCACTGTTTAATGTTTTTTTTTTCGTGCCAGAGAACTGTCAGGTGTATTAAAAAAAAGTAGAACGCGATCTGTGGAAATAAACAGGCCTGCACTCAGCTTCAGGCGCTGAGAGGAATGAGAGAGCTGAGAGCAGAGTCTGATATATGCAGCACATTCCCCTAGTTTGACTTTCACAAAAGACGGCACGGTCTTATAAACTCATGCAGGCCAATTTAAAAAAAAGTCATAATAAAATATTAATGTTTTTTATTAGAATAATACTATTGCCTTGTTGTGATGGTAGGTCTTAAGGAGATAATGCTTAATGCTGTGTAGGCATGTGGCAGTAATTCTGTGTATTGCTATTTTAAACACGTACGGTCACATCATTGCTGATGCTCTAAAATACCAACACTGCAATATAGTCAAACAAGTTGCAGCTTTAACAGAGATTTTTTTTAAGACAGTTTTAGTTTCACAAGCTCCCACTATGCTGTCATACTCTGATCATGTGATAACGTCCCTCCTCTGAGTGAGGCTTCTAAAGAATCACAGGCACACGGCCACAGCATGGCAGGAGGAGCAGACCCAGAAAGTAGGAGGAGGAAAAACTGCTCGTTTTCTTGAATGCTTGTTTAGGTGTAGTCACAAACTGCATGTGTATGAGATAAAAGTCCTGAAACAACCTAATTTTATTTGCCAGCAGTTTGCACACTGCTAATGGACTAAGAGGTAAATCTAGTGATATTTAGAGGTTTTAAGTTGATATTTACAAAAGGATTCACTGTGAAACTGGACCACTCAAATAGTATTAAACCCAGTTAGGAGAAAAACATTATCTTGGTAGAATCACATGTAAGCGCCTGCAAGAAGTTCCATTAGTGACACAGTTTATACAATAAAGCAAAGGTTTCTTAGTTAAACACCGTTATAAAATAATATGTGCAGCATATTCATCATAATTATATAATAAAGCACAGAATATGCCACTTTTACGATGTCACAGGTACAAGTAGTGTGTTCTGTGTTGTATTTTATGTTGGAGCAGCTTCACAGCTCTTGGTAAAGGTCACGGTGCTCAACAGCAGGTGCTCTCGCAGTGCTCTCACAAGGCTCTCGCAGGGCTGTCGCAAATAATCCAGTATGATAGTAATACATGTACACGGTGAACATTGTTAGTTTAATGTCTGTTTAATTATAATTAAGATTTAATTGTGCATGTATACTAGGGGTGTAACAATGAATCGATCTTTATCGATGCATCGACCAGAATGGTGCATAATCTAATCAGTGTGACACATAAAAATCAATGTGTGTTCATTCAACAATGAATTGTTTTCATATTACGGTGTGCAGTGTTTTGAACCCCTGATATATATTTACATTGAAAATGACATTTAAAATTGTCTTTCAAGATATTTTTTTAAAACTTCAATATTCTGATAATCTTGTAAATTATAAGGAAAGTTAGGTAATTATTGTGATTTTATTTTTAAGCATGTGTTATAACTGTCATTGTGTTTTTCCATACTTCCTTCACTTGCACCCATAAGCAACACCCACTGAGCAGTGGTTAATGCTGGCGATGTAGTTAATGACACTTTGTAGAGTATAATTATGTAGTGCGAACTATGTGCTTTTCAACACCATAACACATGCACGTTCTGCAATATGCGAAACCCTTTCTGTGCAGTGTGAATCAAAACAATGCCTGCCTCTCTGCTGAGCAGTAATCTCTTTCACCCATGTGCAAACATTGTTTTGAAAGCTTTGAATGGATTTATGCAGATTATAGCAATGGTCTCAGTCTGTGATTTTCTCTGTTCACATTGGCTTGAAGTAGCCTACTCTTGGAATAAGAACTGTTGGCTATTTGGCATCCCATTCGAGAGTAGAAAATGATTAGACCCACAAAATGCAGCTTCAACACATTTTTCTTTTTTGTACGTTTTTGCTTACACAGTTAATTTTGCAGTTAAATGGAGTTATGCAATAACTGACGTTTAGGAGAAAGAGCATGCCTGAAACTCCCTCCTAGCTAATATATTCCCTACTCACCACTCCCATTCCTTGTGCTAGGTTTTGCACCCTGCAACCTTGGCAACCTCAGCAAAAGCAGAGAACACCTACAACTCAAGTGCTATCGGAGCTCCTTGCCGCTTCTGCAGTTTTATATTAGACAGTCTAATGGAAAGCATGGTTTTCATATGAAAATATTTAATATTTATAGTAATAGTTATAGTTAATTTTCAATATACCGTCAATGGTACAGAGGAACTTTGTCATTTTGATTTTGAAGTGAAACCGTGATCCTGCTGTCAAAGCGCAAATGTCCAACTTTACATCTATATTCGCTAACCATAAAGATTCACATATGTTTTAAACATAGGCCTGCTCAGACCTATTTCATCTCAAACCTAGTGTTAGAATCTGATGTGGTGAGTTTCGCAAGGACGTCTGGTCTTATTAAATGTTCATAACTTTGAATACAGTGAAATCTAAAGTCCAATGACTATCATCACGTCCAGTCAGATTCCAGATATGCAGAAAGTCCTGCATATACCCCCACAACAATAACACCACTGACAGGTGATATTAGCAACCTTTATTATTGATTACTCATTATCTTGTTACACTGGCACCTGTAAGAGTGTGTGATATACATGGCTGGAAGTGAACAATCAATTCTTAAAGTTGATGTTTTGGAAGCTGGACAAATTGGCCTTATTGTAATGTGACGACTAGAGTTCGATCATCTCCAAAACAGCAGGTCTTGTGGAATGTTCCAGGTATGCAGTAGTTGGTACCTTCCAAAAGTGTGAATCGACAACAGGCTGGTGAATCGATGACATGCTGATAGTCAACCAAGGCTTACTGGTGGACGTGTGGAGTGAAGGCTAATCTGCCTGGTCCGATCCAACAGAAGAGCTACTGTTCCACAAAAAGTGAAGGCTGACTTTGATAGAAAGGTGTCAGAACACAACCAGAGCCTTTTTGGTGGCATGAGTGGGGGCCTACATAATATTACGCAAATGGTTTTATTGTTATGGTTGATCTGTGTATAATTAAACACAGCTTGAAATGTCTAAGACATGTCTATGAAAAGTCTGGGTGTGCTCCTAATACTCAGATGAGCATCTGTGATTGACAGCCCTCAGTCACGCACTTATCCTTCACCACTGAAGCAGAACTGAACAGCATGAGGGAAGTATGGAGAAATGTGTGAAACTGGCTCTGTATATAGACCCTGTTGTAGACTATCCCCAGTGTGTCCATGACTCAGGAAAAGCATTCTCCTGCATTTATATGGTGACATTTTAAAGGTTCGCTTTGTATTCACTGTAATGCTGGATGTGCAGCCAGGGAATGCTGGCGTGGCCGGTCGAGTAAATAAACAGACAGACAACAGACAGTGAGCTCAGTTATGCTTCTTAGAATTACATTTTCTGACTTGTACACAGAGAGGCCAAAGGGAACCCAGTTTTGTTAAAGCTGTAGGGGGGCACAACCCACAACATAACTGCTGAGAAGAGAGGACCACTTACATAGATGAAAGCCAAGATACGTTTACACTGAAAGTGGATAATGTTGGAAAAAACACTGACCATGTAGTGGATGCTGATAGGTTAACTACAGGTCATACATTGTTCATGTATATACCCAACTACTGTAACTAGCTTTAAACATTCCCCAAGATGATCGACTGTAGCTTTAGTTGAGGGTCATACTCTGCTGGCTAGAGATGAAACAGTATTACAATTTAATATCATGGCTGTAATGGTAGAAATGATCATCCGTTTTATCATAGCAGTTAATGTTAAAATGTCCTGGTTCCTCAGTGTTGGGATGAACTTCCTCTTGCCATCAGAACTACAGAGTCCCTTGCTGTCTTCAAAAGGCGACTCAAAACGCACCTCTTCAAAGAGGATCTAGGAAACTAACTAGCCTCATATTAATTGTTTATTGTCTATTTATTGTTTATTGTTTACTCTGTCATTTGGGTTTACAAGTTTGGCAGGGTTTATGGTATGTAACTTAGCTAATGGTATCTTAGTAGCATGACAGCTGTTGATGGCTGTAGCTTTACAGACTGAAGAACAGACATGGACTACAAAGCACTGTTGTTCGTTTTGTTGTTTTGCTATCTTGTTAAGCTTGCTGTCTACATTTGGTACTGACCAAACTTGCCTGCTGTGTGGAAGCCTTTCACCATATTTTTACTAATACAGAACAAACCTATGTTGAGCCTGCACATCTGCATCTGGGAAACGTTTGCTAGCTTTCAGCTCATGCTGGGCAGTTTGTAACAGTTTTTTAATCTGCAGTAATCAGCAGTGGTTTAAATGAAAATCACATTTTGAAATGGTAATACTAACCTTCAGGAATTTTACAGGGTTTTATTGTGAAACTGGTAACTGTTTTATCCCTACTGCTGGCTTACTCAAATATAAAATGCATATTAAAGTAAAAGAACTCAAAGTGGGCTATGCGAGATTAATTCTGTCCATTCGTTTAAACCACTGTATGCTATATTTCACTGTCATGAAACAATCCTACCTCTCTGCTGAGCAGCAGTCTGCGCAGCAACTACTGAGCAGTAAAAGGCATCAGAACTTTACAGGAGGTTACACAAGCTGAAAAGTTCTGCTATCCTTGACTATATCAACCCTTTAAATGGGAACACTGTTCACTGCAGCATTAAACTACATCTTCCCAGTGCCCAAGCCTCTTTCAACATGCATTTTCACTAAAGAATGTTGTACATAATTATAGTAATGCAGAACATCTACCTTGTCTTTGTGCATGATGTCTTCTGTGCAAAGTGATGCAACATGGACAGCAAGGCAAAACATTTGTGTGTTTCTGAATCACATTTTTATATACATAATTCAGAAATAAATGAGGGGTGGCTCTTTATGCTAAGACATTTACCTATTTACCAGGATTTTCATGGCATGTATGAATGCATTCTGGTACACTGTAATTGTAGGGCTCAATGTGTGGATGATGCAAAGCTCAAACTTTACTTGTAAAAGTATCCAGATGGTGTTTTTTAGCATAAAAGATAGATGTCCCTCATGGAGGAGCGGATATTTCAGCACGGTGACAATATAAATCAAACCCAAAGTGCTTCAGTGTAGTACAAAAAACAACAAAAACACAGTCATGGTCCAAATCCTTACTACATCAGTGATTACCAGCTCTGCTTCTGGAGCTTTACCTTCCTGTAGCCAGTGGCTCTAATCCTAATCAAACCCACCTGATCCATATGATTATTGCCTTCAGGATTTCTTGATAAGCTGAATGAGATGTGTCTGGTTTGAAGTCTTTAGAAAGACAAAGATGTGGCCAATGAACTGAACTATATTTTCAATATTTTATGTTGAATGATAATAAGAATAATCTTATTCTCTGTTAAAAAATCTATATGCTCTCTGTCTACACATTCTTCCAAATCTATATGCATGTTAATAATGGAAATGCTCCTCTACCTCCTTGACTGCATCATTCCTTTTAATGCGTTACTGTGGGTATGTGCAGGTGTGCGTCTGTGTGTGCATATGTAAATGTTGTTTCCTACATATGAGAACGTTCTTCAAAATATGTATTGGTAGTGGTTTTTCTATTGATACTGCTTCTTCTTTCCCTCACAACACTGTAGAGGAAGAACAATGGCTATAAATGGCATATCTGCGTCATCATGTTCATCATCTGACGTCCTCCTTTTTATTCTGCTGAAAACAAATCCCCAGCGAAATGGTGAAGCATTAGGGGAATTATGAGCAGTGCTATCAATTAACGCTCACCAGTCAGCCCTGACTGTAGCTGCCACTTTGCTTGCAGTCAGTGGAGACCGAGGCAGGCTCTATGCCCTGCTCCATCCACTCTGCTAACTCCAGCTAGAAGCTAGAGCCTCTTCTGGGACAAAACGAAGAGCTATTTAACGCAGTAATAAGAGCTTGCATGTCACAGGGAAACAACCTTCCATTTGACTGATACGGCTTCATGTGGGGCTGAAAACAGGCTTCCAGTCTATTTGTAAAAGCACGCTAGCTACAGTTTGGCTCATTGCTTTGATGTGCTAAGAATGTTAAAGCAGCCGTGATGATGAAAGTATGCATTAAATAATCAGAAATGCTGAATTAAGCATAGTGCACTGCAGCATGTGAAATGGCTGAGACTTCTGTGTAAGTCTCTCATCTAGCGTGTCTTTGATCATTCTCTCCATTATTCTGCTATTTAAAACTATCATAGCTTCATATCTGCTTTCCAATCTGCATTTCACATGCAACTTTTTTTTCCTCTGTTCTAGAGCTTGATTATGCTCAACTACTGCTTTCATGTACAGGCAGAGCGTCTCTTGCCTTAGCAGTGGACAGTAAGCAGACTATGAGACTATGGCTGGCAGTGTCCCTTGATTTACAGTGGGATTTCTACCTTGGGGTAAAGCAAAGTACAGGTCAACTGGACACAATGGCAAGTTTGACAGTGTTTCACAAATTATTATATTGCACACTTCTGGTTCACAATGACATCATGTACAGTGGGTAAAATAAGTGTTGAACATGTCACCAATTTTCTAAGTAAATATATTTCTAAAGGCAGTATTGACATGAAATTCTCACCAGATGTCGGTAACAACCCATCCAATCCACACATGCAAAGAAATCAAACCATAGATGTCTATACATTAAGTTGTTAGAAAATAGAATGACACATGGACAAAGTATTGAACCCATGAAGAAAGTAAGGTGCAAAAAGCCATGGAAAGTCATGACACCAGCTGAAATCTATCAGTAATTAGAAGGCAATCCTCCACTTAGTGCAAATTAATATCAGCTGGTTCCCCAACTGATGGCCCATACAGTACAAAGGTGTCTCATTTCCAAGGTGTCACACAGGAAACATCTCATGATGGGTAAAATCAAAGCTCTCTCAAGACCTTCGCAACCTGTTGCAAAACATACTGATGGCATTGGTTTCAGAAGAATTTCAGAATTACTGGAAGTTCAAGTAAACACTGTTGGGGCCATAATTCGGAAGTGGAAAGAATATAATTTCACTATAAACCGGCCACGACCAGGTGCTGCACATTTAAAGTTTTCTGACCAACATTTAGACAAGCCTGTGAAATACTGGGAGAATATAGTCTGGTCAGATGAGACTAAAATTGAACTTTTTGGATCTCATAATACACAGTGCATATCACCCACAAACACCATACCAACAGTGAAGTTTGGAAGTGGGAACATCATGGTGTGGGGCTTATTTTCAGCATACGGCACTGGCACACTTCATATAATTGAAGGAAGAATGAATGGAAAAATGTACTGGGACACTGCCATCTACCAGGATGATGAAGATGAAACAAAGATGGACAATGTTCCCAAACACACAGTCAAGGAAACTCTCAACTGGTTTCAGAGAAAGAAAATAAAGCTGTTAGAATGGCCCAGCCAATCACCTGACCTGAATCCTATAGAAAATTGAGAGGACTAAAGCTCCGAGTTAATAGAAGGGGTCCACGGAACCGTCAGGATTTGAAGACTGTTTGTGTGGAAGAATGGGCCAAAATCACACCTGAGCAACGCATGCAACTAGTTTCTCTATACAGGAGGTGTCTTGAAGCTGTCCTCACCAACAAAGGCTCTTGTATTAAATACATTTTAGTAAGTGTCTTCAATACTTTTTTTGTCATTCCATTTTATTACACATAACTTAATGTATGGCCATATAGTTGGATTTTTTTTTTTGCATTTGTGGATTGGATGGGGTGTTACCGACATCTGGTAAGAATTTCATGAAAATACGGCATGTTGTAGTAAAGTGTGGTAGTGCATGTGTTGCATTTATAGATGTTATGCTTGTTTCTAAATGTCTCTTAAATGGTCATTAGATAAATCAGCTTAACTGACAATGAAAATATGTCGCTACACAAAGATTTTAAAAAAATGTATGTCTTGAACTTCTGTGTAATTGTTGCTATCTACGTAAATTCATTTGTAATGCTAGAACTCTTTGGTCACAATTTATGGTGGCAGTGGTGGCCTAGTGGTTAGGACATTGCACTTGGGACCTGAAGGTCGCTGGTTTAAGTCCCGGCCTGGGCACTACCGCAAGTAAGACAAGCAACGTACCGTCCCACTACACGGCTCCATGTCTTGGAAGTCGCTTTCGATAAAAGTGCCAGCCAAATTAATAAATGTAAATATTTTGTCCATAATTTTTCTGCAGTTACACCTTAGCAATACATGCAACAATGCGGTTATTGTTGATGTAATTACACATATGTAAGACCTGCTGTTTATACTCATGCAGTTGCACAGATGTACTTAATGTAATACCTGGAAATACTACAGTACATGTGTACATGTTTACATAAGCTGCTCAAATGTAATCCATGTGCAATAGTGACAATCATTGGTGGTTACATTGTTGTTACAGCCATTATAGTGTAGTTACATAGTTATTAGATATACTTAATATAAAGTGACAGACGTTTTTTAACTCTTCTGTAAAATGTTTTTGGAGGTATTATGTTTTTAATCTGACAAACAAATGTTAAACATTGAAAAGTAATCTTTCTGCTTTGTGTTTTGATATTGACACTTAACTTTTTTCTTAGTGAAGTACAGAAATGCTACTATTAGTGAAGTGAAAGTGACTATTTGTCATTGTGAACACACTCAAGCACCACAATGAAATGCAACCTCTGCATTTAACC